>ML798632.1:87432-193915 GCA_009831015.1 Picea engelmannii | reverse complement strand
AGCTTTTCCCTGGTTAACATGCAAAACTCAAATCCAAACGTCAACTAGCTCTGATACCACTTGATCCGTCAGGATTTTTCGAATGACTTATGGTTGAGTTTTTATTTGCATGCATTAATTAACCATTGAGAAACTTAACGAAAAAATGAGGAAGGAAAATGAATTATACAGCCATATAAATATATGCAGATCTGAAATGCAATGAAAAACAACAAACCATAATACACAGGTTGATAACAGAGTTCGGCACAACTTTGCCTACGTCTCTGGGCCTTTTTTCTGTGGGGGAGGTTTGTTTATTTCTGTTCGAAAGATCAATGGTACATCATTACAATGCCGAATTACTTCAAGACTAATTTGGTCATGTTTGCCCAGATCTCTAGAACCATGCACAAAAAACGACACTCGGAACGGACGTCCGGAGCTCTCAGAAACGGTCTGACATCATCTCCTCCTCAACGGTCTCCCTGACTCAAACTGGCTTTGACTTGGCTTCTCCTTAGCATCTCTGCTCTGAATGATCTCAAAAGCTGTCCCCATGGACTCAAAATGGCCTTGGTTAAATAGTTGGGAAGTTGGTTATCCATCTCCAACTTCCTCCACGAATTTAGGCTCTAAAAATGCCCAATAACTCCCAAAATAGGCTTAATTACATTAATAAATCAAAAAGTGGTTTAAAAACCCACTTTAAACTATAATGTAGTTACAAATTTGGGCTTAGCCCCCTCCATTTGGGCGCACGCACCTCTAACCGGTCACATGGGCTTCATGTGGCCACGTGCTAGCCCTTGGGCTACGCGCGGGTCAATCCTCTAGCTCCTGGTCGCATTGGTATATAGCATATGATCATGGCTTACTATATAACCGTTGTAACTATGTTTAAACCACGCCAACTGTTTACATACGCGCCCAATATACAAACGGTTACGGTTATGGTTTAAAACCCCGTGCTCCGTTACGAGCCATATGGTATTAACTTCATATATAAACCGCACATAGTTTTAAAACCTCCACGCCAATGGTCCTATCGTGTGGTCGTGTGCACCGAGGGCTGGGGCTAAGCCCCGACCCTTTTTACCGCCGGTGAAAACACTTGACAACTTTAAATATAAACTCCTCCATTATGTTATTAAGAACCAAAGCGTGGCGCAATGGTCACAGAGACTTTGTTAAACCGTTGCCAAAGGGAGAGGTCTCCGGTTCGAACCTGGTCGACCACACATAATTTTGTTAAACAAACCATTAGACCAATACCGGGGTGCCACGTGGCAGCCCGTGATTGGGCCACGTGGCACCCTTACATCCAACCGATGCATGCCACGTGTCGATCGATGATTCGTCCATGTCATCTGCCACGCGTCATTTTCGTACGCTCTGTCACCTGCCACGTCAGCTCACCGTACGGTCCAGTCACTTGCCGCGTCAGCCTGCCACGTCAGCTGCAGATGTCACCCGTGCCACGTGTCACCCTTTCAGTGGTGACACGTGTCACCTCGGGATTGGTCCAGCCGTACACCAAAAACACCAAATCTGCCTGACACGTGTCACTGCCTGAGGCTGCCACGTGTCCTGTATGGACCTGCCACGTGTCGACTTCTGGTGCTACCACGTGTCCTGTACGGAGCTGACACGTGTCATTGTAGGACCTTCCATGTGTCCTGTACGGAATGTATGGACAGGTACAGTCAACATCCAAAAACTTTTCCTGTTTGGCTTTGCAGACAGAATGCGATATCTTCTCCATACAGACTCCATTTGAAAAATTAAATATACCACTGGAATCAGGAAGACGAGACGGACACAATGGTGTTAGTTTCGTCGGATTCCAAGCACTTTCATTTTTGATCATTTTTCATGCCTTGTCAGGCTTCTGAATCCGATTTCGGATCAACAGGTAAATACTATACTTATGTCAGGATATATGGTATTTCCAAGGCCCCACATCTCTTTCCAAAGTATGTTCCTGATAGGTTGCTAGCCAAAGAGGTCACTTACCAGACAATAGAAACCAGGATAATCTCATTCTTGTCAACTAGTAACAATTTATTTTTTCCCAAATTCCCACTGAGCATAGGGATATATGTATTGTCCAATGGTAATCATGTTAGGAAGGATGTTGAAACCCTACAAGAAATTTTCCTATGTACAGGGGAACCAAAAGGACATGACCCAAAGGACTTGGTAGGTGAACATATAAAATCTGTTGGACTGACCCACCTTGTAATCCATGAGGTGAATTATGCATAATAAATATTCAAATGATATTTCTTTTTTGAAGAGGTATTAAATAGGTTACAAGATCATCCAAATAAGGAAAAACTTCTAAGGGAAGAAGAAGAAAAAATAAAAATATTCGAAGAACAATTTCTATTACTTTTGACTAGAGACAAGGTAAAGCTAGAAGCAAAGGAAGAGGAAGAAAAGAGAAAAGAAAAGGAAAGATACAATAAAGCCTTGGAAGTAGAAGAAGAATACCAAAGGAAGAAATAAGAGATGGAAATGGAGAAGAAAAATGAATAAGATGAAGCCAAGAAAAAGAAGGATGAAGAAAAAAATAAACCTAAACTAGAGGAGAAGAAGAAAATGATGAATCCCTAAGAAAAATTGTTTAAGAGAAGAAAATGAATGCTAATAAAGAAGAAAAGGCACAACAAGATACAAAGAAAAAGAGAAAATAAAAACATGAAGAGTAAATAAATAAAATGGTTGTTGAGGAAGGATAGAGAAAGAAACAAGAAGAAGAAGAAAGGAAAAGCGTTGTTGAAGCCGAGGAAGAACCAGATTGAGAAAATAAGAGAAATTTGGATGAGGCTAATAGTGGTGTAACAAGCCCAAATTTCAGCATAGTAAACATTCCTATTAAATAATGCATCCCTTTGAAGTCAATCCCATGAAATTTCTCTTATTCCTCTCAGGTGCTACAATTGGAAGAAATTATAGTAGTTGTTGGTGAGTACTATTACATCAACAAGAAAAAAGGGATTGAGAAGAGATAAAATAAAATAAATAGGGGAGAATCATCTCTCAGCTAGGGGTCTTATGAGATGTTCATTATGTGGAAATAAGGCCCAAATCCAAAGAACAATACTTTACAAACTACTTCAACTCTTAATGCATTTGCAAGATCTAATTCCATGTTAGTGTATGAACTAGGTGCTACCTTGGATACCTCTTAAGCTAGAATATATGAAATGGAATAAGTCTTGAGAACACAGAGAGACAATATTATTGATCAGTTCAAAAGGGAATTCATACAACCAATAAGCTTCACAAAGAAGAGATGGAAAAAGTGTTGCAAGTCTAAAGAGATGAATTGAATACAGAGTTCGAGAGGAAAACCTATGTAGCTAAAGATATGCACAAGAAAGAGTTGGATTCTCTTAAGTTAATGCATTGTCAAGAAACAAAGCATATGAAGACAAGTCATGAAAAAGAGACAACAAGTTGGATATGGAACACATAGAAATCAACAAGGTCATAGAACAATTGGAGCATAAAATCTTGGGGCTAGAACAAGACAAACAAAAACTTGAAAAGGCTCTGGAATACATAAAAAGGGGAGATATTGTCTTGGAATACATAAATGAAGAGGCAAAAACTAACAATGAAGAGCTAAGAATGATACAAAAGGAGTGTTTCTGCATATTGAACAATATTCAGAGGAACAGGGACAACCAAATCAAGTTAATAGACCAGATGGAAGAAATGAGGAACAAGTATCAGAAATATTAGGATGCCTTTGATAGAATTATTGTTTGGAAGAGTGTGTATCATAGCCAACCAAGTACCTTGTCAATCTACAATGCCAGACAAAAGATAAAGGATCAAGTCCTCTTTCATACCTACAAACCCCTCCTAGAAGACATTGGAAGCATATATAAGAAAGTAACAAAAGCTTGTAAAAGATTATGGAACTCTCAGATGATTTACTAAAAGAATTTAGGATGGAATTCATGTTGAACCTCGATGATGCAAGTCCTAGTGAAATAAGGATAGAAAAGTTTGAAACCAAAAGAGATGCCAGTGAAAAATCTATTGAGAAAATCACAGAAGTAAACAAAGAAGTATTAAATGAACAATTGATGAAACAAACAAGACTGATCACATTGGCTAAATACTTTATAAATAAGATAGAGAAAATTTTAAAACTGAAAGTGACAACCAAAATATGCGATGGTGAGATGAATTTGGAGAATATGCAATTGAATAGGCTAGAGACAATCTTGAAAGATTACGAATTGTAGAAAGAGTGTAGCAATAAAATGGAACTTCAGAAAGTCTCGTGATCATTGTATCTTGTAATAAACCCTCCCTATTTTGATCATTTTGAAATTTTAAAATCCGAATAGAGAGTATGAAACGATAGGTCGTAACTATCATTTGACATAATGACAATTACAAAATGTGAATAGTCTCTCTTGCTTTATAAAAGAGAACATTGCAAGGAAGAGGGGACTTTTTTCCATTGTATGTTTGAACAATACTATAAACTATTACTGCTAAATGATAAAGAGCAAGAGTCACTATGGATAATTATGATTTAGACAAATGTGTATGGTATTTCTCTTTGTGCATCTATCTACTACTTAAATGTTATGGAATTTTGTTTTATGAATTATTTCTTAACTCAGTTCTTGATGTTTATGTTGTCATTTATTTCCTTATGAGTACATAAACAATGTTATGGGTATAATATGTAATTAATTGTTAATGTTTCTATATCATTGTTGTGTTAATTTATTACCTGCATACATGAATTAGTTCTGTTGCTGGTAATATCATTTTCTACTATGCTCATACCCTTTTAGTATGATCCTGACCTAGATAGGTTAGTTTATAGTTAATTATCATAGTTTTAGATAACGGTAGTTAAATATTTAGTTCAAATTTTTAATTCAATTGAAAACATTCCATTCTCATATTCATAATGGAAAATATTTTAGAGTGGCAACCAAACCCACATATTGTTCAGAAACTCTATCCCAAATGAGAGTAGGTCCAATTGGGACCTTCCATAGGGTGTTCTCCCTTACCTTCTTGACAGGCCATTTGGACCTGTCAACATAAATGGCACTAGAAAGAGGTCCATAGAAATGAATGGATACTAAAAAATTCCAAGATCCTACCCGTTCAATTTTGCTAATAACCATGACTTGACACAATGATTCCCAACTTACTAACCTTGAGAAAATATTCAATCCTCAGTCATATTATGTGAGTACTCCTGCACAAGTCTCCACTCAATGAGGTGTTTCTCTGTCTAAACCCTCGTCACCAACTTATCAGTCGCTCTTGGATGCCGAACTTGAGTGAGTAATCAAAGATACTCATGAGGGTGTATTAACTCGACAGTGGAGTAGAAAAACTGAGCAATGTCCTCTTGAATTTTTGATACCCTAGGGACATAGAAATCCTATGTGGGAAGAACTGACTCTTGAAATTCCATGAAACCACTAAGGAAACCTAAACATTGTAACATTTGGTTGTCATCTTTCACAATTTTTATGAGGGGTTGCAAATCCCCTAGACTTCGACATAGAGAACTACTTATAGTTGGGGTGGTCAACACCCCATTCCTCCTAATTCGCCACCCAGAACTCCAAGAGGTGAAATCAAAGAAGAACCTGAAGGAGGACCAAAAGGGGAAATCTCCAAAAACCCTCAACCAATGGCTGGATTTAATTTCAATCAACCAAATAACCAACCCTAGATGGTCCTAGATGTTGTTGCAGTGCCTGGGTCAGTTCACGAACTGCCTAAACATACAAAGAAGTTTCTTCCCAAGTTTGACCATGACAAAAAAGACTCTATTCAAGATCATATTAAGAAATTTATGCTTGATGTCAGGTTAATATATGTAGAACATGAGGATGTCATTTGCAAACTCTTTTCGTATACTTTTGAAAATAAATATTCAACCAGGTACTTCTCTTTAGCTTAAGCTTCAATCACTAGTTGGAATGCTTTTGAAACTAATTTTATTGAAAAATTTGGTGAGGAAAATCGTCAACAACTTGAGTTTCATATCTTTCAAGGATTTAAATGGAAGAAAAATAAAATCTTAAATATTTTAATCAAAGTTTTCTCACATTAATAAATAAAATCCCTTCGTCTTCCAAGCCTACTGAAGATGTTTCAATTGAGTTTTATACCTGATCCCTCCCCGTTTCAATGGAAAAGTTTGTTAAAAGAGTTGAAAAGAATACTCTGGAGCTAGCTTAAAAGAATCTACTAAGGTTGAAAAGGACATTCTTAGTCTTAAAGGTAACCTTGGAGGTAAGGCTTCAAAAGAAAAAACTGGTACCAAAACCAAGACTACTGTGACGAGACCCCTTGAAGATAAGAGAGACCAAGAATCTACAATGATGGAAGAATTATAGAGATTTGTGAAGAAAAGTTATAATGAAATACTTGACGTGAAGAAAAATACTGGAGAATGTAGTTCCAACCCCAAAATATTCTTCAAATTTCCTCCTAGGAAAAGAAAACACCCTACAACTAAAACACCTCCTCTCATAGAAGGTATAAATATTGAAGATTTTATAAAATCCTTTAAGTTTGGGAAACTAATACACCTACTAAGTTGAAGGAATATGAAGAAGAAGAGGGGGAAGTAGAACAAAAAAAATAGTTGAAGGACACTGATGGACCAGATGAAAAGGAGGTAAATTATTTTTGGGATATTTTTTTGGTTTAGAAGAAGGAGAAGAGGAACATGTTGAAGAAATACATATGTATCAAAATTATGTAACCACTATGAGTGCAAGTAAGATATCGTCCTTAGATTCCCATTGAACTTATGAACATGCAAAGAAAACACCCAATACACATAAGACATCCCCTAATAATAAACTAACTGCATATTATACCCTTCCATATAAATTGAATTATAATTTCTTGGAAGAACTAAAAAGAACAAAGCCAATATTTCTCTGTTCGAGCTCATGAAGTTACCTAAGATCCAAGACAATTTCATTAAAACTTTACAAGTTATTTCCCCAAGTAATACCAAAGAGGCTAATGAGGGAGGAAGTAAAGGGACGAGTAAAGTTATTCAAACTACTGAAAAGGAATACCCAAAGAAAAAATATACTATCAATGCCTCCCTCATTGGAAAAAGATAAAAAACTAACACTCCTCTTGTAATACCCCGATTTTGAGTCCCTATATTAATAATTTATTTTTCTTATTTGATGAAAGGCCAAAGTGCCTGAATAGTTAAAAGAGGTCGGAGTGCCTATGAAACATAATACTTTGAACATTTAAAATAATAAAATTACATCGTTGGATGCAATACTGACAAGAATAGAGTTATAGGGGGCTATGATTCCATGAGAGAGGGGGATAAAGGGGCTAAGTCATTATATTATATTTTATTTACCCACCTAGTAATTTTAGAGAGAAGGAAGCAGTTACATGGGCTTCTTGGGAAAAAGTCCATGTGGTTCTTGATTTCATGTAATTATATAAACACCTCTTATGGGTTGTTGGGGGGTTCTTCTCCATTCACTCTTTCACTCTATAATTTGATTGATTCATTCTGGTTCTTGGTGGGGACATGGGAACAAAATTCTTTTTTTGGTTGTAGTAATTGGTGGTGTATTCTAGCCTTGAAATGGTGCCAATATGCCTGAGGTGCATTGGCACATGCTAAAATTGGTTCACAGCTGCAAGTCCCGAGAGTCCCATTATGGAGATTCTGGACCAGATGCACTGGATCCTTGGAAAGGAGTGGAAAACCCAAGGGAATGCATGAAAGTGATGGGGGTTCATTGTCTTTGGGTTGTGCAGGCTGGAGAGAAGAGAGTTGGTGTACTTTGGATTGTTGTGTGTTGAGAAAATTGGGAGAGCTTGAGTTCTGATTAGTTTCAGAAGATGAGTGTTGCTTTGGAACCCATCCTTGTGGATTCATAGCCCTGGATTAGGGGTGACCTATTGTTGAGACTTGGAACAATTGTGTCTAAGGTTAGGTGGAATGTCCTTGGTATGCAACTAGTTGGTGATTGGTTTTGTCTAATATAAGTTATATGTGTCATGGTTTACTTTGCTTGCATATTTATTTCAGATGTGTATTGATTATTGTCTCAAAGATATGTATATTTAATGTGTTTTCTTGATGGTTATGACTGTGCATGGCATGATTAAGAAATATTTTAAGACTAACATGAATCTTGATTATTTCATGTACTGTGATTTCATTTCTTTTGTGTTTCTATATTACTTAAGTGCTATCAAAGATCAAACTTAGTTCTTGAGTTGATACTTGCAGTAGTGCGACCCAACATGCTAGTGGTTGGGGACATTATAGATTGATATCAAATCATCTTGGAGGGTGTTCTAGTGGTAGGTCATGTTCCCTTCCTATGGTGTTGGAGGATGGGTATGTCATAGAGTGGTGTAAGAGTTTTCTACACAATCAAGACTTTCTTTGGAAATTGATTACTTCACTATGGAACAACATAAGTTGGTTGCATGAGGAGTTTGTTGGAAATAGTTTTGTAAATTGAATAAAGAAGAGGGAATAAAGAATACCCCTGTGCATTGAGGAGTCTTTGAGTGCAAAGACGGTTGTGCATTTTTGAATTCCTAAAATCATTTTTTGTGGTTACCCTGAATTAAGAACGAAGATTTCTATGGATGGAATAGATTCAGGGCTGCATAAGATTTATGGGAGTGGAGCAATGGAAAGCCAGACAAATCTCACTAGAGATATAAGTATCGTCAATCTTGAAAAGAACATCCTGACTTCTCTGATCAACATGAATGGAGATAGTCCACACACACACACACACACACATAAATGAAAACAAATACAAATGGTTTTTAAAGAAAAGGGCGAAATTACACAGTTGAATGAGAATAGGTGAGTATGGAACCATGCACAAGGAATTAATTTTTTTTGTGAGGAAATGTGGATTTGGGGATGCTTAAATCCTAACCATTGATCTCTGGAGATCAACGATTGAGATCAAAGGATTGGGGAGACTGATGCCTGGTGGGCCAACTTGGCCACATGAGCATCATCATAGTAACCTCACGAGAACCACGTGAGTGCCACATCAAAGGGAGTCCACGTCAGTGCTATAATAAGTAGCTCTGTAGATGCCACATATAGTGACACATGTGAAGACATGTATCAATGCCAAGTCATCTAGAAAGTGAAGAAGATTCCCACATGGAAGCCACCTTATTTATAACATTAGCACAAGAGATCTCAAAAAATGAATACGTATCAAGACATCATGATGTTAGTAAGCATGGTGGAGAATCAAGAGTGTGTGGAGAAGTGAGTGTGAACCCATGAAGGATCGATCAGATGGATGAGGCCACAATAATCAAGAAAATGTCATAGACCCACATCCTACAATGAAATATTGAAAAAAATGGCTAAGTATAAAGAATCAGTCGAATGGACGAGGTCCTAGATAAGAGAATAACAAAGATGTCATGTGGACTCGCGGTGAAATGCTGAAAATTTTCTAAGTATGAGGAATCGATCGGACGACCGAGGAGGTAACCACTTGTCATAGATCAAACGACCTAGGAGGTCGCCACTTGTCATATATTGGATGGCCCAAAGGGTAGATCCAACGAATCATGATGTATCATAGACCCATGGTGAAATACTTAGAAAAGTTTCTAAGTATGGGGGAAAAGTGAGTGTGGTGGAACAAAACGATGCATTCTAGAGGCTACGAAAGGGTGGAAGAAAATTCCTCAAACCCTCAAAGAAAGGATTGAACATATTCTAAGTATAGGTGAAAAATGTGTATGATGGAAATTTAGGGTGTAATTTGGAGGTCGCGAAAGTTTGAAATGAAGAAGATATATTCCTTAGACCCACGGTGAATCCCTCAAGACATATCGATGGTCAATATCAATATGATATTTGATCAGATGATGAATGTAAGTCAAAGACCCGATGGTCCCTATATGCTAAAGAAGAATAGATCAACGACTGAGATATAATCAAGGAAAGATCAGACAATTGGTGTGCATTGTGGTTGCATGGCATGTTTAGGTAGCCATTGAGCAGATTGACAATCATAATTTAACCCAAAAGAGAACTAGATCAAGGATCAAGATTAAATCTGAAGGAATGATTGGAAAATTTCTAAGCAATGAAGATATGTTGCATGTGCTAATGGATAATCCTTTGTTACATTTTCCATCAATATCTTTCTCCTCAAGACTAAAAATTGAGTAAGAGAATAGTTGTTGAAAAGATGGTTAAGAGAAGAATAAATTGGAATTATTATAATTGGGAGAACTATGATATAATTCTTCACGAATCAAGCAAAAAAAAGAATTGTAGATTTAATTGACAATTTTTCTATAATACACAAAATTCTAACAAAAATGGTTGCTTTCACATTTTGCATAATTAAGGGATATAAACATATTAGTTTAATACAATAATGCAAATTTGCGACATGGAGGAAGAAGAAGGATCCTTCAATCACGAGAAAGAATCCAAAGGTCAAAATATTAGTGTTGGTAGTGAAAAGACAAAATCAAATGGGCACAAGAGCAGAGGGGAACAAGAAACATTGATAGAGACTGTGAGAATCTTGAGGATAGAAATGCAGAGTTACAAAGCATACAATGAGAATATGATGAGAGAACAAAATCAAATAAATGATCAAGTGATGGAAATCCTAAATCAATTGCATAGGTAGGCAAATAATGGATCAGACTCAAGAGATGAGAAATAAGGTAGACATCATGAAAGAAGAGATAAATACAAAAGAGCTAGTCATTCAATAAGTACTAGCAGAATTCATAGACATCACTCATGTCCTTATTCAATAAGGAAATTTTATTCATATGAAGACTCCATAAGCAGTCCATATGTGTCTCCTACTAGGGACTAAATAGGAAGACATGAATTGAACAGTTTGTGAGGATAGTTGAGGAAGTTTAAGCCACCATCCTTTGATGGTGAAAGAGAAAGGGAATATGATAATGAAACATGGTTTCTCAGAATCAAGAAGTATTTTAAGTTGCACAAATACTTATCTAATATAGAAGCTAGAATTTCCACATACCATTTGCATGGAAAAGATTCTATGTGGTGGGATCAACTGAAGCAATTTGAACACATTAATGAGATAAGGATCACTTGGAAATAGTTCAAGAGATATTTTCAGAAGGAGTATCTTTCAGAACATTACCATGATAAGAAAATTGAGGAGTTCTTTGATGTTAGGTTGGAAAGCACGACCATGGAAAAATATGAAAATAAGTTCTTGGGATTGTTGAAGTATGTGGGGTTTATCAATATTGAAAAGTTGAAGATACATAGGTTTCTAAGTGTATTTCCATATTTCTATAACGAGAATATTCAATGTAATGAGTCTAAGACTTTGACAAAGACCATCAAGAAGGATAAGTACCTATATGAATAAGGAAAAGGCATAGAATCTTTACAAAAATATTGGAAGGTTAAGAAGAAATAAAAATATGATCAGAGAAGGAAGGGATTCAAACCTTCTTTCAACAGAAACAATCCTAATAAATATCAACAAGATCATTCTGCTAAGGAAGAGTCCAAGAGAGAATATTCCTTGGGAAAAAAGGGAAGACCACCAATCTAGTGTCGGGGATGCATAAAATACCGCCTATACAAGGATTTCCCTCATAGAGGAGATAAAATGAAGACCATGCAAAACATACAAGAGGCTACACTAGTATAAGACATGGGTAGAATTATTCCAAGAATATGTGCATCCTTAGAATACTGACAAGCATAATACCCATCCAATATGATTGAAATGGAAGGTAAGATCATTAATCAACCTGTTGAAATTTTAATTGATTCAGGAGCAAGCCATTTTTACATTGATCCTAAAATAGTGGACATATTAAATTTGGAGAAAAGTAAGTTGGAAAAATCAAGTTTGGTTAATCTAGACACTAGAACCAAAAGAAGGATCAATGAGTCTTTTAAAGGTTATCGAATAAATCTAATTGGAGTGAGTACTAATGTTGATATGAATATCATTCCATTAGGATCTTATGATATCCTAATTGGAATGTATTGGTTGGACCAGTATAATGATGTCCTTGAATTCCATAACAAGACATTTACATGTCTTGATGAAGAGGGAAATTAGAGCAATGTAAAAGGAATTCCAAGAGCCATTTCTATAAGGGATATTTCAGCCTTACAATTGAAGATATGTTTTAGGAAAGGATGTAAATTGTATGCAAATCATGTAGAGGAGCCAGAAAGGACCAAAGGTCCAAGCCTTGAAGATTATTTAGTATTGCAAGAGTTTGAATATGTATTACAAGAAATACTAGGAAGGCCACCCAAGAGGAAGATATATTTTTCTATTGATTTAGTACTAGAATCTGCCCCAATATAAAAAAATCCTTACATAATAAGTACACCAGAATTAAGAGAATTACAAATGAAGATGGAATAATTGTTGAATAAAGAGTACATACGCCCATTGTTGGATGTATGGGATGACCTGATTTCTACCTTATTTCTCCAATAAATCCATAGAAACCATTGACCCACCTAGCAAACTAGAAGGAAACACTACACAGAGAGTGCACAATTCAGTCTCACCTGAGATGGCTTATGGGTGATTTCATAACCCAAGTGTCTGCAATCATGGAAGGGATGGATTTCAAGGCAATGTTAAGAATATTAGACTTCTTCTACTTCAAAATTCATTCTACCATACCATCATTCATCAGATCTACTATTCTATCCATTCAATAACATTCATTCCGATGAAAACATCACACTATTATATTGCGCACTGTACATAAACTTCAACAAATTTAGTCATTTATTTATTAATTCATCATAAATCATATAAACTCAACACATGAGAGATAACACACATAGAGACACCATTTTTATCGTGGTTCACCCCCCCAGGCTACGTCCACAAATATCTTATACTTATTTATTATTCTTCATTAAAAAGGTCCCGCATTGCACGCATTACATCATGCGTTTAGTACTGGTGAGGTTGATCAACTTTACACCAAGCTCCACATCTTGTGACCTAACCCTAAATTACATCTCAAAAATTGACTCCACCTAATCTCCATAGCTCTAAAAAAAACAGATACTTCGAATCAAAACTCAAAAAGGCTCAGAGTATTTCTCTCATACAAATTGATAATGATGATCGCCTATATACCTCATACATCCTCTATTTATAATTTAAAAGTGGGTAAAAAACCTTACATTATACCCCAAAACCCTAACTCTAAGTGGACTCAAATTTTCCACATTCTAACTTTCTTCGTGTGCTAATCCACAATTCCACTGCACTGATTTTCCTTTACTATCATCACACGCTTTTTCCTTGGTCCATTCTTCCTCGTGTGTTGTGCTATATCTCAAACCTTACCCAAAAATTTCCTACTCCAACAGGCCCCCAACACTAACCTATGGCTCATCCAGAGCCACTTAGGCAGTGTGTGCCTCCTGCATCGATCTCTCCAATGCTTGGAACTTCTTCGTGAGTGCATCTACTTGTGTCTTCGCCTGCACACTTTTTTCTGTCAGGGTCTCCACCACCTGCATTGTTACGTTCTCCTTCAACAATTCTATACTTTCTAAGTGCACCTATTCCAGTTTACCTTTCTCTTTTTCCAACTCTATTATCATATTCTCTGCTTGCTTCTGAAGTGGCTCCAACTGATCGTGTCTTGTATATATTTCTTCTTGGATTCTCTTCAATTCTACTTACATATTTTTCATTTCCTGCATGACCTTCATTCTCTCTTATATAGGTATTTCCTTTGTATTTTACTTAACTTCTGAACTATGGTATTCAACTTCTCTTCCCTCTGACCCAACTACTGGATCCCTTCATCTTCTTCCAGGCTCATCCATATATATATGGTCCTTTCGTAGAGCTCTACTACTTCTTTTACTTCTAGCATGATAATATTTATGTGTTATGTTTCTTGTTGCTCCCTCTCTGATCTGTCCTCTAGAGGGGTCATTTGGGTCAGCATCCTAGCCAATTCTATTATCTCCTATTTATACTCATCCATCATTTGCACTATCCTTTTTATCTTTTCTTTCACACTGAGCTCTTTTGGTAGTGCGTTGTCTGGAATCGTTTGGAAGACTTCCTCAAGTCTTTTCTCTAGTTTGTCTGTGCGTTTTTTTCTTCCTCACTCTCTATATTCACTTATTTAAGATTTATCTCTAGTAGCTCCTCTTCCTTGGTTGTCTCAAAAGTTTTTTCATTTGTCCTGGCTCTAGATTGAACTTCTTGTGTGACGCTCATCCGCAACTTATATAGTGCTTTGGTTGGAACATTGGACAAAGCCAAGTCCAACTATCTGAAATCCTTCAAATATTTTTGCATGGTGTCCTAATCTACTTATAGCATGCTCTGGCTTATCTGGAACGTTGCGCTTCCCATTATTTCAATCCAGACTATCTCATTTTCTTCATGTATTGGCTCTTGCTGCACTCTGCTTCTCTATTTTGCGACATTGAGCTGTAAGCTCTCCATAACTTCGTTAAATTCCATTAAATTCTTCATGAGTTATTCTCTTTGATATTTTGTGACATAGAGTGCTTATTCTCCTCGGTCTTACACCTTATCTACCACTAAGTCTGCGTCATATTCGATGATTGTGAGTTGAATGGGATTTTTCTATGCTTTCATCTTCTTCCTTTGTTCTCCCATCTACATTGTTGATTTCCTCTTTTCTATCTGCGTAGATTTATTCGTATTTGGTATATTTCCAGTCCCCGTCTCATGTTTTGGGATCTCATATTCCTTTTATGCTTCTCTGTTTTTTCTTTCCGCGCCCTCAATTCTTAGTACCGAGGCTCTTGGTACCATTTCCTTATTCCTTGGATTCTTTGTTGCTATACCAGTGACTGTTGATTTGGTGTGCTATTTATTTTCTAGTGTTTTCTATTGGGATACTAGACTTCTATGATGTGAAAACTTCTACCTTTTCTTTTCCCTTTGCTCCTTTCTTGACTACTACTGGCACCTTCCATTGATCTATCCATTATGCTAGTACCCATTGAAATTATTTTGCTGTTATGCAATATTTCATCTTTAGCCATGTCTTCTTAGGGTCTCTTCTAGCTTGTATCCATATGTTATTCATAGATTCCTTAAAATTGGCTATCCTATCATGCTCCTTCACCACTTCAGGTGAAATTCTCCATGTATCTGTTATTTTCTCCTGCATCTCCTATATGTACATGAAAAAAATGCTTGATTTGGATTTCCTTTGCTTAGCATCTATGTTGTGTTGAAAGGTTTGATATCTTGTTGCATCACACTTTCCTCTTCTATAAAAAAAAACTGAATACTTTGGCTTTTCTCATGCATCCAAGGCTATCAAAATCAACAACCAGGAATAGTGGAACTCTGTTCTAGCATCTTGCACATCTATGTAGTATTCTAGGAATAGGTTGAGAAAACACGGTGCCCAATTGAGAACTGTACCTTTTGCGCACTGTGCGAGTGATGCGACCACCCCGACATGTGCCTCTTCTTTGTGACACTTTCTAAGTAGCTTGCAGGCCATACAATTTGCCATAAATTTGGTAGCTGGGTCATTGATATTCTTAATTATCATACCTATGTTGCCTCTATATATGCCAAATTGTTCCTTCACTTCCTCTGCAATAGCCTTCTCCTTTGTTTTGTCATCAAGATACTACTAAATATTTACCCCATATGTTGGAAGTCGTGTAATCTTAAAAATTAAGTTTACATCGATCGGGACAAGTCTTTCCATCCCTAAAAACCCTCCATGTACGTGTGCCAAAATTTGTTTTACACATGCATTAATGTCCTTCCCCTACTGAAGTGAGGAATTTCTAGTAAATTCATAATTCAAGAATTGTAAATTTCAGCTATCCACTGTTTGAGCTCCATTATTGAGATTCCTTTCGAGGTTGACCCCCTATTTTCCATGTAAACCTTCTACGCAATCTATGGAAAGTTTTCTACTTCTATCACATCGTGGTTGACGTACTACAAATTGGGAACACAACCCAACATATCTTCTAAAACTCTGACCAAATATGGAATGTGGGGAACTGACAAAAAAATATGTGTTTGTGTGCACCTTGTCGCCACTATTTCCCTTTTCTTCAATGGTCTTGTGGTTGTTTCTTCTGGGTTCCTTCCTCTTGTACTTCTTCATCTATGTCGCAATCATCTTCGATCTTCGGGGTTTCCTCTATTGTGGGTTTCTTTGTTGTGTCCAATTTTCTAATTCTGTACTCTCACTATCTTCTTCTTGCCCACCCTGTGTTGATGCCAGTTCTGGATTTTTTTTATTGGGGTTTGCTTCTTCCCTAGGGTTTTTCACTTTCGCCACTTAGCTTACCACTTCTTCTTCTAGGTTTTTCTTCTATAAATGCATCAGACTAAATGATTCTCTCTTTGTTGCTGGAATATCATCTACATCAACCACCCTGGTTATCTCCTCCATCGATATGTTATTGCTTCTGGTCCTTTGTGTGAACTGGCTTGGCACTCCGACTTTTGGCAGTGACATTGTTCAAATTTTGGAAAAATTCTATGCAACTCGTTTGGATTCTTCACAACCTTTGCCCACAATCACAATTTTTCTTCTCTTTCAACCTTCTCTCAAAAAAATCACAAGTATTTTTCCTTTTCCATGATTTTCCCTTTTTATAGACTCTGTCATAAATTATCTGACACATTCTCTCTTTTCCGTTCACCAGTTTTTCACTTTTCCAATCATCTTTTGTCCCGACGCGTTGTGTTTAATTTTCTTGTGCATAGTATCATGAATTATGTCGCACCAAGTTACTGTCCAATGCGTGCTATCATTCTTAACTATCCATCTACCATTTATTCCTCTAACTACTTATTTTTTGAATTTTTCTCATTTTTCTAGTTTTTTCTTCCTTTTTCTTCTTTTTCTTTTCTTTTTCTACTTTTTCTTCCTACTATATACATTATGTACAATTATACTTTATGAACTTTTATTACTAAGGGTTGGTAAGTCGACTATCCCTATACAGTTTCAATCCACTACAATTCACCATTTCTTGTATCTCCTTGCCTGCTAAATCCTTTGGCTGCACAACACCTCCATATGTGACAAACTTTATTTCATATGGCCCTAGCCAATGCATTACGAACTTCCCTGGGTGATGCAAGTATTTACTGTCATAGAGGAGAACTAGATCTCCTACTTTGAATTTCTTCTTCTTATTATGTTTATCATGCCAGGATTTATCCTTTGCTTTCCATACCTCCTGATTTATGATTTTGTCTTCTTCTAATTCCATGAGTTGAGCCAATATTTCATTTTCTACGCCTCTTTCTATCATATATGTAATTGTTTCAATGCGTAGAATTGGTATGAAATAGTCTAAGGTAACCACTACTTCCTTTCCATACACCATTGTAAAAGGTTTCTTCCATGTTAGCTTCTTGGATGTAGTTCTATAAGCCCATAATACTGCTGGTACCTTCAGGTCCCAGTCATCCCTGTTTACATTATAAATATTGGTCAAGGAATTCTCCAGTATCTTGTTGAATGCTTCCATTTCTCCATTCACTTGAGGATGATATGGAATGCTCTTTTGATAATGTATCTCAAATTATTCTATCATTTCCTGGATTGTACTATTGATAAAGTGAGTCCCTTTATCACTTATCAATATTATTGGACATCCAAATCTTGTAACCACATGTTAAAATAAAAATCACGTTGTAGTCTCTATGCTGCAATACTTCACTACTGCTATCTCAACCCATCTGGTAAATTATTATGTCACTGTGATAATATATCTAGCCTCTGATCTTCTTGCTGGTGGATTAATTGGACCTACAAAGTGTACTTCCCACTTATCAAACACTTGCAATGTTAGTTGAGGTATTAATGGCATCTTATCGCTCTTGGATGGATTTCCAACTCTTTGACAAACATCATAGTTCTAATAGTAATCCTTTGAATCCTAGTGAACTGTTGGCCACCATAACCCTATGTGAAATACCTTATGGGCAATGGCCTTCCCTTCAAAGTGTCCTCCCATAATTCCTTCATGTGATTCTGCTAAAATGATGGGTATTTCATGCCCCATAACACATATCTTCAAAATGTTGTCTGCAGTAAGTTTGTACAAGTGACCGACAATCAATTGGTAGTTTGTGACTCTGACCACCAAAATTTTCTTCTACGTAGTATTAAATTCCTTTGGTGCAAATCCTGCAATAAAAAACTAAATAATGTCACAAAAACACTCATCAACTATCTGTAATAAAAACAATTGTGCATCCAGGAAGTTTTCCTCCAAGTTACTTGGTTCCTCTCCAAGTGATCTAGTCCTGCATTCAATATTCTAGGCTTCATCACAACTTCAAAGTCAAACTATTGGAACAAAAGTAGGCATCTGCATATTATTCCCCCCAATGCTGGCTTATTGACTAAATATCTAAGAGCATAATGATTTGTAAACATATTGAAATGTAGCCCTAACAAATAATGTCTGAATTTATGCAATGCATACACCATGGCCAATCCTTCTCTTTCTGTAGTATTGTAGTTCTGTTATGAATATGATAAATTCCTGATTGTGAATGATATAGGGTGATCTATATCACCTTCTCTTGTTTGTGTCAATAATTCTCCTAGAGCTATTGCAGATGCATCCACATGCACATGAAATTCTTTTTCCAAGCCTGGAAACACTAAAATTGGCATTGTCACCATCTTCTCCTTCAAAATATCCAAACTCTGCTGACATTCATCATTCCATTGATATTTGGTATCCTTCTTCAGTAATTTATCCATTGGCACAATAATCTATGCATATCCCCTTATAAACTTCCTGTAATACCTTGTATGACCAAGTGTACTCTTCAACTAGAGCACTGACTTCGGTGGTGGTAAGTTTACTATGACAACAATTTTCATAGGATCAACTAGAAGACCTTGTTTACACACCAAATCCCAAAAGGTGTAGTGAAAATACATTTCTTAATATTCAATGAAATCTAACATTGTGTACATCTGTCTAAAATCAATCTTAACACTTCCACATGATCCTTTAATAAATTGAACACTGTCCAATCATCGAATTAAACCTCCAAAAATTATGAATAAAGTCTCTAAAGGAATCTACTACTACCCTTGAAAATATTGCAGGTGAATTCTTCAACCCAAATGACATAACTGTATACCGGAATGCTCCCCATTATATAGAAAATGTTGTCATGTGTCTATCTTCTGGTGCTATCCTAATCTGATGATATTCTAAAAGCCCATCTATAAATGAATAGGCTTCTTTACCTCGTACATTCTCCAAAACTTTATCTGTAAAGAGGGTAGGAAATATATCATGTAAGAAAGCATCATTCAATTTTATCAGATCTACACAGATCATGATTCCCCTTTGCTTCTTTTCCTGCACCATAATAGGGTTGATCTATTCTAATTCTTCAATAGGTTCTATGACACCTACCTATAACATCTTGTCAATTTCTGCCTTCACCTTCTTAGCTTATACACTGGATTTAACCTGTAATCTCTCTTTCTTACAGGTCTAGCATCTGGTTTCAAAGGGATTTCCATCTCTCCAAGTTCTCCTGCTAATCCCTTCATCTCTAAAAATGTCATTGGAAACAAACCACTGTACTTCCGTAGTAACTCTTTGATTCTTTCTATTATCTGATTATCCCAACAATCTCCAATGCTTGCAATATTTGGGTTTTCTGCAGTTCCAATGTTTACCTTCTTGATATTTAATGTTGTAGCATAATATTCTAAATCTAAATTTGGAACTTCTACCTCTCTCTCTCCTTCAACTTCTAGGACCTAGATATTGTATGGGTTTTCTTCTACTGGATCTTCTTCTTCTGCAACATGATAGTAGTGTAACAACTGTTTGACTTTATGTTTCTTCCAATATGTTGTCACAATCTCCACTTCAGGTTCTTCAAAAATCCCGCCTCTTACTACCTTCAATGTTGTATCTATCTCTAGACTTTCATGCTCAAAGGAAAATGTAATCACAAAATTCTATTGTATTTCTTCCCAATTTTCCATTTCCCTGCGTTGTTCCTATTCCATGTACCAATTCTTTGGAATTCCTTCTAATGTGTGAATAAAATGATGTGGCAATTCTTCTGGTGGTGCTAGTTTCCATTGAATTATAAATCTTTCTACATGTTCTCTGGGCTGTCCAATTCCATCATACTTCTCCTCATATCTATGCTCCTGTTCTGCACCGAATCTGATGCATATTAACCTCTTGCATTGACACCAATTGTTGATCTTTTCCTTATGTGTACCCCACCAATGAGAAGGTGTAGCTTTCAAAGCAATATCTAATACTGGTAATATTTGATTTTCTATTACTTCTAATTCAAACTTCATTAAAAATTATTCTAAGTCATTCAAACCATAAAAAGTAGGAGGCTCTCTTACCTCTGAACCAATCCATCTTAGCGCACACGTCATTTTGGCACATCTTCTGGTGGATAATTCGTGTAATCGCTGCTGCCAGTTCTCTAGTACTGTGTCAGATTCTAAAGCATAAGAATTAATACTCCTCCAACTCAACATTCCATTTGCAATTGGGTAGATATAATCCTCTTCGCACATGGTAGTTCTATACAATTGATTTATTTCTTCTGTAATGAAATTTTCTGTCACAGGTTCCACATGCCTTCCTCCTTCCAAGGGATTGAATGGCACAATAACTCTGTATTATCCATATTCAAAGATCATCTTTTTAATACCCCTGTTTCCCCCAGTTTGTAAATATAACTATAACTAGACAAGAGACTATGGTAGACTAGATATGTGTGAATGTTTGATTTGATGAACCTTTGTATAAAAGGTCAATGTATGTATTTTTTGTTTTTAATATAAAATGGATAAGTGTTTCATAATTGTTGAAAAGTGGGGTTTTCCAAGATAGACCATGGATGCTATGATAGATATGGTGAGGGGAACTAGAAGTGGTTGAGATGACCCCACCAAACTAGTACCTCACTAGAATTAATGGCTTAGACTCAGAACAATTCTCTGACCCAAAAATGAATTACTAGTAAGAGTGGTAGCTGGAAGAGTCCTCCTCAAGAGTTAATGAGGAGACGGGGAAGAGTACCCATTTGCAAGACTTCTACACTTGACCACAAATTGGGGATTTAGACCCATGAAACATTTCCGAGGAAGGAAAGAAAGAGGTAATTCATGGGCAGAGGTGAGGGAGAGAAGAAAGAAATAATATTTGCGAAGAGAGTAGAGTCAGAAAGGAGCACTTGCAAGCTCTCGGGTTCGAGGAAGAATTGGAAAATAAGTTGTTCTGGACGCAAGAAGAGGTTGGAAAGATTTTCATTTCAAGATGGTAAATGAGGGTGAGTAGTGACTATGGAAATACTCATGCAGAATTCCTTGCTTGGTACATAGAAAAGTAGTTTCCAAGATCCCATGGAAGGAGGAGAGTAACCTCCATCCCTAATTGTCATTGATCAAGAAGAAAGAGTCTCTCTTAGACCATCATGGTCTAGCTCAGAGATGGCCAATGATAAATCCATCAGGAGTGGATGTGCCTATGGTTGGGTGGGAACAAACACCCCTTTCAGCAGTTGCTTCATGAAGTCTAGTTTTTTGATACGTATCTTCATACTTTGTGTGTTGAAATGGAAATGGCGATTGAATGCACATATGTTTTTTTGTCTATGAATGAGTTTTGTATTGAATGAATAAGTTAGATGTATTTATTATCTCCCTGTGAGCTCATGCTTTTGAATGGTTGCCTGCTTGCCTCAATTTAACAGTTAAAGAGTCATGGGACGTATGGCTACAAGAGGGTTGGGGTAGGATTTATTGAAATTTTTAAGTCTTGTCAACCTTTGGAATCTACCCTCGCGGGAATTTCAAGTTCAGAACCTGGGGAAGGAGGGCGCCTCCTTCAGATTCTTCACCATATAACCAAGGGCTCATGCCCATATCCTTAGTCATTTTACGGTTAAAGGAATTTACGCGTAAGCTCGTAAGAGTTTCAAGAGACCCATGTGAGAAAGGCTTGGGAACCCTACACTAGGCCTAAAAGGAGCTGAGCCTTGTTGCTTTCATAACTTCAGGATTTTGGGGTTCTTGAGTGTTTTTTCCTAACCATTTATAAAGCTGAAACCCCTGAAGGTCAGAGCTGCAAATTAATGTGAACCATTGATTCAAGGATATTTGGGAGTCCCCTTGGCCATTGGATCTACACCGAGGTAACTTTGAAAAAGTCCTACTTCGAGAGAACATACATATTATATCATCAAACTCCTTGAACGACAAAGTTACATATGAGAGACATGGATCTGGGGATTTTGTTAAGAACCCCTCTTAACCGTTCGATCATCCAGAGGAGGTACCTGCACACAGTACTTCGACGAAGTCCTACTTCAGGACAGTGGAGTGGCCATAAACCCGAAACCTCGAAGGCCAGAACTGTGAAGTAACAAGAATCGTATATCTAGGGATTC
Organism: Picea engelmannii; assembly: GCA_009831015.1. Lineage (NCBI taxonomy): Eukaryota > Viridiplantae > Streptophyta > Pinopsida > Pinales > Pinaceae > Picea > Picea engelmannii. The sequence goes on along the minus strand of ML798632.1, from coordinate 171,434 downwards.
TTCAGGATCTTCCCTAGTCCTTGAATTTATGCCAAGGTCAGCCTAACACTGACCAGTCAGAGAGCAAGGAGGAATTCACACCATGAATTCCCTAAACGATGAATTCATGAAGTAATAAGAGATGTGGATTTGAGGATGGTTTGGGATCTCCTGTGCCTATCATATCTAGACCATGGTCAGTCCAATGCGGAACAATCTAAGAGCAAGGATGAATTCACACCATGAATTTCCCGAACGTCAAATTTATGAAGTAACGGAAGCCGTATATCGAGGGGCCACGTGGACATACCTTGATTGTGAGATAGAAGGGCTTGGAAGGAGATCAGTCCATGGTGATGTGGTACAATGACGTTACCCAGAGTGATGTGGACCAACTTTTGACGTGCCACGTGTCACCGAGATTCATATGTTTCACAAACCCTACATGCCCATTAAAATGTGACACGTGTCACCCATTGTAAGGGCCACGCATCCTCTCTTCCTTACAATGTTTCATCCTTAATACTTACCTATTTGGTCCATGTGGTCGAAGCCACATGGAGGGATTTAGACACTTCGGAAGTTCGGGACTTCATAGAGCATGTGTGCTGTAAGAAGAAGGGGCATTCAATGTCGAACACTGAAAATTGAACATTGACCGCCATGTAGTCAAAGCCACGTGGAGAGATCTTGGGACTTCAGGAGTTCAGGAATTTGGGATTTCAGAGAGCATGCATGTAGTAATAAAAAGGGGTGGTTAGTGCCGAACATCAATCACCATGTGGCCCTAACTAATAATGCCCAGACAACTTCGAGAGGCCATATCTTGCAAACCAAAGGTCGGATTAGAGCCCGATAACAGTCGTTATAAATCTACAGGTGAGTATAAGAGGATGAAGACCTTAGAGAGATGATTTGATATGAGTAGAGTGAGAAAATTTTTGATACGCCATCCCTAGAAAGGGTATTTAGGGGTCGGGTATGCTACAAATTGGTATCATAGCATGGTTACAACACTTGGCCTACTTGGGCTCATGAACGAGTCACTTAAGAATATTATTAGATATAGTTTAGGGGTGACACCCTATATTACCCCATTCTTAAGATGATTATTTAAACTTCTACTGAAGGAAGGAATGAAACTTCCTGCTATTGTTTATGTTTTGAAAAAATTGAACTGTGTGTTGTTCATAAAATTAGTAGATCATTAAATAATAGAGAATGTTTTTTCTGCACTTAAACAACCAATAGACCGCATGAAGACTACATCATAAAGGATGGTGTTACACCATGAATTGGGGGAAATCTACCACAATAGAGAGAAAGAATCTGATGAAAGGAGGGCGATGGAAACCCCTCCAAATTTGGATGAAATTGTAAGGATTCTCATGGCAGAATTACAGCGCTGTAAGGATGACAATGAAAGGTTGATAAAAGAGAAGGAAAATAAAACTGAAATTAATTCAGTTCTACTACAGTGCTTATCATATATACAAAGGAAACTGCAACATGGACCAACAGACGATCATGTAGAAAAACATCATACGAAGAAAAACTAGAGTCCACCCGAGATATGGAAGAATGGCATTGAAAGTGGCCACACAAGGAGTAGAACCTCAAAGAAGACCCAACATGGAGCTGAGAGACACTCATTAGAAGAATCCTTTGGTGAGGAAACTGACAACTCCAAGGAATCTTCTAGTAGAAAAACTAGTTCACATTCTGAGAGGAAAATCAATAAGAGGAAACATTCCAAGAGTCATGACCCTGAAGAGTTCAAGAAATCCAAACCACCCACTTTCGATGGAGAAATTAATAAGTGGGAAGAAGCATAAGTTTGGCTTCTTTTCTTGAAAAAGTAATTCAGAGTCCGTGACTACTCTGAAAATTTGAAGGTTTGAATAACCATTTTTAACATGAATTGGAAGACATCCATTTGGTGGGAGGACCTTAGGAATGTGAAAGGAATGCATAAGGTCTTTTCATGGAAACAATTTGAGAAATACTTCAAGAATAAGTATCTTTCAGAGATATACTTTGATGGGAAGACAAAGGAGTTCTATGAACTCAAGTTAGGACAACTTACAATAGAGGAATATATCAATAAATTCCTTGAGATGATAAGGTATGTTCCCGACATCAAAGATGAAAAGGTAAAGATGAAACAATTTATTAGTGGACTTCCTCAGTCTTTCTGAGACATAATCAAATTTGTTGAGCCAAATAACTTATAAGAAACTATCCGGAAGGAAAGGTATTTCTATGAGAAGTTCAAGAATAAGAAAAAACCTCATGAGGAATGGAAGAAGAAAAGTACCTCAAGATTTAAGAAAAAGGGGTTTAAACCCTCCAGATTCAAGAACTATGGGACATGTTTTAAGATGAGCCTTTCTGCTAAAAGTGTATACCAACAAAATTTCCCCTCTCAGAGTGGAAATAAACCCTTTGGAGCATAATACTGATAACACAAAGAGAGAACCCTTGAAATGTTGGGGTTGTGGAGAAGAATATATGCTGAGTGACTTCCCATATAGCCAACAGAACAATAGGATACCAAAATCAATGATGTGGCTAGGATCATGCCACAAATTTATGAAACCTTGGATAATAAACAAGACGACCACCAAGCTTCAGTTGTGGAGATGGAAGGTATGATTTCCAACCATCTAGTTTCCATTTTAATTGACCCTGGTTCTAATTTGAGTTATGTTTCCCCTCAAACTGTTGAGAAATGTAAATTGAAATAAGTTAAACATGTTAAATAATGGCTGGTACAACTAGCCACTAGAATTGAAATAAACATAATAGAGGTCATGCCAACATGATAATTCATTATGAGTGGATCACCCACCCAAGCGACCCTAAACATACTCCCTTTAGGATCTTATGACGTGCTGATTGTCATGGACTACTTGGCTTCCCATAAAACCAAGTTGGGCTGTTACAAAAAAAATTTGGAGTGTGAAAATGAAGAATGGAGAAAGGTAACCCTACAAGGGATTCAAAATCCTTTCTCAGTGAGAAAAATATCATCCCTTCAAGTGAAGAAGTATTGCAGGAAAGGATGTCCTTTGTATGAAATACAGGCATTGGAATATGTTAAGGATAAAAAACGAAGCCTAGACGACCATCCCATATTAAGAGAGTATAAATATGTGTTCCCAGAAGAGGTACTAGGTCTACCTCCAAGAAGAGACATCTAATTTTCAATAGAACTTGCACCAAGAGCGATGCCAGTGTCTAGAACACCCTATAGAATGAGTTCACCAGAGCTAGTTGAGCTCAAACTACAACTAAAGGAAATGATGGAAAAAGGCTACATCCGACCTAGTGTGTCTCCATGGGGAGCACTAGCCTTGTTTGTGAAAAACAAGGATGACACACTTAGGTTGTGAATATACTATAGGAAACTCAATAAGATGACCATAAAGAATAAGTATCCCTTGCCAAGGATCGATGAATTTTTTGAAAAATTAAGGGGTGCAACAATTTTCTCCAATATTGACTTGAGGTCTGGATACCATCAGGTCTGAATTAAGGATGAAGAAATCCACAAAACAACCTTTAGGACAAGGTATGGTCACTATAAATTTGTGGTGGTGCCATTTGGGCTAACCAATGCACCAACCACTTTTATGTTCTTAATGAATAATGTACTTAGTAAATTCTTAGACAGATTTGTATTGGCTTTCATTGATGCTATCCTAATATATTCTAAGAATAGGGAAGAGCATAAAGAACATCTCAAGCTAGTGCTTCAAGTACTAAGAGAACATCAACTCTATGCTAAGTTTAGTAAGTGTGACTTCTTCCAGAAACAAGTCCATTACTTAGGCCACGCTATTTTTGAAGAAGGGGTGGCATTTGAACCTGAAAGATCAAAGCCATGATGGATTCTCATACCCCAAAGGATGTATCTGATATCATATCCTTTATGGGCCTAGAAATATACAACAGGATTTTCATAAAAGGATTTTCCAATATTGGTTTCCCAATCAATTCCCTTCAGAAAAAGGGAGTTAAATTCATTTGGACATCAGAATGTGAAGAGAGATTCCAAGAGCTGAAATACCTTCTAACCAATGCACCTGTGCTGAATATTGCAGATCTAAACAATAAATTCCTTTTTCTGTACAGATTCCTGCAAGGAAGGACTCGAAGGATTCCTTATGCAAGAAGAAGATGTAATTTTCTATGAATCTAGAAAATTAAATGAGCATGAAATCAATTATGTGACCCATGATCTAGAACTGACTGCCATAGTGCATGCTTTAAAAATGTGGAGGCATTACCTCATGGGTAGAAGATTTGTACTGATGACAGATAATTGTGGGTTAAGGTACCTATTTGATCAACCAAAACTTAATACTAGACAAGATAGATGGATGGCTCTCCTTAGTGAGTTTTATTTTGAAATCAAACATATCAAAGGAAAAGAAAATAGGGTGGCCGATGCCCTTAGTAGAAGTGTGAGAATGATTCACCTAGAAGTGGTAAGAACCTATGAAATGGATGTGAAGGAGAGAGTCAAGAGGGCATAAGAAACCAATGCATTCTTAAAGACTGTAAAATTGTACCTAGAACAAGATCCCACAAGGTTAAAGTATGAAGGTTATAAAATGATGAATCATGGCCTACTAAATTACAAAGGTAGGTGGTATATCCCGAATTGTGACAACTTGAAGAAGTTCATTATGGATGAACTACACAAAAGACCATATACTGGTCAACCTGGTTATCAAAAAATGATTACGACGACTAGGAAAATGTTTTATTGGCCAGGACTGAAGAAGGACATAGCTGATTACTTGGATAAATGTCTAGAATCTCAGTAGGTTAAGGCAAAACACCAACATCCAACAGGGTTGTTGAATCACCTAAAAATTCCAAAATGGAAATGGGAAACCATATCCATGGATTTTATCACCATATTACCAAAATCGACCAAGAAGAATGAGGCCATCATTGTAATGGTGGAAAAATTGAGCAAGGATGCTCACTTCGTTCCCGTCAAGTCAACTTGAAAGGAAATAGATATTTCTAGTATCTTCATGAAAGAAATATCTTGGTTGCATGGAATGCCTAAGGAGATCATCTCTGAAAGAGATACAAAATTTACTTCAAGATTTTGGAAATATTTAATGGTTGGTTTTGAGACTAAATTTTTGTTTAGCACAACCTATCACCTTCAAACTGATGGACATATAGAGAGGGTAAACCAAGTAATAGAGGATATGTTAAGGATGCATGCAATGCATCAACCTAAGAAGTGGGAAGACTACCTGCTGCTGGTAGAGTTTTCCTACAACAATGGCTATCAAGAGTCATTGAATATGAGCACTTTTGAAGCCCTCTATGGTAGACAGCGCAAGATTCCAATCAACTGGGATAACCTAGTAGATAGAATTGTAATTGGGCCAAACATGCTGGAATAAATGGAACAAAAAGTAATTCAGATAAAATAGAATCTGAAAATATCTTAGGATAGATATAAAAGCTATGCAGATAGAAAGATGAATCCTAGAGAGTTCAAAATAGGGGATCATGTGTATCTCAGAGTTAGACCCAGAAAAATCTCCTTGAGAATGGGAGATTGTGCCAAGTGAGCACCTCAGTATTGTGGAACCTTTGATAATTTTGATAGAGTGGGACCTATAGCCTATATATTATCCATCCCTCCCACAGTGAAGGCACATACTATTTTCCATGTTTCATTATTGAAGAAATATGTACATGATTCTAATCATATAATTGATTGGTTTTTGATTCAGGTGGAACCAGAGGGAGAATTCCTTCCAGAACCTCAATGCATAATAAACAGGAAGGAAACCCCACTCAGGAACATAACCATTGCATAGGTGAAGGTGCATTGGAAACACTTTGGCCTAGATGAGGCTATCTAGGAAATGGAGGATGCCATGAAACATGCATATCCATTTTTGTTTACTTCTGTACATGCAGAGCACATCGACAGATAGAACATCGAGGACGATGTTCCTTTAAGGGGGAGGGGATTGTAATACCCATTTCCCCCCCAGTTTGTAAATATAAATATAACTGACCAAGAGACTATGGAAAACTAGATATGTGTGAATGTTTTATTTGATGAACCTTTGTATAAAAGGTCAATGTATGTATTTTCAGTTATTAATAGAAAATGGATAAATGTTTCATAACTATTGAAAAAGGGGGTTTTCCAATATAGACCATGGATGCTATGAGAGATATGGTGAGGGGAACCATAAGTGGTTGATATGACCCCACCAAACTAGTACCTTACTGGAATTAATGGATGAGACCTAGAACAATTATCTAACCCAGAAATGAATTACCAGTCAGAGTCCTCCTCAAGAGTTAATGATGATATGGGGCAGAGTACCCATATAAAAGACTTCCAAAAATGAACATGAAATGGGGATTCAGACCCATGCAACCTTGTTGAGGAAGGAAAGAAAGAGGTAATTCATGTGCATAGGTGAGGGAGAGAAGAAATCAAGCAAATCTGCGAAGAGAGTAGAGTTATAAAGGAGAACTTGCAAGCTCTCGGGTTTGAGGAAGAACTAAGAAATAAGTTGTTATGGATGCAAGAATCAGTTGTAAAGGTTTTAGTTTCAAGTTGATAAACGAGTGTGACGAGTGACTATGGAAGTACTCATGCAGACCTCCTGTCTTGGTACATAGAAAAATAGTTTCCAAGATCCTGTGGGAGGAGGAGAGTAACCTCCGTTCCTGACTGTCATTGAGAAAGAAGAAAGAGTCTCTCTCAGAGCATCGTGGTCTAGCTCAGGGGTGGATAGTGGTAAATCTACCAGGAGTGACTATGCCTATGGTTGGGTGGAAACATGCACCCCTTTCAATAATCGCTTCATGAACTCTAGTTTTCTGATAAGTATCTTCATACTCTATGTGTTGAAATGGAAATAGTGATTGAATTCACATATGTTTATGTGTCTATGAATGAGTTATGTAATGAATGAATAAGGTATATGTATTTATTATCTCTCTTTGAAATCATGATTTTGAATGGTTTCCTGGTTGCCTCAGTTTAAGAGTTAAAGAGTCGTGGGATGTAAGCCTACAAGAGGGTCGGGGTAGGATTTATTGAAATGTTTAAGTCTTTTCAACCTCTGGAATTTACCCTTGCAGGAATTTCAAGTTCAGATCCTATGGAAGGAGGGTTCCTCCTTCAAATTATTCACCGTATGACGGAGGGCTCATGCCGATATCCTTAACTATTTTGTGGCTAAAGGAATTTGCGTGTAATCCCACAAGATTTTAAAAGGACCCATGTGACAGAGGTTTGAGAACCCTAGTCTAGGCCTGAAAGAAGTTGAGCCTTGCTGGTTTCAGAACATCGGGATTTCAGGGCTATGGAGTGTTTCGGCCTGACCATTTATAAATCCAAAAACCCCAAAGGCCGGAGATGCGAAGTAACACGAACCATCAATTTGAGGATATTCGAGAGTCCCCTTGGTCGTTGGATCTATGTCGAGGTAACTTCAGTGAAGTCCTACTTCGGGAGAAAAAATATCTTATATGATCAAAATCCTCAACCGACAAAGTTACAAATGAGAGTCATGGATCTGGGGAGTTCGTTAAGAACCCCTCTTAACTGTTTGATCATCCAAAGTGTTACAAGTCAAAATTACTCACTTCAATAGCGTCGCAAGTGTCGTCATTACAAGTGTCGCAAGTGTCGCATTTTGCTCACAAATGTCGCAAGTGTCAGGGAAGCACACTGCCATGATGCCTATGTCGTGCCTATACCGACATGAGAAAGACACTTGAAAAACCTCAAACATTTGATTTGGAAGAGGAGAAATGAGTCAATAGGCTTACAAACCTATTTCCATCTGAAAACACTAAAAAAACTAAGCTTTTGAAGGGGAGCACTCCCCTATACATCTTCTGGGAGTGTTGGCGCTCCCACTTACACTGTATGGGAGTGTTATAAAGTTCCTTTGGCCTTTTTGAGGGAGCGCTGGTGCCCCCCTTAAGCCTACCGGGGAGTGCTGTAGCACTCTGATGGCCCTTTTGAGGGAGTGCTACCTATTCTGGGCAGCATTTGAGTTGATGAGATGAATGGGGGAAGGATATTTTCATTCTTGGAAGGTAGTCGAGCTCAAATCCCTAGTCCAGCCATGTTCTTAGGGCAGATCCTCGACTGAAGGAGGAAAATCCTCAACTTCCCCAAGGATATCTCAAGTGGTTAAAGCCTCTCCAAGGCTATATAAGAAAGCTTTCTCATGGTGAAAGGGGACTGGAAAAGGAGAATCACACCAAACTTATGATCTTATAAGTGGTGCTGGAACAGGGATGTTTTGGAAGCAAGATACCTATGATCTCATAGGGAGCAATTGATGAAGCTATCATCATTCAGATCATGGATCTTTTGAGCAAGGGATAGACAAGGAGGACTTGACGAAACTGTCGCATTCCATCTACGGCTGTAAGTAATGTTTTGCCCTCATTAATATAATTTGCTTGGCCTGTTTCCTTCTAATTCATGTTCAATCTCACATGAATTTGTCTCTTTAGTAGATAGACCTATTTCGGACTAATATTGATAGAGTAGGAATTGGTCGTACTTTGTTTTTCTACAAGGCTTATCAAAGAGAGAAAGATTGGAGCTCAACTCGGAGCGTGCAGGGACAAACGTTGGTAAAAGGTACTTCTTTTCTCCTTCCTCCTTACACACTAGTCCACCTAGATCTAAAAGGAAGTAAATTACCATGATAAGCACTTTCTATCTTAGAGTTAAGAGTCTATCTCTTTGAGGCAATCTACCTGTCCGCAGGGAGATTTTCCTTCAACAAAAATTGGCGACTCCACTGGGGAGTCTCGAATCGAAATTTTTTGGTTTTGATTTCTCCTCATAGACATTTTCTTACACCTTAATTTTTTTCATACCTGGTTCACTCTTTTTGATTGATTTCATGAGCTTATTGACTCTTTACCCCATCACACAACTTGATTGTCAAAATTTGATTCAAATTTTGGGTTTTTGGACTTTTTTGTGAGTTTTTTGAGCCTGGCGCCTGCCTGCCCATGTTAGCAGAGCACAAACACTCCCTGGAAGTGTTAATTAGAGATTTATAACGCTCTGGTGGCCCTTATACCAAAGCACCAACCCTTTTTTCCCAAAATCTCTTCAAAAATTGCAATTTTTGGAGGTCTAAACCCTATTTTTTCACTTGCTGAGTTGCTTTAAGATTCATGATTCTTCCTTTGACCTTTGAAATGCTTCCTCATGATAAGTAAACACCTTATTGTTCATATTTTATGCCCTTCTTCATTCTTTTTGAGTTTTTGTTGTTGAGAGCTTGAAATCGATCCCCTGCTTTCTTCTCTCGTATCCGACTGAGCGGGAACTCTAGTGAAGGACACCAGAAGTCTGTAACTCTTCTCATTTGGTTCTTTGAGGTCGTCTGATCCAATCTCTTTCTCCTTCCCTTTGCATTCTTGGTTTTCTTTCTCTTGTTTGATCGCAAAAAAAAAAGGGGTGTGTTGTTTGTGCAAAATCTGCATTTTCTTGTCCAAATCTCCTTGATCTGAAAGGGTAGTTGGCAGGACAAGTTTTTCATTGAACTGATCATCATTCGCATGAAAATGACAAAAGTACATCTTAATGATTAGGTTGCATATTAGTTTGCATTTTCTAAATGTTGTAGCATCATATTGTATTTGATTGAGAACAAAATTGATTGAGGGAAGTCCTTATCAAGTGTTTGATAGTGAAAACGACTCTTCCTCTTTCTCTTAAATAGGTATTCATTGAAAAGAAATGATTGCTTATCATATTTCATGCATATTTTTTGGAATTGAGTCATCATTCCATCAGTTTCACTTTCGTACACCCTCTGAGTAAACAACAGCCATTAAAATCAATGATTAACTAAAATTTATCAGACTTTTTACATCTTTGTAAGCAAACCTACATTAGTTTAAGGTGTAGGTCTTTGGAATAGGTTGAAAGGATAACTTTCCAAATCTATCAAACAAACTTAGTATCTTGCGGTAGGGAGAGTTAAATCCAATTGTCGTATTGGCTTGCTGGGGTCCCCCTCTCACACAGGGGTTACACACGAGGTCGCATTTAGGTGAGTTATGGGGATTATCCCTCCGTGGCCCAACTGTTTGTAGTGGTCGGATCGTATATTGGGGGTCGCTGGAAGGTATACCCATGATTATGTGTGGGAGCCTTTCGGGTTGATTTCAGACTTGTTATCCTGCCCATACGTTCCGATCGGACTGTCGACTCTACCCGCCCAGGGGCTGACTACGAGTTGGTGACCTTAGTGGCTACAATCTTTAGGGTCTCACACAAGGTGATGGTAAAGGGAAGTCTCACTGTACCTGGAAAAAACGTTGGTCAAACTCGCTCGGGCTCCTTGGAGGGTAAATCCACAATTACTGCATGGAAGCTTGCACCAAGGCGTAAGTCTGTTAAGCAGGTCGCCAATGTAACTGATCCACCCTCTCTATCCCCGCCCCTTCCTATTTTGATCTCGCGACGTTGTATTTCATCACCAACTAGCGGTTTCATCGTAGGAAGGTTTGTTTGATTGTTTGCTTCTTAGATTCTTAGCGTGTGTTGTTTGTTTTACTTAGTGGACCTTAGGTCGAGTCAGTGTTAATGGAATCGAATCCTAGGAGTATCAATGGAGGAATCCCTTCTCCTGGGGAACCTTATACCTTTCCTTCGTTTGGAAACTTTGGTCCTCCATATGTTTCCACACTGAGTCTTCCATGACTCACTATCGGATTACCAGTTTGGTGGTTCCCCACTTTGATAATCCCGAATCCTTCCAATGTTTCAACTACACCTAATACTTTAGATGTCAGTACACCACCCACAGATCAAACTCATGTCAACTTTTCGCATTCTTCATCCATCAAGTCTCCTTCCATTTCTCCTTCTTCGCCTAGTGAAATATCTAAAGCAAGTAGCCAGGTTGATCAGAAGAAGAAGAAACGGAAAGAGAAGAAGAAGAAGAACCCGAAAAGGACAAAAAGCCCAACAACATCAGATGTTGGCTCTAAGAAACCAGTTACTGTTAATAGTACTGGGAGTGTTGATGAGGTCAACAAGATTAAAATGAAGAATCCAAAACCCAAATTCCCTTGCAGCCTTTGTAAGGGTGACCACTTTCTAAGGGATTACCCCGGTCTTACCCAGGTCTTAGAAATGTGGTCCTCCACGTCATCGGCCTTTGTCAATCATGTTGATGATACCCCGTCAACTAGTGATGTTCAGGTTGGTAAGAAGAAGCAAACTGTCAAGTTCCCTTGCATGTTATGTAAAGATAATAATTACTCTCACCTTTGTCCTCGCATGGATGAGGCTTCTTCTCTTTTGGAAAAACTTCAACATCCAAAAGGTTATCGTAAGATTTCCTCCAACCCATCATTGGTTGATGGACTGGTCAATCCAGTTCCATCCCCTGTCAGTCCGGTTGATCAGGTGGTCAATCTAGTTTCCTCCTCGATTGAACCACGAACCCAAGTAGTTGATCCAGTTCCATCATTGATCAGCCCCGCCCTTCATCCAAAGAGTGCCAAAGTGGTTGCTCCGGTTACATCGTCGGTCAATCCCACTCTTCCATTAAGGAGTGCTCAAGTGACTGATCCAGTCCCTTCCTTGGTCAGTCCCACTCTTCCTCTGAAGAGTGCCAAAGTGGTCGATCCAGCTTCACCATCGGTCGATCCCATTCCTCCATTGAGGAATGTCAAAGTGACTGATCCAGTCCCTTCCTCACTCAGTCCCACTCTTCCTTTGAAGAGTGCTAAAGTGGCCTATCCAAGTCCACCATTGGTTGATCTGATCCAATCATCGACTGATCCTACTCTCCTTCTAGAGAGTAAACCCGATACTACCCATGTTTTTCTCGTTAATACAGACTCTACTGTACCGGGGGGAATTCCTCCTTCTCCTGCAAAACCCCCTCCAAGTAATGAGGCCATCCTTTTTGATTGGGGTGTGCTAACTAGACCTCTTCTTCCCTCTCACATTCCTTTCCAGATTACAGTACAGGTTCATGGTCGGGACGTTCCTCAAATGCTGATAGATGAAGGTGTGTTCGTTAGTATTTTGTCTTCTGTTGCTTGGCACGCTTTGGGTTGTCCGCAGCTTGCACTGGTTACACAGAATCTGTTAGCTTTTAATAGAAGAACTAGTCAACCTTTAGGGATCCTTCCTTAGTTTCCTGTAACTTTGGGAGGGAAAATTGTATTTATCGATGTCATGGTAGTTCGATACCCCTTGGATTTCTCTTTACTCCTTGGGCGGGATTATGTCTATGCTATGAAAGCTCTTTTATCCACCATTTTCTGTGTGATATCTTTCCCTCACGACGGAAGAATTGTGACTATTGATCAACTTTCATTCATCGGCCTCGACTGGGTAACCTCCCTAAGTGGTTCTTATATGCAGACAGTATCACCCTTGCCGCATGTCAATTATGTGGTGTTGTCACCCATGACCTCAACTTCCGATGATTTGGATTTGGTAGTAGACATGGTGATCTCTTCGGTAGGATTATTGGAGCTTGATCTCCTTACTCCTATCGCGACCCTCGACATGTGTTCCTTCCAGAGTGATTGTCTTCCATCCACCAAAGATATCTTGGAATCCATGACTGAGTTTTGTCCCTTGACATGGTACCCTTCCAGAGCATTATCCTCTCGAAAGCCATGGTCAAGAAGAAACCACGAGCATAGTTTCTCTTCTCTATGGAAAGATCATTAAAAAATGAAACAGAGGTCTTGAGCATAGTTCTTTTCCTGTGTCAAGCTCGTTAAAAAATGAAACAGTTACCTCTCTCGAACCTTCTTTTCATCCACCCTTCTCCTTTTTTCTCATCTACTAGAGAAATTGGTGACAACCTCAGAGCCGGTGAATGAATCGAAGCTTGGAGGGCATGTCTCCAGCTTTTGATGATCATTCTGGAGTTAAGCCACTAGCTTTCAAGCTGGGGGCATACCAAGCTTAGTCTTTGTTCTTTCTCGTGCTCGCAAATACATGAGAATGCATCCGGGTAGACTTTTATCTCTTTTTCGGACCTGTATGGATACACAAAAAAGGAAAACACTGGAGTCATCTTTAAACTCTTTTCAGACTCTCTAAATATGAAAAGATCGTCGAGTTATCTTGCTTCCTTTCACACTCGTTAAAAGGTTCGAAAGGGCGTCTTTCGAGTGGTAGTTTATCTCTTTTTCGGCCTCGTGAGATTAACTGTACGAAAAAGGAACTGAGAGAGTTCTCTTTTAAGTGTTTTTCCAGACTCTATAATCATGAAAAACCTTCAAGTTTTCTGTCTTTGGACTCACTAAAACAAACATCGACAGGACCATACGGGACAAAACCCTTACTTCTTCCAGTTCATTAAATAAAGGAAGAGGAACTTACCGAAGGTGAGTTTTATTGAGCATGTGTTATCCTCCTCGAGCTCATTAAATTAAAAAGAGGTACTCATCTATCTGGATGGGGGGAAATTTGAAAGAAGCAAGCCAAGTAGTCTTTTGAGAACATTACCAAGTAATTCTTAGAGTCACCCTTGAACACAACACTTTGTCTTTTGCACGCATTTTAATCCGCTGAACCTCTACACTGAGCCAATACTTTGAGTTTCTTTCACTCCTTTGGGTCGCCTGACGTAAGTCACAGCATCCACTGCATCATCAAGTTTTGGTCCATGTCATGTTTCTATTGTTGTGCCTCAGTGTTCAAGGGAAGTATCCGCCTTGAGAGTCAGCCATCACAAATATCTTTGCTCAATACCCATGTCAGTCCATGTTCATTTGATCTACCAATTATATCTCTGTGTCTGTTTTGTGTCGTTGATGGGGGATACATCAAGGCCCTCCCTCGACGAGTCTATTCCTGTCGACTTCAACACCTTATCTAGGAATTAGACTTAGAAACCAGCTAGTACTTTGGGACCTGCATGCCTTAATGGCAGGCTTCCTCACGTCCGACAACAGGTTTACATCATTGACCTCTGATCGGATGATTCCATGGATGTTCGACTCCATCTCATCCATTCACATTCGTTGGAATGTACTAGAGTACCTTGGTAATCATTGACATTAATGGTGATCTCCCTCGCGCTTGTTAACGATTTACACCATTGACCAGTAATCAAGTGGTTTCGGCCATGTTTGACTTCAGGACATGTATTCACGTGGTTAGATTCGTACTACATCAAGATCAGTAAGAAGACCCTGGGTTGAGTGATCACTTTGATATGTACTTTTCCCAGGTTGCGATGGAGTTTCTTTTGAACAATGACACATATACTGTTACATAGATCCACTTTGTATTGGTCGTGGCTATGTCTTGTTATCTCGTAGATCCACTATGTATTCTCCGTGGCCACGATCAGTTCATGTCATAAGCGTATAGATCCATAGTGTATTTTCAGTGGCTATACCTTTTTATCAATACAATTATGGATCTGCAGTGTATTTTATGGTATCCATACCTTGCAAGTCTTTATCACCCAAGCATAGGTATGCCTGCCTTGGGTTTGAAACATGTCATAATATTTGTTGGATGTTTGTGTGCAGCTTTTGTCAGGTTCTCTACTTCTATACCCTTTCTTGAAAGTCTACAAAGCATTTCAGTTATCAGTTCCTATCTTCTAAATTCATACTTTGGGGGGCAATCTGTTACACATCAAAATTACTCACTTCGATAGTGTCGCAAGTGTCATCATTACAAGTGTCGCAAGTGTCACATTTTGCTCACAAATGTCGCAAGTGTCAGGGAAGCATACTACCATGATGCCTATGTTGTGCCTATAACGACATGAGAAAGACACTTGACACACCTCAAACATTTGATTTGGAAGAGGAGAAATGAGTCAACAGGCTTACAAACCTTTTGCCATCTGAAAACACTAAAAAAACTAAGCTTTTGAAGGGGAGCGCTCCCTTATACCTCTTCTAGGAGCGTTGGCACTCCCCCTTACACTGTCTAGGAGCATTATAAAGCTCCTTTGGCCCTTTTGAGGGAGCTCTGATGTCTTTAGGAGTGTTGACGCCCCCCTTAGGCCTACTGGGGAGCACTGTAGTGCTCTGATGGCCCTTTTGAGGGAGCGCTACCTATTCTGGGAAGCAGTTGAGTTGTTGAGATGAATGGGGGAAGGATCTTTTCATTCTTGGAAGGCAGTTGAGCTCGAATCCCTAGTCCAACCATGTTCTTAGAGTAGATCCTCAACTGAAGGAGGAAAATCCTCAACTTCCCCAAGGATATCTCAAGTGGTTAAAGCCTCTCCAAGGCTATATAAGCAAGCTTTCTCATGGTGAAAGGGGACTGGAAAAGGAGAATCACACCAAACTTATGATCTTATAAGTGGTACTGGAACATAGATGTTTTGGAAGCAAGAGACCTATGATCTCATAGGGAGAAATCGATGAATCTATCATCATTCAAATCATGGATCTTTTGAGCAAGGGATAGACAAGGAGGACTTGACAAAACTGTCGCATTCCATCTACGGCTGTAAGCAATGTTTTGCCCTCATTAATATAATTTGCTTGGCCTATTTCTTTCTAATTCATGTTCAATCTCACATGAATTTGTCTCTTTAGTAGATAGACCTATTTCAGACTAATCTTGATAGATTAGGAAGTGTTCGTACTTTGTTTGTCTACAGGGCTTATCGAAGAGCGAAAGATTGGAGCTCAACTCGGAGCATGCAGGGACAAACGTTGGTAAAAGTTACTTCTTTTCTCCTTCCTCATTACACACTAGTCCACCTAGATCTAAAAGGAAGTCAGTGACCATGATAAGCACTTTCTGTCTTAGAGTTAAGAGTCTATCTCTTTGAGGCGATCTACCTGTCTGCAGGGATATTTTCCTTCAACACAGAGGAGAGACCCGCGCACGATACTTCGCCAAAGTCCTACTCCGGGAGAGTGGAGTGACCATAAATATGAAACCATGAAGGCCATAACTATGAAGTAACGAGAACCGTATATCTAGGTATCATTTGGGATCTTCCCTAGCCATTGGATTTATGCCAAGGTCAGCCCTACAATGACCACTCCGAGAGCAAAGAGGAATTCATACCACGAATTCCCCGAATGCCAAATTCATGAAGTAATAAGAGCCATGGATCTGAGGATGTTTCAGGATCTCCCATGACTGTCAGATATAGACCTTGTTCAACCCAACATTGACCACTCCAAGAGAAAGGAGGAATTCAGACCATGAATTCCCTGAACACTGAAGTTACAAAGTAATGAAAGTCGTAGATCCAGGGGCCATGTGGACACACCTTGAACATGAGATTGAAGGGATTGGAAGGTGATCATTTTGGGGTGATGTGGTACGTTGATGTCACCCAGGGTGACGTGGAACCATGTTTGATGTGCCACTTTTCACCTGGATCCAGACATTTCACAGACCCTACATGCCCATTAAAACATGACATGTGGAACCCGCTATAAGGGCCATGTTTCCTCTCTTCTTTGTCGTGTGTCATCCATGGAACTTACCTATTTGTTCCATGTGGCTAGAGCCATGTGGAGGGTTTCCAGGACTTCGGAGAGCATGCATGCAGTAAGAAAAATGGGTGTTCAGCGCTGAGAGCTGAATGCCGAATGCCGACCACCATGTGGTCGGAGCCACGTGGAGAGATTCTGGGACAGAATTTGGGAATTTAGGAATTCAGGACTTTGAAGAACATGCCCGAAGTAATAAAAAGGGTCATTCAGCACCGAACTCTGAACAATGAATTCCAAACGCCGAGCACTGATTGCCATGTGGCCCCAACTAATAATGCTCGAACAACTTAGAGATGTCATATCTTGCAAACCAGAGATCATATTAGAACCTGGTAATAGTCATTAGAAAGATAAGGGCGAGTTGAAGAGGATGAATACATCAAAGAGATGATTTGAGATTATTAGAGTAAGAAAATTTTTGATACACCATCCCTAAAAACGATATTTAGGGGTCGGGTATGTTACAATCTTCCTTGTCTTCAAATTGATAATAGTCTGGTTATCAAAATCCCAATTTAGACCCAACAATGCTGGATATGGTGAAGTATTATCTACTATGTAAATGACCTCACAATCTTCCATGGTGCACACTACATCTAGATCTACTGCTATCCCCTTCAATATACCAATTGGCACCACTCTATTTTGATATTCTAACTTCAAATGAGTAGGTGAGAATCCAAATGTTGGTGCCCCCATAGATTCCGATGTATTTTTAGGCAAGACATTTACTTCAGACGCTAAGTATAGTATAATATCCCCTATATTAAAATATCCAATGTTTGCAGTCAACATGAATTCTCTACTTGTTCTTATCTTCTTACGGACCTAATTGACCCTCTTGGGTTCTAATTTCATTTCTTCTCCAGAACTACACTTCTCTAACAAACATTGTAATACTTGTAAAGAATTTTTGTCATTCAACAACTTCAGACAAGACCCCAAAAAATTTCTTAGATTACTTAATTTTTCTGATGGATACTCTCTATTAGTGTGATCAAATAATTGAGCATGTCATACACTGGTATATCATTTACTGGATTTTTTCTTGAAGTCGATGCAATATTCTCCTTCAAAATATCCTATCTGGCTTCTTTGAATGTCTCCCTCTGTTTGCGCACATCAAATTTCTATTTAGGTTCTGTATTCCTCCTTACCCACTGGTACTAGTCTCGATCC
The DNA here is from genome assembly GCA_009831015.1 of Picea engelmannii. Lineage (NCBI taxonomy): Eukaryota > Viridiplantae > Streptophyta > Pinopsida > Pinales > Pinaceae > Picea > Picea engelmannii. The sequence continues at coordinate 153,764 of ML798632.1, read as the reverse complement.
TTCTTTGCTGCATCTCCTCCCATCGTTTCTCCACCTCTAGTAACTATGCTTATATTCTTCCTGTTATCACCATAACAACAATGCTTGAAATCTGAGTTTAAATTTGGTAGGTGACTAAAGGAGTGTAGAGACATGGTGTAATTTGGAGGCTCAGGTCATATGTGGCGGCAATGTGGAAAAATATAGCGGGAGTGCAAAGGAGGGAATCCTACGAACCATTGATCTTGAAGTAGCCCAGATCAACGGTTGAGACCCATATCGGGCGACGAAATAGCACAGAACTTAATTATATGAGGGAGGACCGAGGAAAACCATTGTGGTTTTAGTAGCGGACGTGTGGCACCCTTAGAAGTACATCGGGGAGAAAAGTAGTTTGCCTGAAACCATTTTCCAAATAGCCCCAATGTCTCGTGTTCTAATGTGTCAAATAAAAAAACTCATGGGGGGAGGTGATGGCTAGTCAAATCACGTCATGTCGCTGGTACAGGTACTTCTTGTCTGACATGTCAAGAGAACGCCGTCAAATAACTAATCAAAAGTTCATCATTCGAAGTAGATTGGTGAAGCATGGAAAACCAATGTACTATGTCAGTAATTCATGATTAGGATTCAAGGACTACCGGTCTTAAGATATGGGTGGCCTTATTCTACTCTAGGAAATCGTCGTCTCATGCATAAGTGTAGTAATCTCGAGATGGATTGATTTCCTGAGTTCTGTGAAATTAGAGGAGACAAAGATCGTGGTCTCTGCGAGGTTGGAATACATGGACAACGCCAATTGAAAAGTATCCAGTACAACAGGGTTTTCAACTAACATGTCGAGCTTGTCGATGAGTAAGAGAGAAATGTTGGTTGCGCAGATATTAGCAACTAAATTTCATACTGAACCCACAACTGAACCAAAATTAGGGGTCATATTAAACCTTGTTATGAGGGACCTAATCATCAATGGACATGCGGATGAAATCTACAAGCAGGCAGTGAAGAATAAGCGAAGAAAACGACATAAAACTAAAATAAGAGCTAAGGCGATAGAGAATGTTGGGGAAAATCAACTAGCCTAGTTGAGCACTCTAAAGGAGGTAATCACCAAGATGAAATAAATTCTCAAGTAGGATTGAGTATGTTCCAATTTTTTTTTGACAAATGGCGGTTGAATAAAAAGGTCCTAGATATGTCAGACTTGTGTGTAACGATCCGTCAAAATAGGATAACTGTCTTTATAAATTAATCCTTTTTGTAACTTATCTCTATTTTTTGAATTATGGGGAAGTTTAAATGTTTTGAATTCCATAAGTAATTCCTTTATATATATATATTATCTTGAGGACATATAAAGTATGGAGAAAAGAGGAGCCTTCCCTCTAAGCAGGGAGACTTTGTAAACATTGGGGCTAGAATGAATATATAAATGCAAAAGCGGATTTTGGACTATTTATGAAAAGATTCTAATTGGTGGTGATATGAGTCTTGTGTTCTTTCATAGTATGTGATTCCTATAATATTATATTTCATTTACTCTTTCATCTATCTAAATTGGAGAAACAAAAACCCAGAATTCATCATTGCGACGCTCTTGGCTTAAGCGATTTAGACTATATCTATTTCTTCTTAACCAATTCATAATTTATTTTAATATTGTTCTAATGCAGTTATATGTTTCTTTTTCCTCTGATGTCATGCAAATTTCAGATATAAACTCAGACTCATCGCCTCATTTAGCCTTTTCCTCTTGATATTTTTTATGTTTTGACAATGCATTGTTCATTCCAGACTCCATAGCCCAAATGTTATCTTCATTTCTTTAGTTATTTTATAAGAACCCCCCAAAACAAACCAAATATAGCCACCGATTATCACAAAAATATTAAGTGACGTGAGAGAGCCCTCTCTGAGTTGAGCAAGCTAGTGCCTCAACTCTAAAGCTGGTTGAAACGGTTACCTTTGTCGTTTGTCTATTCAGTCGAAATTTTTTTATAGAGTGCTAACACTTCCCATCCTCTTCTTTGTTTTCCACAACAATCCATTGAAAGTTATGATTGTTCTGGTCCCTCTTATCTTGTATATTTACCAGAAGTGTTGGACAATCTTATGTCTCATGGTATGCTATGCGAAAATACATACATGTTGCAGGTGGCTGTGGAAAATCTCTTGCATAGTTTTTAGGTTTCTGATAGTTGTGACAAACTATAGGTCCTCTACCTCCTCCAAAACATCTTCCTCCACGACCTCCTCCCCTGAAGCCTCCTCTGTTCCCATGATTGTCTCCATGCAGTGTATTATACTATAGTCCCTGATTATACTACGACTGCACATTATTGTACTATGGTGGTGCTGCACACTGTTGCACGTTGTTATACTGCGGTGGTGCTCCAAATCGTTGCACATTATTGCACTGCAGTGGCACTGCAAACTGCTGTACATTGTTATACTGTGGCTGTTGTGCATTATTATACTGCAGTTTATACATAAGTTGTTGTGTCATTAATTCATCCTACAACCTATATGCATCTGATGTCCTCTCCTTCATTATCTCCAAGGTTCTGTAGTCCTTATCTTCACGTCCAACTGATATACAAAAATTAGAAAATGTACTCTTTGGTACTATTTGATACTTATGCATCACGGGACAATAATAGAGATCATGTCCATGTGTTTCTCATATCTCACACCATGGTCCTCCTAACGATAATGGATTTGAAATCCCTATTTCTATATACTTCGCAAAGGTTGGACATTCATTCTTATGGTGACCTTCTATTCTACAAATTGTGCATTAGACATCTTCCCTCTTTTCCTTTCCCTTTTTCTAATTCATCTGAAATTTAAAGTTCTTCAGGTCTTCTCTCAACTCTTCCATAGCTAGATATGTATGCTTATACTTATTTTTCTCTATCTGTAATGTAGCTTGCAAGGCCTAAGCCTGGGTTTGGAACTTTTTTTGCCTCAAAGGATACTTCAAATGTGCCAATAAAGAGTTAACAAATAAATGTCTATGATGCATATCAATAATAGGGTACTTCAACTTACCTTTTATTATTTTTTACTTTTGGTCCACCTTCCAAACTGATTCTCCTGGTTTCTTCTTAATCTCTATCATCTAATTCATGAACAAATCCTCTAAACTTGTTTTCTGAAAATCATTTATTAATTGCCTCTTCACCTTTGCAATGGTTGTAGGTGCTCCCATTGGATTATTTACTATGAGGCCCATACACCAATCCAATGCGTGGTATCTGAATGCGATTTCCAACTGCGCAACCTTTGTATCTTCATATTTAATTTTCTTAGCTGCCCATATCTTCTCACAGATAAACAAATTATTTTCTGGGTCCTCTGACCTTTCTCCTTGGAACTCTGGTAACCTAATAGTTGGATCTTGTCTTTCCATTATGAATTTATTTGTACTACCACCTCCGTGTGGTGTATATACTTGAGTGCTACACTTCTGCTTGCGTTTCCACTGGACCCATGACCTATAAAAATCCTTCTACCACTAATCACTTGCTGGTTAAATGATTTTTCTTTTTTAGATGTCTTAGTCACACATGGGGTTGTGGGTTCCACACTAATTTTGATTTGGAAAGGATATCCTTCTTCTGCATTAAACCCATGACCTCTAGTTTTCCTCTCATATGTGGTGTGCAATATTTCCTCAATATTTCCTGTCACATGAAGATCCTTTACCTCATCCTCGTCATTTTCCAATCCCTCTCATTCGACTACTGCCCTCTTTTTCTTATTGTTCTTATATTGGTAGGGTCGTCCATTGTGTTAGTGCTCAAAATGTGCTCTTAAAATTTTTAAATCACCTTCATCATTTCATGATTGATTTGTCAATTTCTCAGGTTTTTTTGCTATTTGTCATATTCTTCAAAATGCCCCGTTAAGCCCTGATAAGATTTCATTGATCACTTTTTTCCCATGAACCCTATGTTCTTTTTCTTCTTGACCTACATTCCAAAACAAAAATCACAATAATTTTTATTTAGCTCGAAACCCTAGCTTTTGTGTCTTTTATGTTTTCAAAAAATAAAAATAGATACATTTTTATATGTAAATTTTTCCAAAAAGGTGGTGTGTGCTTAAATGACAATTCTAATCCTAAGACAAGCCTATCAAGCTAATGCATATACCAAAATCCACAGTCAAAAACCACACAAAGCCCAGAGCTAACACTAAGCCCATGAGGCCTTACCTCACTTGTCTCATCGAATAAGTCATAGGAGCCTCAAAACATGTAAAGGTTATAAGCTTAAACTTCCTAATGCATGTGGGATCTTGTTCAAGAGGTAAAATAAAGAAAAAGAAAAAAAATGCAGACAAGTGATTTTGGCCGAAATTTACAGGTGCCATCTCTGCAGATATGGAGGGTGTCACATCATTATGCCGAGAAGACAGATGCCGATTTGGGTATCAAATAGTTGTAGAGTTTAAGGTGTCGAGGTTTTATGGAGAATTCGCATGAAGGAATCATAGTGCCAAACAAGCAGATGATGAATCCCAATGATCCTCGTGTTTGATTAAGATCTAATATTTTAGATGTTGAATGTGTTGTTCCCGAGTTTATACTTTAAGGCCCTAAAGTATACTGTCAAGGCATCTGAAAAAATAGAGGGTGCTAAGAAGAGAATACAGACTGATAAAAAGGTAAAGGCCATTGTCGATTTCTCAACTGTCTCTGTTGAAACTCCAAGTTTTCCTGGATACTGATATCTCTCTCAATTTCTACCCATGAACATTCTAAGTCAACCCGGTTATTTGCTGTTTGTAAAATAGTGTTAAATAAATTTAGAGCAATGCTGGTTTGATCCAAGAGTCCAGGCTTGTTGTGGATTGCCTTGCAACTGGTACTGTCATGAAGATGGAAAGTAAAGGAGGATAAGATTCTGTGCTTTCTTTTTAGGCTGATTATCTCTATTCCACAAAGTAATGAGAATGATGTTAAAACATAAATAAATAGTCAGATCAAATTGTAGGCCTTTTCTTGTATTTGAGTTAAATTTCAAAGAAAAGAGATATGCATGATATGGAGAAAAACATAAAGCTATTAGCAAAATGAGGCATCAATTTCAGAGGAATCTCACATTGTAACAGAAGACTAGGAAATGATAAAAATATTAATGAAGCATATCATGTTGAAAACTAAGCATCTACAGGTCTTGTATCTGCTGATAACGGATATAGAGGAAAAACTGTAAATGATTTGAAATAACAAAAATAATATTTTTCACAGTAGAGGTTGTACTAAACTGTGGTCAAGAATTCATCAATTAAACATGTGTAAGAAATATGAAATGACAGAGAAACACATAACTCAGAGGTGACAAGATTTGGAATCTTCAATCTGCATTTTTATTAATTTAGAGTTTCTTCAAAATTATTTTGTCAACAATATTTTTTAGAGAGATCAAAAAAGCCCGTTTTAGTCTTCGTTTCCTCTATTTATAAAAGGTCATCCATACTTGATGGTTTACAATCTCCTACTTCCTAGGAGAAAAGTAGTTACAAAACTGCAACTTTAACTGTTGCACGATTAACTTTTGTTTGTTTATAATTTCAACAGTATGAGTTTCCAAACGATCTTCATTGCTTAGTTGAAGTCTCTCCTTCCTTTGATGCTACACATTCAATACATTTCTCCAGAAAATGGATAAAGTTTCTAGGAGGTGTTGGAATATCTTTTGTCTCAAATAGATAGAACTTTCTTTGTACCTTTGGGAACCAATCTTCAAAACCTTGGTCGGAAAACTTGATCGCTTGGAATTTTAAACTGGGTTGTACCAACCATCTGTTTATCAGGTTGACATCGATTTCTTTCAATTGTAAAATTTTAGTCTAAATCTTCTTCAAACCTTCTTTGCAATCCAACTACTACTTTTCAATGTTTATCTGCCCCAGTGACTCAAAGCAGTCATCTTTTTGAATCCCTAATGCTTGCTTATCCAAAGAATCGAGGATTCCTTCAGAATCATATTTGATTTCTTTTCCTATATTCTTTCTCTCAGACATATTTGTTTCCCATACCTTGAGCATGATGTCTCCTTTTATTTGTTCTGTGACAGAGAGATTTATATTTTTTGTCGCCTCTTTATTCCCTGAACATGCAACCATTTTCTGGAAAGTATTCCTTGCTGCTTTATCTTCCTTTTCTAGTAAAATAATATTATCAAGAGATTCGCTTACCTCTTGAAGGTAATTCTGGATGATCCCTATTTTGGAGATCATTCCCTGCTACTTGGATTCTATCCTTGTATGCGTTTCCAGCGTGAGGGTCATGAAATCCTTTAAATCTATAACCCGACCTTCCATCAAATTTAACCTAGCCTGTAACTATTCTGCATGCTCCTTTTGTTGAGCAACCTACAACTGACTTGCTTGTATATTCTGGTTCATTTCGTCCATGCTTGATTTGAGTAATTGAATTTCTAGCCTTTCGGAAGCCCTGGTTTGCTCCAAGCTTTTACTCACCTCTTCTCTGATGTTCTTAGCATTCTTTAACTGATCTTGTAATTGAGCTATCATGTTATTATTCTTCTTTATCCCCATTCTCATGTTTCCCATGGTAAAAAAAGTTTATTGTTGCCATGGATCCCATGGAACCTGCTATCTTTATAGCGAAATACTCCTCCTCCAAATTATGTCCATCTATCAAGACTTTATGATTTTTTACCATACTCCCCTCCTTCATATACATCTCTTATTTCAAGGTGACCTTCCTTTTTCTGCTGAAAAAATAATCAGAAGGAGGAATCTCATCTATGGAGATAGAGGTGAGGTCATCGACAAATAGGGCTCCTATCTGTGGGAATCCAAAAGTGGACTGTAAGAGGGTTAAGGAAGCTACGGGACTTCCTAGATATGTAGACCCTTTCCTTCCTATCGCCTTAGGCGTATTGGCATCAACACTAGGTGATGAAGGGGGAGTAAGCTTACTAGACTCAGGAGGTCTCCCAAACCTCCTCTCTGATTCTGTCTTTGATTTATTTGTCTGTAAGGCCTCTTTGTTTTGTGGGGGCCTTTCCGTATCCTGTTGGACTTTTTTGGGATTGCCTTTCTTTTGTGCTTCCTGTTCGAAGCTCAGGGGAACATTTTATTGCTCTGGAGGCTGAGTTGATGCTTCTCCTAGTAATACCCCAGGTAAACCACTTCTCTGATGTTTTTGGAAGTTCATGAAATTGTTTTGCAAGTCAGGTGACAAAGTTTGAAACCTGGCGAGTACTTCATCATAAATTATAACTCCTCTAAACATGTCATCATAAGGGGACTGTTCATGTTCGTATGCTTTCAGATTGCAATTAACTTGGTGATTACCCACAATTTTATAGGGATCATATTTCCTGTGATCAAGATTTAGCAAATTTATCTCTCCTAAAGTGGCTACCTCAACCTTGGAATGCCCTAGATTGAGTAGTGAATATTTCCCAATCTGCACAGGGAAAATAGGCCAGAATATCTTTTGGGCCACTTTTAGTTGATTTCCGATGCCACCTATTACTATCTGATGAGCCACCTCAATGCGTACCAGTCTATCAGGGATGGATTTTGGTAGTGCGTGGGGAGGGATTGAACATCTGAAAACCCTAATGTAGGAAAAATTTTCTTCTATAAACCAATCAACGATGGCTTTGAGACTTTCCATCACTGACTCAAAAATATGAGGAGGCTTGGAGCGATACAACATTTGGTGTACTGGAATCATCATGAAGTGGCAGATTTCGTAGAAGGAATCCTTATCATTTTCTTCCCGCAACTTAGAATAATATTCATGAATGGGTTTATTGGAGGTTGGATTCCAACTCCAATTCATCAGAGGGAAAGGGGTCATGAAGCATATGGCATCCATGATGTAGGCATACATATAGAAGGCCACTGGTTGGCCATTGGATTTTGCATTTTGCTACTTTGTCACCTCCTTAGATAAATTGTCTGATAGGATTTTTTTCCGATTTGAAAATAAAACCTTCAGCTGCTTCATGAAGAATTGGCACCCATGCCACAGGGAAATGAGTGGGGATTTTCTTTTCGAAGAGTCTGCAAAGAATCATGGCTACATAGACCATGTATTCATTCAGTGAGGCTGTGGCATATTTCTCGTGAGTATCGACCCTGAACTTCGCTAGCACTCCCCACCAGTCTCTAATTATATCAGGGTATGTCTGATCTACCTCTGTGCATTCCTTTCTTTGGAATTCGGCTACAAATTCATCATTATAAATATACTTAATATTAGGGGATAGAGTGTACATTACTTGTATATTTTTCGGCCTGAAGGAACTAATGACGACCCCACACTTGTTCAAAATGCTTCTTGTCTTCACGTCTTCTCTCTCCAAGGCCCAATATATTATGTCATTATATGGCATTAGCCGTGGGCGTGCTGCTATTTTGTGAAGTTTGGACTTTGCTATGTCCCGAAGTTTGTTCTCATAATCATGCGGGAAGTTTTTAATTTCGTAATCTAGATTCTCGAATATTTGCCTCCAAGATTTGATAGAATCAATAGCTTGGGGTGAGGTATCAGCTACGACATCTCCTTCTATACCCATGCTTTCAACAGTTCCCTCAACTTTCTTAAGTACCCTCTTAGGTGCCATAGTGTTTGCACTAGATTGAAAACCTGCTTGCAGAGAAAGAATCTATAAACCTGGATAAACACAACTCACTCATGATTGTAAAAATGAGAATAAAATTCGAAACACAGAGCCTTTATTTCCTTTAAATGAACGTACTGAGATAGGGGGTAAGACTTTAATGTCTTAATGAACAAAGATATGTTTATTGATATGCACTTAAGTTCAAAATAGATTTAATCGTTCGATGCAGATATTCTCATATATCGACGATTTCAAAATGGAGTTTTGAAATGATTGTTTTATGAAACACCGAATTGCAAAACACGAAAAGGATTTTAATGATTGTTAATCATGTTTTAGAATGAATTAATTAAAGTTTTAGACTTTGTTTTAGAGTTTATGATTTCGGATTTCGGAGTTTCAGGGATCACACACCTAAGAGATATGTCATATGCAACCCATGAATTGCGAAATCGCGATAAGCTTAACTTTGGTGTTTGATCGTTGTGTTAACTTTAATTAATCGAGATTTAGGAATTAATTTTTGGTTTTCGAAAATTGAGAATCGGGATTTCAAGGATCTATATCTCGAAAATGCTTTGTTAACAGGAAACCCGAACTGCGATAGATGTATGATTCATTAATTATGATTAGGGGTTTACTTAATCATGCTTAGAGGGAACTTTATGAAGAACGTGTTAGGACTCGTAACATTCGCTCTTATTATTACTTTGCAATGAAACCTCTTTTGGCATTTCGGCACCGGGATTTTGGAGTTGTTGGTTTTGGAATTGGCAACTCTATGAAACGTCGAATCTTGAATTAAAAGATTTTTTTTTTTTTAGTTAAGGGCGGCTCCATACTAGAAAAATATGAAGTTTTAGGTTATAGATAAAATGTTTAAACCTTGTTTCAACATAGTCTCCAATTGGGGACCTCTTCTCCTTGTGGGATAAGGATACCGTGTAGACTTAGTGCCTTTATTGGGTAAATGGGGTCAGTTATTCCAGTCCGTGAGTCATAGTTGTAAAAACCCAACCAGGAGGATACAGATTTCAACCTTAAATTCGGAAAACTTTCAAGATTAAAAAATTTGACAATCTCGAGATAGGCTCACCTAGATTTCCCTTTCTAAAACCGACCTCAGATTTGTGCAAGATAATCGAAACAAGATTAGTTGTTTACTAGTTTTTATTTGATCATATTTGCATCAAGGGACTCTTAGAGTGTGGTCTGGAATCCCATAATCTTAGAGTGTAATCTGGTTGAAAGAAGAAAAATTACCAGAGCATCATGCAATTCGTGTATAACAGCCTTGTCAGATATGTAGACATTGCTTCACTACCAATGAGCCTGTTCAGTACCCTGGTGAAGTTATCAGATTTTCCACATTGAATATCCTTACACCACTTCATTATTTTTAGCATTTAAATGCCGAGATGAGGGCAATCATATAATGAATTTCCTTTCATCATCTCTTTATATTAGATGGGGGCATCAATAATGAATTTCCTTTCACCATATATCTATATATACTTTTTTTATGAAGTGGGGGCAATCAATAAGTATGTAACATACTCAGGGAAAATATATTGCTTAATTGTTTTTCACAGCAAAGGTCTATCAATTTATTTAAATAGCTCTGGATTTATCTTCTTTGGGCCCTCAGACACTTTAACTTTATGGAGAATCTTGAGGAAAACTTATTAATATTTCTTAGGGAATTCCCTTGAGCGAAAACGATCATTTTATTTCCGCTAGAATGACTAAAAAGGTTAGGATTAGCCCAGACATACTTCCGGTTCAGCCAAAGTTTAGGAGAAACATAGAATTTTACCTATCCTCACTTTGAAAGTTAGTTTGAATGTTTTCGAAATTAAGATGGGACCTTTTCCTTTTTTCTTTCTCTTTTTTTTTTGTTTTTTTTTTTTAAGAGAGACTATTGGGAAAAAAGTCAGGGTTGGGTGAAGAGTAAGCTTGATAGTGATCGAAGGGAAAAGGTGAGAGAATCTCAGAAACTTAGGACTGCCAATGACTATATATATATATATATACCTTAACTATCGTGAAATTTAGTGTCTCGTTCATTGGTACCTCTTAGGACATTTTTAACTCAGGTTCCCAGGTCAGAGTTCATACCTTAGTAGTTTGTTGTATTTTTAGCCAGAAGACTGTTTACTTATTACCTTTTTGGTAAATATTTGTCATGATTATTCATGTAGATTACCCTTTTATTATAGTTGATCTCTTGAGTCCTTGACGATTTTCTTCATGTAAAATGACATGATAACAGTTAGACACTCATACAAATCTTGTGAACTTCTAGATTTTGAAATATTTTGTATTTATATTTTCTGATTTTTTTTTTTTTTTTATCTAACAGAATAAAACTTACCGAAAGCAATGTAACTATACAAAAAAAATGAAAACAAACCGGTATGTACAATGAGAGTTCGGAAACATATTACTTCATGTAGTGTTTAAGGTATCACCCATTTACAAGGGCGCTAATAATGTCTCCATCGATATTTTATAATGAAAAAACATTTTTTTTCTTTGAGGCCAAGACTCTATAAGGGCCAGACCAGATCGAATCGAACTTGCTGTGTTTGCCAGTGTCTTCTCTTCTGGCTTCCCATTTTAGCACCAGATCTCCAGGGAGGAAATCTCTATCCTTAGCTTTTTGATCGAATAAAATATTCATTTTATCCTGATATCTCCACAACTTTTCGTTTACTTCATGTTAAGAACCAATACTGATCTAAAGATATAATAACTACAATTACTGAATACACAATAGATACACAAAGAAATATAGAAGAAACCACACTTTATTATTACCAAACCCTTGAGGTAGGGAAACACCATACAATGGATCCTATTATGGAAGGGATCCTCTCCTGTTCACTTGCCTCTTCGAGGGGCCATCCTCTTATTGAGCTCCTGCTCCAAATACAATACTTCGCTTCATGTCTCATTACATTGCTTGAATCCCTTTATATAGTGCTACCATCACATAAGAACATTCTAGAGGAGGAATCTTCTAGAAGTAGAACCTTCTAAGAAGTCCTCTTACATTTATTATATCTAATTACCCATTTATTATATCTAACTACTATAGTGGGCCTTATTTAATAATATAGTGGACCTAGTCCAACTTACATTGAATGACCTCCACTATTATCACTATGGGCCCTCTCTAGCTACCTTACACTTCGGCTCTATTTTGTCGAACTTCGACCAGCTGATTTGCCCTCCTGGTAATGTCGTTAGGTTCTTCGTTTGAATTTTGCCAAATTTTCATCACTGGCACAACAAGATTGATTAGTAAAATAACATCAGTTTCATATACCATTTGAAAAGGGGAAATCCCAATTGACCTTTTGGTACTTATCCTGTTGGCCCACAGAGCGTATTTCAAATGGGTATGCCATGCTTTCTTATTCTTAGTCAAGATTTTTTTGATCACGGTTGTCAGACTTTTATTAGATGACTCAGCTAAACCATTACCCTATGGATAATAAGTTTTGGAGTGTCCTAATATGATGTTAAATTTTTGGCAGAAGCTTATCATAGCCATCGATTTAAATGCTTGCGCATTATATGTGACTATCTTTCGGGGACAGTCGAATCTGGATAGAATATTTTTTTCCAGAAAATTGATTACCACTGAGTCAGTTGTGCTTCTCGTGGGAATAACTTCGACCCACTTAGTAAAGTAGTCCGTTGTAGTTAGAATCCACTTGTGCTAGGAGCTGGAATGTGGATGGATTTCTCCAATGAAATCAAGGCCCCATTTTTGAAAAGGAGCTTCGGTTTTAACTGGAAGTAGAGGTAAAGCTGAGACTTTCTGTTTACCTGTAAACAACTGACAGGGAATACAAGTTCAGACTTTGGTGTTTACATCTGTGAATAGTTTGGGCCAGTAATATCCAACTCTTAAGATTTTATAAGCTATAGCTCGCCAAATGTGGTGTCCTCTGCACACTCCCTCATGGAACTCATTAATAACCTTTTTTGTTTTGGTCTTGACTAAACAACTCAACAAGAAACCCAATGGATCTTTCCAATAAAATTTTCCATCTATAATACAATATTTTATAGCATGTAGCTTAAGTGTCCTGGCTTTAGATGGGGTTAGCTCACTGGGACATTAAAGAGTCAAGAGGTAAGAAACAATATCATGGTACCACACTGAAGTAGAAAACCTGTCTTGAATCTTAATTGTAGGTGTAGCGATATCGATTTCATTAATTTCTATAAAACCTTCATCTTCTTGCAACTGATTTATTCCGAGTGCCTACAAGTTTGATTTGGCTAGCAATTTAGCCAGGCCTTGGCCCTTAATGAGTTTTGTTGGTTTGACTTCCAGATTGAACTCCTGAATCTTAGCTAGCCATCTGCCTCTTCTACCATCACTATCCAGCTGAACCAGTATATCTTTAACAGAGCTTGTAGGGACATAGGCTATGATCTTCGAGTGTAATATGTGCGTTCTGAAGGCCTTGAGAGCCTTGACCATTGCGTAGGATTGTTTTTCTAGTATATTATATTTCAACTCATCATCTCTCAGACTTTTACTGAAAAAAGCAATGGGTTGTTCAAAGATTTCTTCATTTTTCTGTAATAGTACAGCTGCGATAGTGTGTTCAGAAGCGAAGGAAAAAATCAGAAATTCTTTTGTGTAATCGGGACTTGCCAAGACTGGTGCTTCATTGATAACTTTCTTGATTCGTTGAAAATATGCTTTGGCTTCACTTGTCCACTTTGTCTCACTCTTCTTTTTTAACATATCTGTGATCAACTTCACAATTTCGGCGAAGTTAGGGATGAATCTTCTCAAGAAATTTATTTTTCCTAAGAAAGATTGAATTTCTTTTACATTTCTAGGGATGTTTATAGTATCTATTGCTTCGATTATTTTGGGATCGATTTTGATTCCGTCTTTGGACACTATATGACCTAATAGCTTACCTTCTTGCATAGAGAAATGAGATTTTTTGGGATTGAGGGACAAACCAAATTTACAACATTTCTCGAATGTTTGCTTTAGGTGCACGAGATGTTCTGCATCAGATTTTGAAAAAAAAGTCAAATCATCGAGATAGATAACAAAAAACTTATCTCTCTCACCCACGAAGGCAATGTGCATGGCTTGCTAGAAGGTTTCCCTTGCATTCATCAAGCCGAAAGGAATTTTATCGTACATGAAGGTACCCGAAGGGGTAGTGAAAGTCATTTTTTCCTTATCATCTTGGTGTACTGTGATCTGATTGTAACCTAAAAAACCATCAATCATCGACATTTTGTTAGCTCCAACTACTTTCTCTAAAACTAGGTTCATCTTAGGCAATGGGTAATTGTCTTTGAGTGATGATCGGTTCAGGTTTCTAAAATCAACACACAGTCTGATTTCGCCATTTTTCTTTCTTACTGGGAGCCACCCACTCGGGGTATCTTAGTGGGACGATGATTTTAGCGTCCAGGATGTTTTTGAATTTCTTTTCTATCACCAACAATAACATAGGGTTTATCTGTTTGAGTTTCTTCTTAAAAGGTTTAACACCATGTTTCAAAGGAATTTTATGTTCAATTATAGAAGTGTCATAAGTTCTTAGTTCATCGTAAGACCAAGCGAAAACGTCTTTATATTGTCTAAGCAACTCGACATATTTACTTTTGGTTTCTGGGACAGGTACTTGGATAACTTCACCAACCTAGGATTTTCTTTAGTACCAATATCACAATCCTCAACCTCCTTAGGTTTAGGCTACAAGGTGGACTTTAGAGGGATGCCATCCTGGTTAAATAACCTTTCCAAAGGAATCATGCCCTTGGGGATCTGGTTACTTTTTAAAACAAGCATACGGTGGTTCACGATTTTATCTTGGAAATCGAAGGGGTCTTCTCCTTCCTGCATGATCCAAATAAGATCATTTTGGTTTTCTTGGTCGGCATGTGTTTCAACAAACTCGTCCATTGATTCTAAAAATTTGCAGAGTTGTTCATCGTCTTAAAAAACTTGCCAATGTTGTATGTTATTTGGTATGGAAGGTTTGTGTTTCATTTGTATATGTTACTTCAGTTTAAAAGTAGTGGGGGGTGTGAATGTTGAGGCTGCTTTGGCTAACACATCAACCTGCTGGTTTTTGGTTCTTGGAATGTAGTGAACCTTGACAGAGGAGAAGAAATTTTCGATCAAATCCCAGACGCAATTCTTGTAAGACCTTAACCTAGGATGTTTGGCCTGATATTGTTGGTTTACCCATTTTATGATTAGCTTGGCGTTACCAAAGACTTCAAGTTTTTTTATTTTCATTCTCTTAGCAGCTTCTATCCCTAACACTAAGGCTTCATACTCACACACACTAGTGTGGTCCACATTCCATTGTAGTCTATAGGAAAAGGGGATTACGAATTGATTATCATGAGCCACAAGGAGTGCCCCAACTCCAGCCCCAAAGTAGGATGAAGCGCCATCAAAAAACATCTTCCACACACTAGTGATATATACATCCTTTTTCTTTTTTTCTTTTTTCTGTTTGCTCTTTTGTACAACTTTCATCTACACCTACATCAATATCATCATCAATGGCTAAAATACAATTACCTAAATCTTAATCTGCAATATATACAGGGTAGTTATTCAGGTTGTGTGGATCACTTACTGTGAATGCCAACCTGGTTTCTCTGTACATGCACATGAACTGTCCTCCAAAAACTAGAATCAGAGCATACGTCATGTCAAGTTGGAGAGAGCCTCCAATCTTGGCGCCCCAGGACCTGGATAACAACATACCATACTTCGGAGGAATATCGGCAACCACCACATCCATTAGGACACTTTTCGCAGGTATCTGTGCAAGATTTAAGATTAAGTCTTTAATCATGCCTATACATTTAACTTTTCTTGAATCGAACGAATATAAATCTCCATAAAGCTTGGTGATTTCAAGACCCAGTCTATCCATAATGGCTTTAGGCATTACATTGTGGGAAGATCCAGAATCTAACATGCAGTTATGTAGCAGGTGATCGAAGATGGTTAGAGTGATATAGAAAGGGGCGACAATGTCTTTTGCGCCCTCAAAATGTGGGATGAAAACTATATTAGGTTTGTCATCTTCTAAGTTTATAACGTCATCTTAGCTTTCATTTTCTGAAAAACTAATCATCTTCACAATTTGTTTTCTGTAGATTGGGTTTTTTTCTAGCTCGACAAGAGGTATGGGGATCTTGATTTTATTGATTTCATTTTCCAGATTAAAATTCCCCACAATTTTGTTGTTCTCTATGGTTTGGGATTCGATCCCCTTCTTATCAACTCTCTTTTGTGGTGAAGGTTTTGTTTCAGTTGTAGGAGATTTTTCTTTCTGTGTTTTGACTGTGGGTGTTTCAACTGACTTAGTCATGGTAGGCTGTGTGTCTGTGATGTTAGTTTTTTTAGTCTGCTTTTCATCATTTTTTGAAACCGTCACATCTGTCTCACCCCTTGGCAAGATCTTTTTCATTTGGGTGATTGCGAGACTCCTGTTTCCAGGCCTTAGATTGTACTTTTGGTGAAGCTCGACCATTATACTATCTACAATACCCTAGTAGGTCAAATCTTCAAAAGTACTGTTGTTTATGTCATTTTCGAATCTATTTTCTTTATTTAAGGATTTTTCATTATCTTGTCTCGATAAATAGGGTTGTGGATCATCACCGCCCAGTTTGTTTATATCTTCCTTTAATTCCTCGAAATCTTCGAGGTCTTCCCCTCCTATAAAGTTTTCACTCTTAAAGGGGTTTTGGATTTTTTGATCCTCATTTTTAATCTGTCTCTGTTGAGCTTGAGGATTGGGATTCCTTCTAAAATCCTTTCTGAGAAAATGGTCATTTTTTGTTTGATCTAATTCCATTTTCGAGATCTTATTAGACAGTTCTTTAATTATTCTAGCTATGTCGTCCATTTTGTCTCATGAAGATCTTCCTGATCCAGAAGATCCTCCTTGTTCTCTGTACCTTTTGGTTTCTTTGCTTCCAGTCTCCATTTTGGCTTTTAGCTTTCCTGAAGCCATCATGTTTGATTCAATTTCTAGGGCATCGTCTTGCATCTTGGTGAGGTCTACTGATCTCCTCTCTCTTAATAGTAGGGAGAAATTAGGGTCGAAAGCTCCAGCGAAAAGTACTTTCGCTGTAGGCTGAGAAGGTTTGAACTCAATGGGAATTTTATTATACAATTTATTAAACCTTTGGGTGAGCTCAAGAACTGATTCAGAATTTTTCTTTCTAAGAGCCCCGAATTCAGTCAGATAATAGAGGTGATCTTTCCTTTCTGCCCATTGTCTAATGAAAGCCATTTTGAGCTCATCATATGACCTTAAATATTCCACTGGTAAGCCTCGAAACCAGGTTCTGACCTACCCTTCAAAAGTTTGTACTAAGAGCTAGAGTATACATTTTCGTGTTCAAGTCCTATGATGTCGACAAATTGGTCAAAGAAATTGATGTGTTCTTGTGCGGTTAAATCACCTTCCCCTGTGAATTTTGGGAGATTTTTCATGTAATTTTCGGGGAGATCATGGAGAGGAACTGGGAGGAATAAAGGGGCATATCTGGCATCCACCTTAGCAAATATTCCAGGGAGTGTTACTTGACCTCCTTCTCCTCCAGCACCGCCTGCGACATTACCTCCAACCCCACCTCCTCCAGCTCCTGCCATTGATGGTTTGGAGACTGGGACTAGGAGCTTAAAAGGGGGGGATTTAGAGGGATGTGGCACCCTTTCGGATGTGTTTGGATACAGTATAAAGGTTTCAAAAAACTGGTTATTAGGGTGTAAAAAAGTTGATAAAGGAGGACTGGGAAAAAGTGGACTTGCTTCTTTAGACTCACAGGGCGAATATATTGGATATTCGTCGGAGTATGGGGGAGTAGGGATCCAAATTTCGGGAAAAGAAAAGGGGTTTATCAAAGAGGGAGGTGAAATATATCTCGTATTTCTATGAGTGAGAGAAACAGGTGAGAAAGTCTCGGTTTTATAATCAGGTAGAACTAGATCGAGTTCTAGTGTTGCGGTTCCACTGGTAGATTGGTCTTCACTAGGAGGTGGAGTATTTGATCTTTAAAGTAGATCCTTATTGTTCGGATGTGTAAAATTAGGTTGAAAAATCTCATTTGTCAAAGAGATATCCCATTTAATAGATCTTCTTGATTTTAAAAAAATTTCCGTATCAGAAACTGACGAAGTCTGCTTTTTGTCAAGGTTCTTTTTGGTATTCTTTCAGCTAAAAGCAAGTTTACTTATCGTGAAGTCGCCAAGTGAAAGATAATGTAGCCTTAGAAGGTTTTTCACTCTTTATTCACTATCAAAGAAAGAAAATGTCAATGTTGTTCTTCCCAGGGAAAAGTTTTGTGTCTTCGTTCCCCGGCAACGACACCAAAAACATGTTGTTCCTAAGTTTATACTTTAAGGCCCTAAAGTATACCGTCAAGGCATATGAAAAAATAGAGGGAGATAAGAATAGAATAAAGACTGATAAAAAGGTAAAGGCTATTATCGATTTTTCAACTTTCTCTGTTGAAACTCCCAGTTTCTTGGATACTGATATCTCTCTCAATTGCTACCCATGAACGTTCTAAGTCAACCCGGTTATTTGCTGTTTATAAAATAGTGTTAAATAAATTTAGAGCAATGCTGGTTTGATCCAAGAGACTGGGCTCGTTGTTAGGCTGCCTTGCAACTGGTACTGTCATGAAGATGGAAAGTAAAGGAGGATAAGATTCTGTGCTTTCTTTTTAGGCTGATTATCTCTATTCCACAAAGTAATGAGAATGATGTTAACAAATAAATAAATAGTTAGATCAAATTGTAGGCCTTTTCTTGTATCTGAGTTAAATTTTAAAGAAAAGAAATATGCATGATATGGAGAAAAACATAAAGCTATTAGCAAAATGAGGCATCGATTTCAGAGGAATCTCACATTGTAATAGAAGACTATGAATGGCAAAAATATTAATGAAGCATATAATGTTGAAGACTATGCATCTACAGGTCTTGTATCTATTGATAACCGATATAGAGGAAAAACTGTAAATGATTTTAAATAACGAAAAATAAAAATTTTCACAGTAGAGGTTGCACTAAATTGTGGTCAAGCATTCATCAATTAAACATGTGTAAGAAAGATGAAATGACAGGGAAACACATAACTCAGAGGTGACAAGATTTGGAATCTTCAATCTGCATTTCTATTAATTTAGAGTTTCTTCAAAATTATTTCGTCAAAAATCTTTTTCAGAGAGATCAAAAGCCCCATTTTAGTCTTCGTTTCCTGTATTTATACAAGGTCATCCATACTTGATGGTTTACAATCTCCTACTTCCTAGGAGAAACATAGTTATAAAACTGCAACTTTAACTGTTGCACGATTAACTTTTGTTTGTCTATCATTTCAACAGTATGAGTTTCCAAATGATCTTCATTGCTTAGTCGAAGTCTTTCCTTCCTTTGATGCTACACATTCAATACATTTCTCAAGAAAATGGACAAAGTTTCTAGGAGGTGTTGAAAGATATTTAGTCTTAAATAGATAGAACTTTCTTTGTACCTTTGGGAACCGGTCTTCAAAACCTTGGTCGGAAAACTTGATCACCTGCAATTTTAAACTGGGTTGTACCAACCATCTGTTTATTAGGTTGAAATCAATTTCTTTCAATTCTAAAATTTCAGTCTGAATCTTCTTCAAACCTTCTTTGCAGTCTAACTGCTGCTTTTCAATGTTAATCTACCCCAGTGACTCAGAGCAGTTGTTAGGACCCTATAATGTACCTTTTTGCTCACACTTTTTTCTACCATTACATTCTTTTTCCACTCACATTTAAACTTACATTATCACCTTACCCTATCTCTCTAAAGGTATATAACGTCTCTTCTCTTTGCTATATGTTTAATCTGTTTTGCATATAATTTTACATTACTCTCATACTTAACCGTTGATCAGAAATATATAACTATTGAAACAGTTCGAATTGCAGATTATCATTGCTGTTTGAAGGCCCGTTGCTGAAACAGTCAAAAGCACACAAATCCCGTGGCTGAAATAGTCTGTGGTCTACGATGCTGAAACAACAACTCACACAAGAAGAAACTGTTACACTCTCTGTGGTCTACGATGTTGAAACAACAATCCACACAAAGAAGATGTTACACTGACCACAACAACCGCACCTTGAGCTAGAATTAACCATCGCTGCCGCGTGAGACTATGTTGCTGAAACAATCAGAATGCAAATCCCGTTGCTGAAATAGCCCGTGATTTGCGATGTTCAAATAGCATACAACAACAGTAAAAAGAAGATAAATAAAGAAGCTGTTACTCCAACCGCAACAACAACACCTCACTCAACACCTTTTCAACTATTGTAATAGCATTCTGTTACGGGAGATCAGGATATCCTATTCTAGTATAGAGATTAGATTTGACTAAGAATAGGATTCAGATGTGCACATGTAATTTGATGATAAAATTGTATTGAGGGGATTCTCCTCTTTAAATAAGAGGAAATCATCATTAGAGAGGACCTTCTTCTTGGCTAAGAAAGGAATTACAGAGAAGGACGTGTTTTAATTCAGACATTGTAATATGATACAGTTGACAGATGAATAAAAGATTGTTCTGAGCATTTCTTTCTAGTTCCTTTCGTTTCTAGGGAATCTTGTGAAGAAGGTGGGTCCTTGTGAGAAGGGAGGGCCCACCTTCTTCACAAGATTCACCCATTAGCTCTGTAGTGTGTTAGTGTTATTTCTGTTCATGCCTTGATTAAATTTTGTTTTTCTGAAACACTACTTTACTGAACTCTGTTTTTCTGAAACTCTGCTTTACTGGTTGTTACATTGTTTTCATATAATTCATGCTTGGGTAACTGTTAATCATTCTAGTTAGCAATCCTGTTTGGTGAATTTATGAAAGTGTGATAATCAGGGACATGTGTTGAAGATTCCTGCTTGGGGAATAGGGTCATGTTCTCTGTTAAGAGATAGTTAGCCTTCAGTGTGTGTCAATCATTTCGATTAGTAATGAGTTCATGAAAGTGTGATGATCGGAAATAGGTGCTGAAGATTCCTTCTTGGGGAATAGGGTCCTGTTCTCTGTTACAGAATAGTTGGTCTTTCCTTTTGCATTATCCTAAAAGATTTCTTTCCTAGGTTGTTATTTCTTAATGTAATCCAGGATTCTTTGGGTAATTATTTCTTTAAACTTTGAACTCTGCAATAGGTAGGTTGCTTTTCTGTAATTCAAAGTAGAATTTCACTTTGTTCAAGGCAAGGTGTGATTAATGTATTTTTACTACAACTCTAGATTGCTTTTGAGATTGAGAATATATAGTGTGTGATTACTTTTGAAATAAACAGACTTCCCTAGGTTGACAATTTATGTAGCACTTGATTGTTTAGTTAAATAAGCAATTACAGTGACCAACATTTTGGCGCCGTTGCTGGGGAAGCTAATTATAGATTTCAAAAGCACTTATGTTCTTTCAGATACAAAGATTGCATGAGAGGATGCAGAGACCCCAAAGAAACTGACCCTATAGGTGGCAGGGGCAGAGGAAGGGGAGGAAGAAATACTTATATTGACGAGATTATATCAAAATATGAATTTGCTTCTTCTCAACGACCAAACTCTTGGAAACCAAAATCCCAACCTTCCTTTCAAGCAAAGTTTTAAACGGGGAAAGAGGTTTGGAGTCCTGATATAGTCGAGAAACTAGCAGGAAACATTGAGGACAAAGAAAGCGCAACAGGGGAGCAAACAGAAGAAAACATGGATGAGTATAATGAAGAACTGCATCATGAAGAACATACAGGTCCTGAAAGAGAGGTAAATGATGAAAACTCTTTTTTCACCTTAGGATTTCCTATTGGTGATATTCCTAGAGGGGTAGCTCCTATGACGAACATTCCACTCTCAGTGCTACCTAACTTTCATGGTTTATCTTCAGAGGATCCTAACAAATTCCTTTTTGAGTTTGACATATTATGCAGAAGTTATGATTACATCTCCAATGCTAAAAAATTAAAGCTATTTCTAGCAACATTGAAAGGAAATGCACTAATATGGTTCATGAGTCTTGGAGGTCATGTAATCACAACATGGGATCAAATGAAATAGAAATTCCTGCATAAATACCAGGACTATTGCCGAACAAGAGAAAAAAGGGAGGAACTATTCAAGATAATATAGAAAGAGGATGAAAATCTGGAGGACTTTGTAGAAAGGCTACAGTACAATCTACAAAGATCCAGTCACCCCGATGTAAGTAAAGATATTCTTAAAACAATATTACTAAAAGGAGTAAGGGATGATTGTTTAGATATGTTGAATATGCTTGGAAAAGGGGACATATCTAAAGAATCATATGATGAAATTATTAACCTATGCAAAATATGTTCAAGAGGAGCTTCAAGGAATAGATCAAATAGCAGGGATACCAGATTTTCAAGAGTTCAAAAATCAGCCAGTGGTGGAGCAACAAGAGCGGAAATAGGTAATTTACTTGAAGGTTTTAAAACTGAAATGTTAAGCTCTTTTGCCTCACAAATTGATACCCTGCAGATTCAAAAGAAACAAGCCGAAGAAGAAGCAACTCTGTCCATCTTTTGTTCTAAATGCAGAGACAAGCACCCACGAAGGGAATGCCCATTGGACAAAAAACCAATCTGCACCATCTATGATAAGGATCATGAAACTCAACAATGCCCTTCTTTACCAGGAATCAAGTTAACATTACAACCAATTGATGAAGAAGATGAAGCTGTCTATCTGTTGAAACAAAGAAGGCAATGGCAACCGCGGGGACAAGGTATGAATCCTAATATGCCATTTACATCTTCTAATCGTTGGAATAACTATCCTTCTTTTAATCAAGCGAATTACCCTCCCTATAATCAAATGCAATACCTAAATCAAATGAATTACCTACCCATGCAACAAACTAACCCTCCCTTTGTTGATCCGTCAATGTGGACTCCTTGACCTCCACAACAAAAACCATATCTTAACCAATGGAATCCAAATTGGAGAGGACAACAACCCCCGTTCCCAAATCAATTACCTCAATCACAATTTCTGCAACCACTCTCCTTACCATCAGGTACTCCACCAAACAATCAAATGATGAGGCCCCAACTACCTGTACAACCTAACCCTAACCCCAATAATAAAGCTGTGTAGTGCATTGATATTCATAACTAGCCTACACTTTATCTTCTCCCCGTGCAATGCAATGATATTCATTTATGATCTGGGAGAATAGTAGAACCTATCATAGCTGATGTTACCTCTTTTGATAAAGAGGAAACAAAAGAGCATGATGTACCTGAAGAGGTACAATCATCCTCTAACACTACTGTTGAAACAACAAAACCACCATTTCCTGAGCGTTTAGCTTTGACTAAAATGCCTTAGCCACTGGCTTTCAATCTTCTAGGGAAATTACAAAATCTTTATGTAAAAATTCCACTATTACAAGCACTCCGAGATGTACCAATTTATGCTAGGACTATGCGAGACATTTGTGTTAAGAAACCTGGTAGGAAAATTAAAGATCCCCTCACAGTTCATGTCATGGGTGACTTGTCTGCACTAATGTCAGGTAAAGTTCCCCCAGTTAAATATGGTGATCCCAACCACCCTACCGTCTCAGTGCAAATTGGAAAAACGATAATCCCTCGAGTCCTGGTAGACTTAGGTGTGACTATCAATATTATGACTCTGGAAACCTCACAACTATTATAACTGTAGAATGAAATCAGAGACACCCCAACAACCCTAAAATTAGCTGACTGTTCTACAATCAAACCAGAGGGAGTCATTGAAGACCTAATTATCTCAGTAGAATCCTGGAATTATCTAGCTGCCTTTGTGGTATTACAACCTAAAACAAAGTTGGGGGGCCACCCTCTAATTTTGGGCAGGCCTTGGCTAGCCACGACAGACACTTTTATCAGCTGTAGATCAGGTTTAATGACAATTTCCAACGGTTACAAAAATAAACAACTTACCCTCTACCCTCAAACTACACCCTTGATTAATAACGATAATTCTGTATGGGTAGACTTTGATGATCAACTCACTCAACCCATATTGAATATCGGACAAGCCTTAAGCCTCAAAGATGTCACTAAGGATGAAGTAATTAATAATTTTATTTGTGAACCCTCCTCCGTGACTCTAGAAACTCATAACCAACTAGCTACACTTTTGGAGTCGGATAATTAGGAAAACCTTAACTCTGAAAACCCACCTCAAACATCTGCCACCATTTCTTCTAAAAGCATACCAGTAGAAATTGAACCTCGCAAAACACTGAACATAAACCCCAACCTGACAGATGCTGAAACACAACAATTAATGAAGTTACTTCTTGAACATAAAGAAGCATTCGCATGGGACTATACATATATGAAAGGAATCTCTCCCGAATTATGTACTCATCGTATATATATCAAGGAAGATTGTTGACCGAGCTGCCAATCTCAATGACGAATGAACCCTAATTTAAGAGAAATCCTTAAAGAGAAACTTCAAAAATTGCTCAATGCAGGGTTTATATATCCTATATCAGACAGTGAATGGGTTTCCCCGTTGGTAATAGTTCCTAAGAAAAATGGGAAATGGAGAGTATGTGTGGACTATAGAGCCTTAAATAAATCCACTCAAAAAGATCACTTTCTGTTACCATTCATTGATCAAGTGTTAGACAGTTTGTCAGGGAAGAAATTTTTCTCCTTTTTAGATGGTTTCAGTGGGTATAATCAGATCAAAATTGCACCCCAAGACCAAGATAAGACCACTTTTACTAGCCCTTGGGGAATTTTTTCTTATAGAGTCCTCCCATTTGGACTATGTAATTCACCCGCAACCTTTCAAAGATCAGTTATAGGAATCTTTTATGATATGCTTAATGACTTTATGGGAATTTTTATGGATGATTTTACCCCTTATGGTGTTTCTTTTCAGGAAGCCCTACAAAACCCGGAGAAAGTACTTAAACGATGTATACAAGCCCACCTCTCCTTAAGCACATAAAAATGTCATATGATGATGAGTGAAGGAATAGTGCTTGGACATTTTATTTCATCTCAAGGAATCCAGGTGGATCCATCCAACATACAAGTCATTGAAAATCTTCCTATTCCCAAAACCCAAACAGAGGTGAGAAGTTTTCTAGGACATGATGGATACTACAGAAGATTTATCAATTTTTTTTCCAAAATAGCTTCTCCCTTGTTTGTGTTACTGATGAAAAATGCCGAATTCAAATGGACTAATTCTTGCCAGGAAGCATTTAATACACTTAAACATCAGTTATCTACAACTCCTATTCTAAGAGGATCTGATTGGACACTTCCCTTTCATATATCCTCTGATGCTTCATATACTGCAATAGGAGTTGTCTTGGGACAAGAATAAAATCATCTCCCTTATGCTATTTACTTCATTAGCAAGAATATGACTCCTGTTGAACTTAACTATACAGTTACCGAAAATGAATTCTTAGCAGTTATCTATGATATTAATAAATTTCAACATTACATCACTGGTTACCCTACTCTTGTCCATACTGATCACTCATCTATCAAATATCTAATGAACAAACCTATCACAAATTCTTGAGTCACCAGATGGTTACTATTGTTACAAGAATTTGATATTACAATTGTAGATAGACCAGGAAAAGAAAATGTAGTTGTTGATTTCCTTTCTCGATTAACACCTGATGATGATACCCTAGTAGATGATTCCTTTCTTGATGAATATCTATTTTTAGTATGTTCTCACTCACCATGGTATCCAGACATCGCTAACTACTTGGTTGCAGGGAAGTTACTACCACACCTATCCCACTGGGAGAAAAGAAGAATCATTCAACAAAGTGCTCGGTATAACTGGATAAGTGGGTGTCTTTTCCACACAGGACTTGATCAAGAAATCCGAAGGTGCATTAGAGAAGATGAGGTTTATGATCTACTAAAATCTTGTCATGATGGCCCTTGTGGAGGGCATTTTGCTGATAAGAGAACAATACATAAAATTCTCAGGATAGGGTATTATTGGCCCTCACTTTTTAAAGATGCAAAGAAATATGTCTGGGCCTGTGATAGCTGTCAAAGAATGGGCCAACCTAATCATAGAGATGAAATTCCATTAAACCCCCAGATAGTACTCGAACCATTCGAAAGATGGGCCTTAGACTTTGTAGGACCCACTAACCCCCCATCCAATCAAAAAGTTTACATAGTGGCCTGCACAGATTATATGACCAAATGGGTGGAAGCTAAAGAACTCCATAGAGTGACTGAAGAAGAAGTTCTAGATTTCCTATTTGAAGACATCTTCATCAGATTTGGAGTGCCGAGAGAATTAGTTATAGATGGGGGACCTCCTTTCACTTCTCATGGTTTTAAAGCCACCCTTCAGAAATATCATATTCAGCATAGAATGAATACACCATACCACCCCCAAGCCAATGGACAGGTGGAAAGCACAAATAAAGTAATAGAAGCCATTTTCACAAAAACAGTGAAGGAAAACAAAAAGGACTGGTCTCACAGGCTCCCTGAAGCATTATGGGCCTACAAAACTACCTGGAGAAATACTACAGGATTATCTCCCTATGAATTAGTTTATGGAAAAAGTGTCGTCTTTCCTGTGGAATTTGAAATCAAAACCTTAAGGATTGCTTTAACTGTCAACCTTGATTTGACCGATGCACAGACAGCCAGGTTGCAACAGCTTGATGAATTGGATGCAAAAAGACTAGATGCCATTCATCAGACAACTATGATTCAACAACAAAGATCAAAATGGCATGACAAAACTATCAAGCATAAGCAATTCCAAAAAGGTAATTGGGCCTTACTGTATGATTCTTCGTTTAAAGAATTTTAAGGGAAACTACGTACAAGATGGCTTGGACCTTACGAAGTGGACACTGTTTTCCCTAATGGAATAGTAAGGCTCCTCACAATCGATGACTCTAAAACACCATTACTTGTGAATGGTCATCGGCTCCGTTTGTACCAACGCCCCATTTCCAAAGAAGATTTTAAGGCCACATGTGTGGCAGACTCTCATTACCTATTTTTAGAGGGACTTCCTACCCCTCATTGCAATTACTTTTTTTTTTTTAATTTCTTTAGTATTAGATTAGATTTCGTTTACTAATAATCCCTGTCAAGAAATAGCATGTTACAATTGATTTTTGCAGATTCTCGATCAAAACAAAGGCCTACTAAGAAAGGATGATCTTACTTTAAGAAGAGCCAAGCTTCCCCATTGCTAAAACACCACTGTTCAACAACTTTTTGCTCTTTCCTCATTGTTGAAACACCACTTTTCAACAACTTTTTTCCTTTTCCCCCATTGCCGAAACACCACTATTCAGCAACTTTTTGCCTTTTCCCCCATTGCCGAAACACCACTGTTCCACAATTTTTCGCCTTTCTTTTCCCATTGCTGAAACACCACCGTTCAACAATTTTTTACATTCTTCCCCCATTGCTGAAACACCACTGTTCAACAATTTTTCACATTTTTCCCCATTGCTGAAACACCACTGTTCCACAATTTTTCACATTTTTCTCCCATTGCTGAAACACCACTGTTCAACAATTTTTCACATTTTCCCATTGCCGAAACACCACCGTTCAACAATTTTTCGCCCTTCTTTCTATGGCTGAAACACCACTTCCTCAGCAGTATTCTACAACATCACCCTTCCAGCAAACATTTCTCTATTCTTTCCCTGTTGCTGAAACACCAACTTTTCAACATTCTTTGTCAATAAGCTTTTGCGCTCTCATACTACATTTTTTCCTTCCAGTAAACAAATCCTTGATACAATTCCTCTAACAAATCAAAAGTCTCCGCCATGGCTTTTGCAGAACTATTATGGATAGGCACTATATTTTGTTTGAAGTACGAATCAAAAGGTAAAGAAGAGGTATGTAAACTTTATATGTAAATACAATTGAACTGTAGTTAATGAGAAGATCCCAACTCATTATTACCACTCATGTAAAATCATTATTTTAGCCGTACTTGAAGGGGGGGGGGAAATATCGAAATCTTATACCATCATTTCACACGAACCAACCACCATCATTCCTTTTTTAACCGTCCTTTCGTTTATTTCACCACCACTTGCATGCCTTCACCCGAAAAAATCACTCTGCACAGAAGCGGTTACTCGACTCTTTGATGGTGCATTTTACTGAGCTGTTAGCTATGGGAGGCCCTGTTATATGGTAAGAACCCGCCACAACAGCCCTGTTAGAACTATATCTAGAAGTCTATCAAATTTTTCTCCAGGCAGGATGGCTGGGTTATTTTCAGAGGCTACAGGGATTTGATCAACAACAGGTTCTTCAATTTGCTCGAAATATCCAATTAGATCATTCCATTGTTCAAGGGGTTCAGATTCCAATTACAGAGGAGGATATAGCATAGGTCTTGGGTCTCCTTGTCATTGGCTTCGCTGGTTCAGCCGCAAACATATCATCCTTAATGCCCAACAGAATTTTCTCTTGCCAGGGGAACAAATTGAGCCTAAAGGCCGAGGTGTCTGAATTAGCTCGTTGCCGCCTCCATGGCTGAAAGTTGCAAAATTTGTCAAGCACTACCTTACCTATGAAGGCCGATACCAGGTATTCTACCAGTACAATTTTGTCCTGTTGTCTCATTTATGACATTCTAGATTGGTGAACATTCCTTATTATCTGCTCAGATGTCTTAAAAATATGTCGCATTATTGTAAAAAGGATAAAAATCCCGCCCTTTCCCCCACCCATCACCGTCTTTCTCAACTACTTATCCAAAAGGGTTTTTCCCAACAAAACCCTCCCCTAAACAACCCACCAATAAACCCCCAAGAAGCTGTTGAACATCCTTAAAATCTTCAGGAACAACAACCACAAAACCCTCCAGACCCTCTGGAAGTGCCTAACAGTTTGCCTACAGACCCAATCAATCCAATTAACCTTCCTACCATACCAAGCCCGCCCCACATCTTACCAGAATCATCCACTCCTACCGTTCATATCCTTAGTGGTGATTCTGAACCAGACAACTCTCCCTGCCCCATCACTGAGGAAAAACCCCCATGCAAATGAAATCAAATTCCTCTTTTTCCTCCCTTTTTACAAAGAAAATGAATAAGGACCTCAACAAGAGAAGCCACTACTGCCACTGCCCTAAACCCCCAACCCATCCGGCTAAAACCCCATACACCTCCAACATCCTAAATTCTGGAATTTTTATCCATTCCACCCACGGGCACTGAAACAGAAGAACCAGAGGCCCAGTGTGTTGCGACATCATCCTTTCCAAATCAAGTAGCTGAAACACAAGAACCAACTACTCATCAAGTAGCTGAAACAAAAGAACCAACTAGCCATCAAGTAGCTGAAACACAAGAACCGGCTACTAATCAAGTAGTTGAAACACAAGAACCAGCTACTCATTTAGTAGCTGAAACACAAGAACCAGCTATAGATGTTACACAAGAACCAACTACAGTTGAAACACAAGAACCAGCTGTTGATATTGTTACCAAGATACATGAATCAGATGCCCAGGGTGCTGCAACATTACTTTCTCTACATCAAGAAGCTGAAATACAAGAATCAGCTGTCGATCCTGTAGTTGCTCCAAAAAAACTAGCTAGTGCAGTTGCGACTGTTACACAAGAACCAACCACCCCTCTTCTAGAACCAATAATGGCCTCTGTCTTATAAGAAAATGAGTCCCTAAGGTCTAAACTGGAAGCCTACAAGCAAGAGCTAGTCATGGTAAAGGAAGCCTACGAGAAGGAACTTAAATTGTACACCCTAGCTCGCATAGCGACCATGACAGAGGAAGATACAACAAAGAATCAATGTAGAGAGTATATGTGCAGTCAATGTGGGGACATCTATTATCAAGCAGGCTACAAAGTAATTCAAATTCCAATTCCAAGAGCTTCCCCTGCATCTACGACTTTTTCATTCAAAGAAGAACACCCTGTTGTTACACAAGAACCAGTAGGACCTTCCAAAATTAAAAGTGAACTCTAGCCTACAACAATTGTCAAATATGAAGCCCCTGTGTTTGTTAATAAAGCTATACAAACATTGCCTATTGATGAATCTGCCCCTCCTAGCCAGATCAATACCCACACCTTTGTGGAACAAGCCACTTAGACCCTACCTCAGCTTATCACTTGCGATGCTGAAACACAAACTCAACCATGGGATTAGCAGACAATAATCGACAAATGGAAAAAAGAGTCTGTTGTTACACAGGATAAAATCCTGCAGGAGCATAGACTACTCTGGCTAAACCATATCTATTCAAACTAGGAAACTTTGGAGCAAACACGCCAAGAATCTCGTGCCCATAAGAAGCAAAATAAAGAGCTAAAAGGAAAATTTCTCTTGATGTTTGACTTGACACAAAAGTTGTTGGCTGCAAGAAAACTATCCTGCAATTACTCTCTGTTCCTCATGGAACGACTCACATTTTTTCAGATTAACTCAATCAAAGAAGGCAGACCCCATGCAGTGTTAAATCCAACAGATTTTGTTAGAACCTTTGCAGAAGCCTTTTCTATGGATCAACACCTCCTCTGTGAGGTATATCTTCATAATGAGGCCATCCCTGAGAACCGACAGCTTAACCTTAACCCTCTTGTTGGTGATATCTAGATTCGGGCACTCACCTCTTTCCTTAACAATCAGATTATATGGCAGGATGACTTCCTAGCAGCCAAGCATAACGAGGATAACCGCCTTCTTGAGATACGTCCAGAACCAAAAAATGCTGCCACCTTTGTTGCAGAGTATTATCAGTTTTTGAAGAAACGAGGGATGACTCAATACATTCGGCAACTATAGACAACAGTGCTTCAGGATTGTCAACAGTTCATTAAATCCACACAGATCACTGCCCTACCAGAAAATAACATGTTTTGGCAACAATCTGCTGAGAAAAGATAGGAACAAAATCCATTTATCCCCACCAATCTTGAGACAACAATCTCCAGGGTACCTAGCTACATCAAATGTGTTCAGCAATGTGCTGAAAGCTGGATAGGTTATCAGTTTCATTTTCCTATTCTGTGGATGCCAACAAAGAAATATCAAGTTCATCATAAGTTGCCCAAGAAGGCCAAAACAACAACTTGGCAAAGGCTACAACACGTTCAAGGATTCAGAGCTCCAACAGACAACACTTTCCACAACTACTGCTTAAGTAACTTGCACGCTCAGAGTCGGTATCCAGATTCTGATTCAGATTGAATTTGCCTGAGGACATGAAACCTTTTAAGTTGGGGGGGATGTTAGGACCCTATAATGTACCTTTTTTCTCACACCTTTTGCTACCATTACATCCTTTTTCCACTCACATTTAAACTAACATTATCACCTTACCCTATCTCTCCAAAGGTCTATAACGTCTCTTCTCTTTGCTATATGTTTAATCTGTTTTTCATATAAATTTACATTACTCTCATACTTAACCGTTGATCAGAAATATATAAGTGTTGAAACAGTGCGAACTGCAGATTATCATTGCTGTTTGAAGGCCCGTTGCTGAAACAGTCAAAAGCACGCAAATCCCATGGCTGAAACAGTTCGTGGTCTACGATGTTGAAACAACAACTCACACAAGAAGAAGCTGTTACACTCTCCGTGGTCTACGATGCTAAAACAACAATCCACACAAAGAAGTTGTTACACTGACCACAATAGCCGCACCTTGAGCCAGAATTAACCATCGTTGTTGCGTGAGACCACGTTGCTGAAACAGTCAGAACGCAAATCCCGTTGCTGAAACAACCCGCGATTTGCGATGCTGAAACAACATATAAAAACAGTAACAAGAAGATAAATAAGGAAGTTGTTACTCCAGCCGTAACAACAACACCTCACTCAACACCTTTTCAACTATTGTAATAGCATTCTGTTATGGGAGACCAGGATATCCTATTCCAGTATAGAGATTAGATCTGACTAAGAATAGGATTCAGATGTGCACATGTAATTTGATGATCAAATTGTATCGAGGGGATTCTCCTATTTAAATAAGAGGAAATCATCATTAGAGAGGACCTTCTTCTTGGCTAAGAAAGGATTTACAGAGAATGACATGTTTTACTTCAGACATTGTAATATGATAGGTAGGTTGCTTTTCTGTAATTCAAAGTAGAATTTCAGTTTGTTCAAGGCAAGGTGTGATTAATGTAGTTTTACTACAACTTTAGATTGCTTTTAAGATTGAGCATATACAGTGTGTGATTACCTTTGAAATAAATAGACTTCC
Source organism: Picea engelmannii (assembly GCA_009831015.1). Lineage (NCBI taxonomy): Eukaryota > Viridiplantae > Streptophyta > Pinopsida > Pinales > Pinaceae > Picea > Picea engelmannii. Next base: position 121,837 of record ML798632.1, on the reverse strand, counting down.
TTGGGTTGACAATTTATGTAGCACTTGATTGTTTAGTTAAATAATCATTTATAGTGACCAACAACAGTCATCTTTTTGAATCCCTAATGCTTTCTTATCCAAAGAATCGAGGATTCCTTCACAATCATCTTTGATTTCTTTGACTATCTTCTTGTTCTCAAACATATTTGTTTCCCATACCTTGAGCATGATGTCTCCTTTTATTTGTTCTATGACATAGAGATTTATATTTTTTGTCGCCTCTTTATTCCCTGAACATGCAACTGCTTTCTGGAAAGTATTCCTTGCTGCTTTAGCTTCATTTTCTAGTAAAATAATATTATCAAGAGATTCACTTACCTCTTGAAGGTAATTTTGGACGATCCCTATTTTGGAGATCAGTCCTTGCTACTCGACTTCTATCCTTGTATGCATTTCCAGTGAGAGGGTCTGGAAATCCTTTAAATCTATAACCCGACCTTTCATCAAATTTAACATAGCCTGTAACTGTTCTGCATGCTCCTTTTGTTGAGCAACTTGCAACTGACTTGCTTGTATCTTCTAGTTCATTTCGTCTAGGCTTGATTTGAGTAATTGAATTTCTAGCCTTTCAGCAGCCCTGGTCTGCTCCAAGTATTTACTCAAATCTTCTCTAATGTTCTTCTCAACATTCTTTAAATGGTCTTGTAATTGAGCTATCATGTTATTACTCTTCTTTATCCTCGTTCTCATGTTTCCCATGGTAAAAAAATTTGTTGTTTCCATGGCTCCCATGGAACCTGCTATCTCTGTAGCGAAATCCTCCTCCTCCAAATTATGTCCATCTATCAAGACTTTATGCCTTTTTACCATACTCCCCTCCTTCATATACATCTCTTGTTTAAGGATGACCTTCCTTTTTTTGCTGAAAATATAATCAGAAGGAGGAATCACATCTATGGAGATAGAGGTGAGGTCATCAACACATAGGGCTCCTTTCTGTGGGAATCCAAAAGCAGACTGTAAGGGGGTTAAGGAAGCTATGGGACTTCCTAGATCTGCAGACCCTTTCCCTCCTATCTCCTTAGGCATATTGACATCAACACTAGGTAAGGAAGGGGGAGTAATCTTACTGGACTCGGGAGGTATCCTAGACCTCCTCTCTGCTTTCGTCTCTGATTTTTTTTGTCTGTAAGGCCTCTTTGTTTTGTGGGGGCCTTTCTGTATCCTATGGGACTTTTTCAGGATTGCCCTTCTTTTGTGCTTCCTATTCGAAGCCCGGGGGAACATTTTCTTTCTTTGGAGGCTGAGTTGATGCTTCTCCTAGTAATACCCCGGGTAAACCACTTCTCCGATGTTTTTGCAAGTTCAGGAAATTGTTTTGCAAGTCAGGTGACAAAGTTTGAAACCTAGCAAGTACTTCGTCATAAATTATAACTCCTCTGAACATATCGTCATAAGGGGACTGTTCATGTTCGTATGCTTTCAGATTGCAATTAACTTGTTGACTACCCACAATTTTATAGGGATCATATTTCCTATGATCAAGATTTAGCAACTTTATCTCTCCTAAAGCGGCTGCCTCAACCTTGGAATGCCCTAGATTGAGTAGTGAATATTTCCCAATCTGCACAAGGAAAATAGGCCAGAATCTCTTTTGGGCCAATTTTAGTTCATTCTCGATTCCACCTATTACTATCTGATGAGCCACCTCCCTGCATACCAATCTATCAGGGAGGGATTTTGGTAGTGCGTGGGGAGAGATTGAACATTTGAAAACCCTAATGTAGGAAAAATTTTCTTCTATAAACCAATTAGCAATGGCCTTGAAATTTTCCATGACCAACTCATAAATACGAGGAGGCTCATAGCCATACAACATTTGGTGTACTAGAATCACCACGAAGTGGCAGATTTCATAGAAGGAATCCTTAGCATTTTCTTCCCACAACTTAGAATAATATTCATGAATGGGTTTATTGGAGGTTGGATTCCAACTCCAATTCATCAGAGGGAAAGGGGTGATGAAGCATATGGCGTCCATGATGTAGGCAGACATATAGAAGGCCACTGGTTGGCCCTTGGATTTTGTGTTTTGGTACTCTGTCACCTCCTTAGATAAATTGTCTTATAGGATTTTGTCCCAGTTGAAACTAAAACCTTTAGCTACTTCATGAAGAAGAGGCACCCATGCCATAGGGAAATGAGTGGGGATTTTCTTTCCGAAGAGTCTGCAAAGCATCATGTCTACATAGACCATGTATTCATTTAGTGAGGCTATGGCATATTTCTCGTGAGTATCGACCCTGAACTTCGCTGGCACTCCCCACCAGTCTCTAATTATATCAGGGTATGTTTGATCTGCCTCTGTGCATTCCTTTCTTTGGAATTCGACTACGAATTCAACATTATAAATATACTTAGGATTAGGGGATAACATGCACATTACTTGTATATTTTCAGGCCTGAAGGAACCGACGACGACCCCACGACTGTTCATAATGCTCCTTGTCTTCACGTCTGCTCTCTCCAAAGCCCAATATATCATGTCATTATATGGCATGAGCCATGGGCGTGCTGCTATTTTGTGAAGTTCGAACTCTGCTATGTCTCGGAGTTTGTTCTTAGAGTCATGCGGGAAGTTCTTAATTTCGTAATCTAGATTCTTGAAGATTTGCCTCCAAGATTTGATAGAATCAATAGCGTGGGGTGAGGTATCAACTACGACATCTCCTTCTATACCTGTTCTTTTAGAAGTTCCCTCAACTTTCTTAAGTACCCTCTTAGGTGCCATAGCGTTCACACTAGATTGAAAACCTGCTTGCAAGGAAAGAATCTATAAGCCTGGAGAAACACAGCTCGCTCACGATTGTAAAAATGAGAATAAAATTCGAAATACAGAGCCTTTATTTCCTTTAAACGAACGTACTGAGACATGGGGTAAGACTTTAATGTCTTAATGAACAAAGATATGTTTATTGATACACAATTAAGTTCAAAATATCTTTAATCATCTATTACAGATATTCTCATATATCGATGATTTCAAAATGGAGTTTCGAAACCACTATTTTATGAAACACCGAATTGCGAAACATGAAAAGGAGTTTAATGATTGTTAATCATGTTTTAGAACGACTTAATTAAAGTTTTAGAATTCATTTTAGAGTTTATGATTTCACATTTCGGAGTTTCAGGGATCACGCACCCAAGAGATATGTCATATGCAACCCCCAAATTGCAAAATTGCGATAAGCTTAACTTTGGTGTTTGATCGTTGTGTTAACTTTAATTAATCAATATTTAGGAGTTAATTTTTGGTTTTTGGAAATCGAGAATTGGGATTTCAAGGATCTATATATCGAAAACACTTTGTTAACAGGAAACCCGAACTGCGATAGATTTATGATTCATTAATTATGATTAGGGGTTTACTTAATCACGCTTAGAGGGAACTTTATGAAGAATGTGTTAGGACTCGTAACATTCGCTCTTATTATTACTTTGCAATGAAACCTCTTTCGGGATTTCAGCATCGTACTTTTGGAGTTGTTGGCTTTGGAATTGACAACATTATGAAACGCCGAATCCCAAATTAAAAGAAAACTTTTTTTTGTTTTTAGTTAAGGGCGTCTCCATACTAGAAAAATCCGAAGTTTTAGGTTATAGATAAAATGTTTAAACCTTGTTTCAACAGAATGCATTTGTACAGGTGCTATTTGGCAGATCTTCATTTTATATCAATGCAATGAGTTAAGGGCCAGATTTGGCCAGAATATTCACCAAGTGTTTTGTATCTACAGAGGAGAAGATATCGTGTCACACTCATGTGTCCGAAAAATCGACAGTGAAGTATTTTGGTAGGGTTTTCAAAGGGCACAAAGACAATTAATGTTTGAAGTAAAAAAATTGTGTTTGGTTATCAACAACAATCTCTCCGAAGCACAAGTCTTGATGAATAGGTGGCACAAAGTTTCCAAGTGTTAAGAACATGAGTATCTGCTCAGTTTTCAGGTCGATAACATTAAGAACATTGTTTTGAGAAGCATCAAAGAGGGTTAATGGATTCTATTTTGCCATGTTGGCTTATGTAATTCAAAAGATGCCAAGTCTTTAATTATAACTGATCTAATGCTAAATGGAATAAAGACAATGCCTAGATTTAATTGACCTATTAGAGAGTAAGTATGATCCAATCTCGTGGTGGCTAGAGAAGATGAATGATCAAATGGGCCAGTGGGTCAATCTAGAGGAAATTCCATAGAAGATAACTATATAGTTTATGCTATGACATTTGTTTTGTGTGTGAAAGTATGTTGCTACCTACTTGACATTTTATATATTCTTGGATTTCGGGAGGACCAGAATAAGACAAGAAGAGCTTCAATTGAAGTGATTAATTCTTTTTCAAAATTACAAGTTCAAGGCAAAAGAGCAACAAAGAAGCAGTAGTGAAACAAATGGAGTATGCCAGGGTTTTTTTAATAGACAGGAAGTAGAAAAGAATAGGAAGAAAACCTGAAGCAGATGCTTTTGAGTTGCTGAGACTTCCAATGAAATCCAGTGTGCAAAAAAAAACAAAAAATAGATCATTGGTCATTTTGATGAAAATATTGGAGTCAAGTGTGCAAGGATCCAAATGAACTTTGGATCCAGTAAATAAAGAGAGGAGACATTGAGAAAATATTTCAATTATCATTTTATCTTTGAATTTGAATGATAATCTTTCTTTTGTTATAATTTTCTCCTGTATGTGTTTCAACGCTACTCACATGACTATGCTTGGTTCTAAGACCTTTTAAGGCCAATGCTTTATAAAATATGGAGTTTATCTATGGAGTTACAGTCCACTTGAGATAACTTCTGTAAATGTCCAAGAAAGAGCATTGAAGATATTGAATCAGTATAAAAGGATGTCTATCTGAACTTGGATTGTTGCATTGTTCAAAAACTTTGAACATCTTCATATGAGTTGTGAGGAATTCATAGGACTTAAGTTGATTTGGCCAAATGAATAAATATCAGGGTATATGGAAGCAGAGTATTCAATTAGATATCAAGCAAGGTTTTAGGCAGAACGAGGATGGCTGGAGAACACTGAAGTTTTCTCTAAAGGAATGAAACAGAGCATAACAACCCATTTAAGTGATCATTTGATAGCTTAGAGGTCATTTGAGAAAGCAAGAAGTCTAAAAAAGAAATTCAAGGAGACATAGAAGTATACAATGGTTGTCAGTGCAAGCCCTCTTTTTGCAGTATAATGCGCTACAAATTCCTATAGGTGGAAGATTATGGAAGATTTAGTCAACTTTGACTTTCTCTTTATCATTTTCAGTGATGATTCAAAACCCAGAAAGTGAATATCATTCGAGAAGAATCTTCCTACCTCGAGGAAAGCCTCAATGATAGTCAAGATTCAAATTTTGATAAGGATTTTATACGTTGAATTTAGGATCTAGTTCCTAGTTTCTAGTACAGGATTTTGATTTATTTTGACATGTAGCTTTGAGATCCTATTTTGGAGATCTTGAAACAAATATGTAATGTTATATAAAGATTTTGAAAACATCAAATAAGGGGGGATCAATCTTCATGACTGTGGTTCAACTTTGTAAATTATAAGAAAACTATGCACTGATATTTCTGTTGAGTATATGTCTGAATGTAGAATTTCCTCTCTAAGTTTTTTATTAGACTCCCATTACTTTCCATTACTTTCTGTATATGTGGATGGATTGCAAAGTTCATAGTGTCTATAATTCATTTGATGATTAAGAGATGTCGTTCTTTTATTCCATTAGTGGATTTAGATCCCACATATATTTCATTGATGTAATTGACCATTTGTATATGCTTTTAGTGTATTGAGTCTGTCGATACAATAATATTCTCCTTTCCATACCAGTTTTAACTCATATGATCTATTCATAGATGATTTTGTTTGTGAGAATGTGTTCATCATAGTCTTGTCTAAGTGAGGCTTAATAGTTTATAGATTGATCCACCCTGCAGATTCTTTCATCCAACCAAATAGTTTTATGTTACCAATCTCATTCCCTTTACCATTAGGGAAAGACTCTTGGAGAGATAACAAATTGGAGCCATTGTCGAGCAATGAAAGTGAAGCTAGTTTCCCTGGGAGAATGACACCGATCCGAATTTTGATGGCAGACAAGGGAAGGACACAAAAATCGACTGTAGTAATTTATCTGGTGACTCCATAATCAAAGACTCCACTGGGGAAGATCCGATTGACAGAAAAATGAAAAGGCATAAGGGGAAATCCTGGTATCAGTTCATAAGCTTCCTTCATGAACTATTGTTGTTCTATATCAACTCATTTTTACTTTTCCCTTCATGTATTAAAAGGATCATCTTGTGTTTTGTTTATTCGGATGATCATCAACCTACCTTTATCTATCCATCCTTGTAAGAGAAAAATTTGTAGCCTCCTTATGTTGTTGATGTTGATCCTATATCTTTACCTCAACCTATTCATAAAGATGAGCTTTACATTCAAATCCCTCCTAAATCTGATCATCTTTATGACTTTGAGTAGATTGAAGCCGATGCAAAACTTTCTCAGATCTCATTATCTTCAGTGACTATTGAGCCTTCCAATCATCTTGTTAATCCTCATGATTATCCCACTTCTTTCCAAACTAGAATCGGGATGAAGATGTTCACTCCTTTAAGGCTACCATATCTCCTTCATCCTTATCCTCTTGATTGAGTATCTTCCCCGTTTTTTTGGAGATGATCATGTCACAACTGAGAGGCATTTGGGATCCTTTGAAAATTTTGTTGATCAATTCAAGATTATTCATGATGATGTTATTATGAGGTTGTTCTCAAAAACTTTGTTCAAAGATGCTGCAATATGGTTTAAGAGTTTGAGAGTGGATTCCATTGGCTCTTGTATCGAGTTGTCTACTGTTTTTTCAAAGAATTGGGGTGAGAACAAATATTTTGATTTGTACCTCGCTGATTTTTATGCCTTGAGGAGAGAGGAGGATGAAGTCTTTTTTGTCTTCAACATAAGAGTTTATAATGTTTATCATAGCATGCCTTTGGATATCCAGCCTACTGAGATCACTTCCATGGTATACTATGTTATGGAGCAACATTCAGAGCTTGTTATTCTCTTGTTAGAAAGGAAGTCTTCTTTCTTAGAATTCTTATTTGAAGATGTCCAAGAAATTGGGGAGAATATTCATGCTTCCAGAAGGATCCAAGATCCAGCTTATTTTGAAAATCTGCATGCACATGAGCAAGGGAACTGTCAGTATGTTTCAGATTTTGAGCAAGAAGGCAATGAGTATGAAGTAGATTTGGAACAACAACAAGGATGTAAGTATATATCATATTTGGAATCAAATTCTTCAGTTTTTGCATATGTTTCTATGGACATGTATGCATGTCAAGTTGTTTATTAGTTTTCAAACCATTTTAAGGATGAGATAGTTAGTGATTGCATAGACAATTACATGTTTTTAGCTGACCACAATCAATATGATTTAAACCCGATTTTATCATCATCTTATGATCATGATTTTGAAGAGAGAGTTATTGCTACCGATGATCAAGATCTGATCACAAGAGGACTAGAGGGTTATCGGTTTTCAAGCAAAGAGGCAGTCATGGATGATAATTGTTTTTTGTGAATGAGCATGCTTCTAATTTCAGTTTCAAAGATCCATTTGGAGCCTTGTTGGAGTCTTATATTTCAGATCACTTGAATTTTCATATTTTATTTACTTACCAGCGCTTCCGGGTGAGTATTGTTTCCTGAAGAAGTTTTTATCATTGTTGTTACATTTCAGACATCATCTATTGATTAGTGGTATGGACGAGATCTTTTCAATTTTTAAACTACTTGAATGGTTGTTATGGAAGTTTTCCTTTACTTGACCAAGTTGCAGAACTAGTTAGAAGTAGGGTAGCATAGGAAATAAAACTTGCTTCTTGAGCATTTTGTTTTCCTTCAATTTTTTCAGCAGAGATAGTAGTTAGCTGCTTGAATAAGTGGCAGGCTTTGAAGGTGTTCAAAGAGGTTGCACAGTTGACTCTATAGCCCAATGGACAAGGAGGCTAGAACTCCTAGGTTCTTGGAGCCTCAGAGAGAGGTCTCCATCCCAGTTGGAGTCAGATCTTAGCACTCAAAATGTGCTCTTAAAATTTTTAAAGCGCCTTCATCATTTCATGATTGATTTGTCAATTTCCTAGGTCTTTTGCTATTTGTCATAATCTTCAAAATGCCCCATCAAACCTTGACATGATTTCATTGATCATTTTTTCCCATGAACCCTATGGTATTTTTCTTATTGACCTACATTCCCAAAAGAAAAGCACAATAATTGTTATTTAACTCGAAACCCTAACTTTTGTGTCTTTTATGTTTTCAAAAAATAAAAATATATACATTTTTATTTGTAATTTTTTCCAAAAAAGTGGTGTGTACTTAAGTGACAATTCTAATCCTAAAACAAGCCTATCGAGCTAATGCATATACCAAAGTCCACAGTCGCAAACCACACAAATCCCAGCGCTAACGCCAAGCCAGTGAGGACTTAGCTCACTTGTCTAGTCGAATAAGTCATAGGAGCATCGACATAATTAAAGGTTATAGTCTTAAACTTCCCGATGCACATGGGATCTTGTTCAAGAGGTAAAATAAAAATAAGAAACAAAATGAAGACAAGTGATTTTGGCCGAAATTTACAGGTGCCAGCTTTGTAGATATGGAGAGTCGTATTACATCATTATTCCGAGAAGATAGATATCGATTTGGGTATCAAATAGTTGCAGAGTTTTAGGTGTCGAGGTTTTATCGAGAATTCGCATGCAGACGAGAATCATAGTGCCTAACAAGCAGATGCTGAATCCCAATGATCCTTGCGTTTGATTAAGATCTAATATTTTAGCTGTTGAATGCATTTGTACAGGCGCTATTTTGCAGATCTTCATTTTATATATCAACGCAATGAGTTAAGGGCCAAATTCAGCCAGAACATGCGCCAAGTGTTTTAAATCTGCAGAGGAGAAGAGATCGTGTCACACTCATGCGTCCAACAAATCGACAGTGAAGTGAAGTATTTTGGTAGGGTTTTCAAAGGGAGCGAAGACAATTAATGTTTGAAGTAAAGAAAAATGCGTTTGGTTATCAACACCAATCTCTCGAAAGCACGAGTCCTCATGAGCAGGTGGCACAAAGTTTCCAAGTGTTAAGCACACGAGTATCTGCTCAGTTTTCAGGTCGACAACATTAACAACATTTTTTTTAGAAGCATCAAAGAGTGTTAATGGATTCTATGTCGCCATGCTGGCTTATGAAATTCAACAGATGCCAAGTCTGTAAGTATAAACGATCTAATGCTAAATGGAATAGAGACAATGCCTAGATTTAATTGACCTATTCGAGAGTAAGTATGATCCGATCTCGTGGTGGCTGGAGAAGATGAATGATTAAATGGGCCAGTGGTTCAATCTAGAGGAAATTCCACAGAAGATAGATGTATAGGTTATGCTATGACATTTGTTTTGCGCGTGAAAGTATATTTCTTCCTACCTTGAATTCTATATATTCTTGGATTTCGGGAGGACCAGAATAAGACAAGAAGAGCTTCAACTGAAGTGATTGATTCTTTGTCAAACTTACAATTTCAAGGAAAAAGAGCAACAAAGAAGCAGTAGTGACACAAATGGAGGATGCCAGGGTTGTTTTAATAGACAGGGTGCAGAAAAGAATAGCAGGAAAACCTGAAGCAGATGCTTTTGAGTTCCTGAGACTTCCGAAGAAATCCAGTGTGCCAAAAAAACAAAACAAAACAAATCATTGGTCATTTTGATGAAAAGATTGGAGTCAAGTATGCAAGGAGACAAATGAACTTTGGAGCCAGTAAATAAAGAGAGTAGACTATGATTGGTTCTGAGACCTTTTAAGACTGATGCTGTATAAAATATGGAGTTTATCTATGGAGTTACAATCCACTTGAGATAAATTCTGTAAATGTCCAAGAAAGAGCATTGAATCTCTTGAATCAGTATAAAAGGATGAATATCTGAACTTGGATTGGTGCAATGTTCAAAAACCTTCAACATCTTCAGATGAGTTGTGAGGAATTCATAGGACTTAAGTTGATTTGGCCAAATGAATAAATATCAGGGTATATGGAAGCAGAGTATGGTATATGGAAGCAGAGTATCCAATTAGATATCAAGCAAGGTTTGAGATATCAAGCAAGGTTTGAGGCAGAAGGAGGATGACTGGAGAGCACTGAATATTTCTCTCAAGGAAAGAAACAGAGCATAGCAGACCGATTAAGTGATCATCTGACAACTTAGAGGTGATCATCTGACAACTTAGAGGTCATTTTAGCAAGCAAGAAGTCAAAAAAAATAAAAATAAATTAAGTAATCAACTGACGACTTAGAGGTCATTTTAGCAAGCAAGAAGTCTAAAAAATAAATTCAAGGATACGGAGAAGTATACAGCAGTTGTCAGCGCAAGCCCTCTTTTTGCAGTATAATGCGCTGAAAATTCCTGTAGGTGACAGATTATGGCAGTTTTAGTCAACTTTGACTTTCTTTTCAGTATTTTCAGTGATGATTCACAGCCCAGGTGGTGAATATCATTCGAGAAGACTCTTCCTAGCTTGAGGAAAGCCTCCGTGGCAGTCAAGATTCAATTTTTGATAAGGATTTTATCCCTTGAATTTAGGATCTAGTTCCTAGTAAACAGTTTTTATTTATTTTGACATGTAGCTTTGAGATCCTATTTTGGAGATCTTGAAACGAATATGTAATGTTGTTTAAATATTTTGAAAACCTCAGATAAGGGGGATCTGTGGTTCGACTTTGTAAGCAAAACATGTACTGGGATTTCTATTGAGTATATGTTTGAATGCATAATTTCCTCTTCTAGTTTTTTATCATATTTTCATTCCTTTTTATATATGTGTTTTTTTATATACGTGGATGGATTGAAAATTTCATAGTGGGTAACATCATGAAGATGGGTAACACTTTTCCTAGCGGCAATTTTTCAGCCGAAAATACTCATAATTTAGTTTCAGAATTGATACCAACATTTTAAAAATTGAATCTATTTTCAATGTGTATAATTTGTTTTCATTTTTTATTGTTTTTATCTAATTTTATTTAATTTTATAAAAAAATCACTGCATAATATTTTTAGGTGAGATTATGATTCGGTGAAATGAAAAATCCATATCTCTAAAAATACACAGTGGAAAATTATGGAAAATTTATATTCATAATCCTTGAACTGTTCTCTTCAAAAAGGTATTTTTAGATTTTACTTTTAAGTAAAAATTAAGATAGATACATAGTGGAACAAAACAAGTGTTTAAAATCTGTAACTTTTTCAGATTGGTCAACTTAAAAAAATTCTAGAAATTATAATATGCATCCGTTAGATTCAAAACTATAGTCATCACAAAATAGAGTCTTTGTAGATTCCTGCAGTATATTTCATTTGTCAAAAACAAAAGTTTAATAATGGATACATTGTTGTGGGAAAAAATAACTCATTATCTTTCCCTTCATTTTTAAAGAACATATTGAAATTCTTCACAAGTTTTGTTTTTACAGTAAAGCAAAATTCTAAATAAAAAAATACTTTTGTTTACCAAAAGTTGAAGTTAACAAAATTCTTCACAAGTTTTGTTTTTATGGTAAAGTAAAATTCTAAATAAAAAAATACTTTTGTTTACCGGAAGTTGAATAAAAAATTAATAAAAAATTGTCATAAAACAAACAAACTTGTTACCCATCTTCATGATTTTACCCTAATGTCTATAATTCATTTGATGATTAAGAGATGTTCTTTTATTGCATTAGTGGGTTTAAATCCCACATATAATTCACTTCTATAATTGACCATTTGTATATGCTTTTAGTGTATTGAGTATGTCGATACAGTAGTATTATCCTTTCCATATCGGTTTTAACTCATATGATCTATTCAGAGAGGAATTTGTTTGTCAGAATGTGTTAATCATATTCTTGTCTAAGTGAGGCTTAATAGTTTATAGATTGATCCACCCTGCAGATTCTTTCATCCAACCAAATAATTTTATGTTACCAAGCTCATTCCCTTTACAGTTAGGGAAAGACTCTTGGAGTGATAAAACGTTTCCCATCACTCCTGCTTTCCTTATTATATCCCTGGTATATTCCTCATCCATCATTAATGGGTCCATTTCTTCCTTCTTCTGGCCTCTTTCCATATTCCTCTCCATATCTCAGATATTTCTTAGTTCTTCCCCCAGCTCCTCCATGCATGCATAGAGATTTAGTAGTCTGATTCCATGGTCGTCACGCCTTTATCATGCAATAATGTCTTGATCTACGTGTAAAGTGACCTAATGTACCTCCCTCTTGGTCCCTTCAAGAATTTATTCTCTGCAACAACATATAACTTCACTATATCGACTACAAATTTAGTAAGAAACCCTGTAGTAATGTTGTCTAACCAAAAATCCACTACACGTGTGAATTTTTATTAACCCTTTCCAACCACATTATTTTCTCATCATTCCACTCTATTGGACTTATCCTATTAGTCACATGAGTATCCTTCATCCTCAATAACCACTCTTGTAATAACTCAGGAAAATAACAGAAATATGCCTCATGCAAATCAATAAACACATACCTTCGTAGATACTAGTGCGGTGTATACCTGGAGCTTCTATTATCTTTCCACATGAACTCTAGCTGCTTTTTCTCCAACCATATTTCGATCTCTTGCTTTGTAGGGTTCCATAGCATAAACATCCCCCTCTACCATTGTATTCTCTTCATTAAATCCCCTCCAATCCGATCTGCTGAGTTCCAACTTAAAATAAAACCATTTGTTAGATGTATGGGATGACCTGAGTTCTACCTTAGTTCTCCAAAAAAACCCTAGAAACCATGAGCCCCTATGGTAAACCATAACGAAACATTGTGCACAGGGTGCACATCGCAGTCTCACTCAATATGTCTTATGGGTGATTACATGACCCAAGTGTCTAGAATCATGGAAGGTGTTGGGGTCCTATAATTATAGGTAACCTGATTCTTCAACTGCTATTTGGCGTTGCCTCCGTGATGAAGAAATCTGACTTGCTAGTCTCTCAGTTGTTTCCATTTCCCCCTCCATTCATTTCGCCCAACCCTCCATCACCCTGCTACATCCTTCATCCACCGTTGCACCCTCACTCCCTTGTTTTTCTGACCCATTGAGTATGTCTCGCCTGCCACTCATCCCTGCATAAATCAAACTTAGAATAAACAAAAAAACAATAAATTAATAATGTTAGTAATAAAATTAGTATAGTTAGTTTAATTAAAATATGTTAGACTAGTTATTAATTAATTAATAAATAATTAAGTTAGTTTTTACATTAGTAATTAAGTTAGTGTTTATTAATTTAAATAAATCATATATAACAACATGTTACAAAATATTTAATAAAAACATATAAAACATAATAAAAATATTAAAACAAAATAAAATTAAAATAAACCAAACTTAAAAGTTAAAACAAATAATAATAAAAATATTAAAACAAAATAAAATTAAAATAAACCAAACTTAAAAATTAAAACAAATTATAATAAAAAAAAATACAAAAACAAACAAACATGTAAACAAAAATCAAAATAAAATTAAAATAAAAAGTAAAAAACTAAAATACTATCGTAAGTTTCTACCCACCTGTAACTTCACACACACATCCCCAAATCTTTAAACAAAACAAATCCACGTTCAGAAATAATAGCGGACCCCCCCTTGTCATCCGAAGTTTAAGAAGAGGGGGGGGCGGTGTCCGGCATGAAGTAGTTTCCTAATACCACTCATGGACACGTGGCAACTCCACAAGCCAATGGACCCCCCCCTCCTAAAACCACTTACCACCTTAGGGGGGGTCCAAGATTACCACCTTTCCCCCAAAAAAATAACTTTTGTAACATTTTGACCAATTTTTTTTCCGAAGGCGATTGCTGGCAAACAAAGATGAAATTTCAAAAATCGAGAGAGAATTTCGTTCAGCATGGGATGAAGAACAAAAACCTCTGCCTAGTTTTTCACAGGTTCCATAGTCAGGGAGAATCAAATCCATCTTCGAGCCTTATTTTTCCAGTTTTTCATTTTTCTTGTTATAGTCCTGATTTTGCAGGAGTTGTTTCAGCGAGAATGAGGTGAATTTGGCGAAACCAAAGGAGGTTTTTGTGCAACACATGACTATATACAATAAACTCCTTCAGTATTTTCCCAGGTGTCATCGATTGGGAGAAACAAATGTCTGAGAGTACCCCTATTTTTAGCAGATTTGGCCAAAATCTCAGTTCAGATATTTTTGGGATTTACTTGTTATTTTCGGCCAGGTGGTTGAATTCGACTTCCTAATCCTGAGGAGAGTATTGTTTATATATTGTAATGAATCAAATGTGCAAGATAAGGAGTGAGGGACCATGATTTGATTTGTATAAGAGCTCACAAAGCTTCCTGTATTTTTCATCAATTCAATAATATAGTCGCAACAATTATAGAATTCTTGTGTCAAATCCATTGGTGAAGTTTTTATCATTGTGATTCTGTTTTCCTCTGTTTTCATATATGTTTCTCTTCTCTATTGTTTTAAATATATTTAAGATCAGGATTTGTGTAAAAACACCGTGTTCCTAGTTTAAAACAATGTCAATGTTTTCCACTGAAAGTTAAATGCATAATTCTTCACTGCTCTGTCTTTAATTCGACTTCTTAACATTTTCCCCCTCTTCCATACCTCAAACTTATGAAGAATCTATTTATTTGGCTACCTTTCCTTGTAAGGTTGTCTGTATGATTTGTTTTTGATTAAATCTCAGATTGTGACTCCATTGCCCATGGTTTTTCTTCTCTGCACCTACCCAACTCAAAAACATATTTTATTCTGCATAGCTAGACTAAGATCCATACACAAACAAAGTTAAATCTGACAGAGATATCCCTCTCTGAGTCTTGGAAGGCTAGATCCAAGACTCAAAGTGGTTTTGATGTTGCCTCTGTGACTGCCTCCATAGCCTTGGGAAAATTACAGAGTGCTAACAAAAGGGATGGAAATCATGGGAATGTTAGGAATATTAAACTTATTCTACTTCAACATTCATTCTACCATACCATCATTCATCAGATCTACTATTCTATTCATTAAATAACATTCATTCTCCAAAAAACATCACACTATTCTATTGCGCGCTATAAATAAACTTCAACAGATTCATTCATTTATTTATTAATTCATAATCAAGCATATAAAATCAACACATAAGAGATAACAAACATAGAGACACCATTTTTACTGTGGTTCACCCTGTCCTGGGATATGCGCACAAATATCTTCTGGTTATTTATTATTCTTCATAAAAAAGGTCTATGTTACTCACATTACATCATGGGTTTAGTACTGGTGAGGCTGACCAACATCGCACTAAGCTCCACATCTTGCGACCTTACCCTCAATTACATATCAAAACTGGACTCCATCTAAGCTCCGTAGCTCTCAACAAAACAAATACTTTGACTCAAAACTAAAAAAAGTTCTCAAAGTACTTCTCTCATACAAAGTGATAATGATCCCCTAACTACCTCATACATCCTCTATTTATAATTTAAAAGTGGGTAAAAACCCTTACATCATACCCCAAAACCCTAACTCTAAGTGGACTCAACTTGTCCACATTTTAATTACCTTCGCATGCTAATCCACAGTTTTGTCATGTTGATTTTCCTTTACGCGCATTGCGTGCTACTTCCTTGGTCCATTCTGCCTCATTTTCTACACAATATCTCGAAACTTACCTCAAAATTTCCTACTCCAACACCCAAGTGTTTCACCTTGGGGAGAAACAATAATCTTTGTCAAAAATATGGATGGAACATTGAGACTGTGTATTGACTTTAGAAAGCTAAATAAAACCAGTGTGAAGAACAAATACCCTCTACCTAAAATTTATGACCTGTTTGATTAACTAAGAGGGGAAATGATGTTTTCAAAGACATAAATGATATCAAGATACCATTAGGTAAGAATGAAGGAGGAATACATTACTAATACAACCTTTAGAACCATGTATGGACATTATGAATTTATATTGGTGCCATTTGGGATGACCAATGCACCAATTGTTTTTATGTGCTTAATGGATTACATATTCAAAAATTGTTTGGATAAGTTTTTGACCGTGTTTTTCGATGACATACTTATTTATTCTAATTCATAGGAAGAACATGAACATTACTTGAGGTTGGTGTTGCAAGTGATGATGAAAAATCAACTTTATGCCAAGCTTATAAAGTGTTGTTTTTACCAAGAGTAGACCCATTATTTAAGAAAAAGGTATAATAGTGGATCCTGAGAAGATTGAATCCATTATACGATTGCCAACACCCAAGAATGTTTCAAAAGTCAGATATTTTATGGGATTATCCAGATACTACAAGATATTTATAAAAGGATTCTTTAATATTTCTCATCCCATCACTTCTTCACAAAAGAAGGGAATACAATTTGAATGGACAACAAAGTGTGAATATAATTTTAATTTACTGAAAGAGTTACTTACGAGTGCACCTATTTTAAATATTTTTGACCCAAAAGAAAGCTTTGTTGTATGTAAAAATGCATGCAAGGAAGGACTTGGTGGAGTCCTCACTAAAAATGGACATGTCATCAATGATGAGTCCATAAAGCTTAAAGAACATGAGAGGAATTATGCCACACATGATTTGGAGCTTGTTTCCATAGTTCATGCATTGAATATGTGGATGCATTATCTCATGAGAAAGAGATTTGAATTAAGAACAAATCATAGTGGTATGAAATATCTTTTTGAACAACCAACTTTGAATGCGAGATAGTCAAGATGGATGGAAATTTTAAGTGAGTATGGATTTGACATCAAGCATATCAAAGGAAAATAAAATAAAGTTGTTGATGCATTCAACAAAATGATGCATCTCATGCATTCTACAACCATTACTATGCATCATTTGGATTTGAAGAATAAAATTTTATATGGCGATGTTATAGACCAACATTACTTACAAGTAAAATAAAGCTTACATCATGAAAATGTATAGAAAAAAATTAAAGAGCATGAGATCAAGGAAGATGGATTACTTATGCATAAGAATAGAAATTATGTTTCTAGTTCCAAAGAACTTAGGAATTCAGTATTAAACTAAATGCATAATGTTCCATATGCTAGACATCCAAGTTACTAGAAAACAATTGCAAAAGTAATAAGCCAATTCTTTTGGCCAGGAATGAAGAATGATGTTGTTGATTACATTGTTAGATGTATGGAAGGTCAGAGAGTGAAGGATGAACATAAAGACCTGAAGGGCTTACTACAACCATTGTGAATTTCAGAGAAGAAATTGGAAGTTGTAATCATTGATTTTATAGCTAAGTTTCCCAGGACAAAAAGGAAACATTATTCAATATTGGTAGTGGTTGATAAATTGACCAAGGATGCTCATTTTGTTCTTGTAAAGATGACCCATACAAAAACTAATATTGTAGAAATTTACATGAAGAAAATTTCTAGGTTGCATGGGATACCTAAGGAAATTGTCTCAGACATAGATACAAAGTTTACTTCATATTTTTGGAGAGGATTATTTACAAGATTTGGTAAAAATCTAAATTTTAGCACAACACACCATCCACAGTTAGATGGGAAGACATGAATAGTCAACCAAGGCATTGAAGATATTTTAAGAATGTATGTGATGGATAAGCCATCTAAGTAGAAATAATAATTTCATTTGGTTGAGTTTTCCTATAATAATGAGTATCAAGCTTCATTGAAGATGATTCCATTTGAAGCTTTGTATGGAAAGAAATGTAATGCTCCAGTAAGTTGTGACAAACTAGTAGACAGAGTAGTACTTGGACCAGAATTGCTTAAGGATATGGAAGAAAAGATGGTTAAAATTAAGAAAAATTTGAAGGAAACACAAGATATACATAAGAGTTATGTATATAAGAGTAGGACAACTAGAGAATTTAAAGTCCCAGAGCATGTGCTTTTGAAATTGAATCCCATGAAGAGCTCATTGAAGTTGGGAAGTTGTACAAAGTTAACATATAGATTCTATGGTCCATTTGAGATAATGGACATAATAGGGATAGTTACATACATGATTGCATTTCCTGCTTCCATGAATGTGCATAATGCATTTCATATTTCTTTGTTGAAAAAGTATGTACATGATCCTAACCATGTTATTGATTGGAATTTGTTTCAAGTGGAGGAAGAATGAGACTTTCATGTCCAGTTGATGCGTATATTGGAAATAAAAATCAAAATGCTCAGGAATCGAGTTGTAGAACTAGTAAAAGTTTAGTGGACCTACTATGGTACTGAATATGCTACTTGGGAGCATGAATATGCCATGCAAGTAGAGAACCCATGACTTTTTGAATAATTTTGAAATTTTGATTCATATTTTGTATATGCATTGAGGATAGTTCAAAAGTTAGGGGGAGGGGAATGTAATACCGTAATTTTGAGTCCCCATATTAATAATATATTTTTCTTATACGATGAAAGGCTAGAGTGCCTAAAAAATTAAAAGAGGTCAGAGTTCCTAGGAAATGTAATAATTTGAACATTGAAAATAATAAAAATACATCCATGGCTACAAGACAGACAAGGACAAAGTTATAGGGGGATATGATTCCACGAGAGAGAGGGATAAAGGGGCTAAGTCATTATATTATATTTTATTTACCCACTTGGTAATTTTAGAGAGAAAGAAGCGGTTGCATGAGCTTCTTGGGAAAAGGCCATGTGGTTCTTGATTTCATGTAATTATATAAATACCTCTTGTGGGTTGTTGGGGGGTTCTTATCCATTCACAACTTCACTCTATCAATTGATTCATTCATTCTAGTTCTTGGTGGGGACACAGAGGCAAACTGTTGAAGAAAGAAGCCATTGTTTTGTTGGCTGTAGTAATTTCTAGTTTATTCTAGCCCTGAAATGGTTCATGTATTCTTGAGGTGAATTGACATGTGTTAAAATTGGTTCACAAGTATGAGTCCTAAGAGTCCTAGCATGGATATTCTAGAATGGATGCATTGGAGCCCTAGAAATAAGTGGATAGCCCGAGGGACTATGTGCTAGTGAAGGGGGTTCATTGTCTTTGGGTTGTGTAGGCTGGAGAGAAGAGAGATGGTGTACATTGGATGGTTGAGTGTTGATAAACTTGTGAGAAATTGAGTTCTAAATGGTTTTGGAATCCAAGTGTCGCTTTGGAACTAGTCCTTGTGGATTCATAGCCCTGGCTCGAGCGTGACCTGTTGTTGAGACTTGAAACAACTGTGTCTAAGGTTGGGTGGAACGTCCTTGGTCTGCAACTAGTTGGTGATTGGTTTTGTCTAAGATAAGTGCTTTCTGTCATGGTTTCCTTTTCTTGCATATTTATTTCCACCGTGTATTGATTATTATCTCTGAGATATGTATCTTTAATGTTCCTACTTGTTGGTTATGGTTGTGCATGGCATGGTTAGGAAATATTTTAAGCCTAACATGAATATTGATTATTGCATGTACTGTTATTTCCTTTATTTCGTGTTTCTCTATTAGTTAAATGTTATTAAATATCAAAATTAGTTATTGAGTTGAGACTTGCAGTAGTGTGATCTAGTCTACTGATGGTTGGGCACATTACAAATCAATATCAGAGTGTCTTGGAGGGGGTTTTAGTGGTAGATCGTATTCTCGGCCTATGGTGTTGGAGGTTGGGTACGCCACACCTCCTTTTCTATTAACCTTTGAAATATTAAATAGAAATGTTGATAACTATATGGTTGATTCAAGAGCTTGTTCAAATGTAATTCCCATTAAATTTTGTGATAAAATTAATTCTAAAACCAAGGAATTTGATATCCAAATCTTACATTTAGACAAGTGAAGTGTAAAGGTCATATGGGAGTTAAATATTTTTTTGATAAGATTATCATCCAATTGAAAGGTGCATCAAAAAATTGACATCATAGTAGCTGACATCCTAGACAAATGGATTTCTCCTAAGAAAATATTGTTCTGCTATGATGAATGGATACTTTGCTATTGATTGGTCACACTTATGGTTTCCTTAAAATGGAAAACCAAACCAAATCAGGATAGATAGGGAAAAATATATGAAACATGTGGTGAAAGATTTAAATGATCCCAATGAGCCCATAATATTCAATTATTCAATTCTAAAGGACTAAAAATTATGATTCTTTCTTTGGAAACCATACCGCTGAAATTTCTGCCCATGCAGAATCATACATACAATTTGAAATCCTTCATTGCACTTAGATTGTTGAGCCTAATTTTGATATAGTAGATATAACTAACACTAATTCTGATGTACAATCTAACATTGTTTCTAGAAGTAATTTAGATGTATATGTTAATTATGTTGACCTAAAAAAATAGGAAAATAAAATAAACACTGAGTCCCAAGCTAAATTCGAAGGTGATCCTAACATGTGGACTCTATTTTTTGATGGATCTAAGTCTCTTGAGGGTGTAGGTGTTGGTTCCATACTCAAAGACCCTAGTGGCAGAATAAATTTAATTGCATGAAAAATTGAATTCCAATGGACTAATAACACTATTAATATGAAGCTCTCATATAAGGACTAAAAAAATAAGTGTACATTAAGGTGAAAAAGATAAAGGTATTTGGTGATTTAGAGATTGTGATAAGACATGTAAGAAACACTATCCATTTCCTTTTCATCCACCCTAAACATTATTAACAAGAGGTATGTGGTCTAATTAAAAAAAAATTGATGCATTTATGTTGGCACAGGGGAAGACCCAGGGTTCAACGCTTCAACAACGCACCAACAAAACCCTAACTACTAGCCCTTTCGGCAACACTTGCGAAGAAGATGAAGTCTCACCTGAGATAGAGGCAGGGGTGGTTGTAGGAATCAAGTGTCTACAACCTAGATTGGACACAAATATGTGATTACAACACTTAACAAAGAACTTAACAGTTAATATTCATCAATATTTAACCCTTATTCACATCACAGGTTGAAATCTTAGTTACAGAGCAGTGCAATATTCAACAAGATCTAATACATCCAAGCACCTAGCATATAGAATTAGATCATATCTAGCATTCATTCACATTACTAAGCACTAAGATACTATATCAGATGCATCTAACATATATCATTGCATTAAGCATACATCATATCAATAACACAACAACTATAATGCACACAACAACCACAACAAAGGATATACATGGTTCACCCCAGTGTGGGGCTATGTCCACTAACTCTTCTCTTCTTTAGTTTTTTCTTTCAATATTCTACAAGAATAGAGCCACAAGAACCCACTCCACATAGGACAAGAGATCTACATGCACCTCTCTATACCCTCCTTCCCCGAGCTAGGTTATGACACAAAGCCTCTTTACTGTCACTTGCACTTAGCTCTGCAAGTTCTCATGCACCAAGTTAACTCAATCGCATAGGCCCAACTAATCACTTGCACTCAACAAAATATAACACTTAGAACCACTTCTCTTTTAGACCTAGTGTTCTATTTCTTACATCGTCTAGCTTTTTATTTATACCTTACAAAAGGGGCCAAGGCGTGGGTAAACCCATGGGATGACATCTCATACCCGTTACATAAAACCTAAACCCAAAAATGTTCTAAGAAGGGGTTGAGATCCCGTGATATCCGCTTCGCCTTGTGCTCCTCCTTTGACTAGCCTATCAAATTCCCAAAATTGGTCAAATGTGACCAAGGTTCTCCAAAACTTGGTCAAGGGCCAATAGGCCCCTAACAATCACCTGTGACTCATCCCAAGTCACTCTGATCTGGGTAACTTTTCCTCAAATGCCTTGATGTTGGCTCGAGCTGCTTCAACCTGTTGCTTCACTAGAGCCTCCTACTCGACGAACTCTTGAATGACCTTCTCTGTCACAGGTTCTTCCAAGCATTGTTCCACTGTGGTGACCACTAGTTCCAGTTTTGCACCTTGTCTTTCAATCTCCTCAAAAAGTATGCAATATGCATCTTGCACTGGCTGGAGTCATTGTGTCACTTCCATGACCTTGCTCTGGACGGAATGGAATTGTTGCTGAATTGTGCGTTGTTCCTGGGATCATTTCATCCTCTTGACCACAGGTAGTGGATTCAATTGCGCTTGCACCATTGCTGCTTGGCCTCCTGAAGCTATGAATATAGCATATTCCTTAGTTCAGGGTCCTCTGTAAGGAACTTGTAAGTCTGCACACTTCGACTGTTGAGTTTTTTACATTCTAAGGACAATGCCTTGATTCTATAGACTGGGCTTCATGCAGTTTATTCTCTTTGGTCTTGCACTTCTTGCAGAGTGCTTGGCACTGCTTATAACTCCAGTTCTTCTATCCTCTGTTGGAGCTTCTGAATGGCTTCAAAAATCTTACCTACTTGGCTTTCCGATGGGTCTTCTTCCATCTATTCTAAGCCTGTCATAGAGAAAAGTGCTCTAGTGACTGCTTCTTTAACTCCAATCTTATATGTAAGCAATTGTTCCTTCTCCTTCTGGATTTGTGCTCTATCCTCTACAAACTTGGCTTGGATGTCTTGTTTTTCCTGTTGCGCAATCTGATGTTTTTCTATGGCTTCCTCTTTTACTTTCTTTAAGGCCTTTGTGGCCTACTCTTTTTCTTCATGAACACGACGAAGGCGAGCTTTGGTCGCATCTGCTATTCAACGTAGTTGGGCATGTTCATATCCCAACTCTTTTCCTTCTGATGACGGGGGCAGAGTAGACACTGCACGACTGGAGTAAAGGGATTGATGTACCCCTTTCAACTCTGCTTCAATTCTTTCATACATGGTCTCTTGTTTGACTTCATTGCACTATAAGATATCTTCTTAGGTATCTGAGACAACGATGATGATGAAAGCTATGCCATCTAACTTTAGCACAGTCTGCACCTGTGGTTTACTAGATTTGGACTTCTTCCGCGATGTAGGTTTCATGGGGGAAACCTTTCTTTTATTGGAGGTCTCTTCTTCGTAAATAGGGTCCTTAGACAGTGTTACTTCACCTTGTTTCTTCTTGAATTCTTCTCTTTTGTCCTCTTCTTTGTCTACTTTGTCATCACCTCCCCCTTCATGTGAGTCTGAAGCAATATCTTCTGATGCATTGTTCAGGTCCTGTACCTCTTCCTTTTTCTTCCTTATGCTACTACTGGGTGCATCATACTCTTCGCGAGTAATCACATGACTTCCGATGAGGTCAGGGTCAGACCGTTATGCCTGGTTGACTAGTATAAGGAACTCTGTAGGACATTCCTTAGTGATTTCTTCCATGTCCTCCTCTGTGAGTTTATAGTAACTCTGCAACTCTTCTTTGTGTTCGTCTCCGTGCGCAGTGATATAAATAAAATGTCTATCTATGTGGAACTTCACAAATGGTCTGAACCTATGCAGGGTGTTTGGCATCATCCAAGGGAAATACTCAATAGCTCTCTTCAACTACAAGTAGTAGGTGTGGAACATCGCGTTTGACTGCCATTGTTTCGCCATGTCGCTCGAATACCGGAGCGTGGTGAACTTCTTAGATAAGGATTCTGATGGCTCAATCTCAAGGAACGTCACACCTTCTGACATTTCCCAAGCAATGAAATTGATGAGGATCAACAACCAACTGAATTGGAACTCATAGCCCTTATCCTGAGCTTCGCGAAAATATTTCTCTAACTGGTTGACAAGGTAGCTTGCCCACTTCATTTGTAACCCTTCCATGCATTTTCTCACGAGGTCAACAATGAACCCTATGACCTGCATGGGTTTGTTCTTCCTTACTATCTTACCAATGATCAAATGGAAGGCTAGGCACACTGCACCATTCTGAATGGAGGCTACCTTATAGCCTTGCTTCCCCTTTTCCACATTGCCATAGGTATCTTTGATTTCTTGCACCAGGGTGTGAGATGCAACCTTCTCTAGATTAAATTCTTCTAGGTCTAGTCCTTGCATGCTTAATCTAGTGATCCGATGGATTAGTGCCAGATCTACAGTGATGCGTTTTTTCAGCCACTGATAACCGCCATGGAAGCAAGACAACATAAGTTAAATGCATGCATTAACCTCCTGATGCCTTTCAAAGTGTGGTATCTTCATCATGTTCAAGATAATGGACCTCACGATGTCCATAGTCCACGACTGGGGGATGATCTTTGACTTATTCCCCTTGTTCCTAGTCAAATACTTGTGTGGGGAGAGCATTCCATTGTTCTTGCAATCTCTCAAGTTGAAGTAATTGATCTTCAACGTCATGATTTGTCCTGACTGTAGTCCAACTGTGCGTATCCCCTTCGGGAGGTACGCAATGATAAAGGTGTAGTCGAAGTCCCTCGGGACACTGTCACGGCTCACCGTGCCAACCACAGGTGGGATATAATCGGGAAGGATAGATGGGATGAGCTTCACATTCACCAAGTCATCACAATTCTTGGTGCGTTTCTCTGTCGCAGCTCGGGATGGTTGTTGTAGGTGAATTCCCCTGTGAACAAGTGGATTCCCTCTTGGTCTCTAGACTCCTAAGGCCAAGAGAAAAAGTGCTTAACATGGACACTAAATTCCTTTTAAATCTAATCAAGCTAATAAATGAAAGAGAAGGAGAAATATATGTACCTTATAAGTGACATTTGTCCTTGCAAAGTCCTGGCTGAGCTTCGATCCTGAGCTCCCTGATAGGTCTTGTCAAACAAACAAAGGTACAAAAGACTTCCTACTCTACTGAGATTAGCTCAAATATAGATCCATCTACTGTAGACAAACTCATATGGAACAAGCATAAGTTTGAAAGAAACAAGACAAACATTGATTATTAATGAGAACAAGTAAAATTACTTACAATCCTTTTAATGAAGGTGTAGTAGCTTCTTCCAGTTCTCCTTGTCCAACCCCTTTGCTCAATCAATCTCCATTGATTTCTTTGATGACATATCACTCATGAGATCATAAGTTTCACATCTCCAATGTTTTCCATGTACCTTTCATCGTGAGAAGGCCTCCTTATATAACCTTGAAGAGGCTCAACTGCTTGAGAGATATTTGGGATGAGTTGAGGATTTCCCTCCTTCAGTTGAGGATCTCCCCTAAGATCATGCCTTGACCATCTATTCGAATCCAACTACCTTCAGGAATTGAAGGATTCTTCCCTTATTTGCCTCAACAAACCCAGAATTTGCTAAAAAAAGGGTAGAGCTCCTCCAAAAGGGTGCACAAGGTGCTCAAGCACTCCCCCAAAGAGGCTCAGAGAGTGTCAGCACTCCCTGACAGTGGGTAGGGGAGCGGTCCTCTCCAAAATTCATTTTTTAGTGGTTTTGCCAATAGTAAAAATCTTGTACTTCCTGTCAAGTGATTTCTCTTCTTCTAAACCACCCTTTGAGGTGTCTTAAGTGTTTTTATGATGTTGTTAGAGGCATGACATATGCAAGATGGAAGTATGATGTTTGTGACACTTGCAACACTTGTGGTCAAGATGTTGCACTTGTGGACAATATGAGACACTTACAACACTCGTAATGACGACATTTGCGACACTATTGAAGTGAGTAATTTTGAGGTGTAACAATGGTCCATATCCATGAGCATTTGACGTGGATGCTTGCACTCCTCTCATTGACGAGGCTTGGACTCTTGTATACATGACCTTTTCTGCCATGAGGTCTATGAGGATCTCTTCGACATATTTCTCTACTTCGCTGAAGTCACCCGGCATGCATGCTCGAGATTAGGTATCTCAGGTTGGTGATCAGATACTCAATGTAAAAGAATAGGTGGTGAGGTCTCAAATAGGTACAACATGAGAGCAACTAGTTCTCTATGTGTTCGAATAATCACAATTGGCAAAAGTGTTCTCGGTGCAATGCTCAACGAGATAAATAGATAACATTGTAATGGATTCCTCCAATGGGTAGGAATGCCTCAATCAATTCAATTCCATTCGTTATGGCACGGTCCCAATGGTCTAATGGCGATCGTTCTGGCCATAACTGCGGTTCGAGCCATTATGGAGCGTCGGGCTAATGGTCAAGATGCCTCCAACGATCATATTTCTTCTCCGAGGCGAACTGCCAATATTCAATGTTATGCTATCCCGACGAAGTTCCATTTTTGCAAACCTTCATTCTGTGAATTCCTCCCTGGAACTTCCTGTAACTTTTCTAACTTTTCTTTCTTCTTGCTGAGATTTCTAGCTTTCTTTCCTGTAATCTGAGTCACTAGTTTCCTCTTTTCATTATTGTTCTTATCTCCTCTTGGAATAGTAGCTTCGCACTGTGGAGGGTATTTCATAGGGTTCGAGGGTAATACTTCTTCTCTTTCTAGGGTAGGTACTCTACTCTCTTGTATAGACAGGTGTTTCCAGTCTCCCTGTGTTCTTTCAACTTCAATGTCTAGATCTCTAGTGCTTAGTAGCTTCGAATGGTCCTCTCGTTCTTCCAGTAAGTGCGCTATTCCCCTATCCATGAAATCCCTTATTTCTTGATTTTTTTGTTTTAGATCCTCCTCTTCATGTTTCCTTCGTGTTTGATCTTTGTCAATCCAGTTTTTTCCTAGAAAAATAGCAATGGGGCGTTGTTCTCAACAAATTTAACGATCTCAAATTCTTCTTCTTTTGAAGTGCCATGAGCCCTCATAGATGGATGGGTAAGCCATCCACATAGGGTTATCAACTTTCCTCTAAATAATCCTATTCCTCCTAATGAAGGAACCATAGTAGGCTTTCCCAAAATTTCCCAAGTTTTTTCTGTCATGATATTCATCTGGGTTTCCTCATCCATAATATAGTCTATGTCGAAATCTCCTATTCTTGTTTCTATGCACTCCTTCTCTTTTAAGATCTATGATAAGTTGATATCTCTGTGATCATTCAACGTTTCTTTCATCTATAATAATACAACCTCTGATTCTTTCTGGGATTCTATTGTATCCTTAGTTTCTTGGCCTGTCTCATGGGTTTCTTGTCTCATATTCATCTTTTCAACTTTAGCAATCATTCTAGGGAAATCCAAAACTTGATGGTCCATAGATTTACAATAAATACAACTAATACCTCTACCAGGGCATTCCTTAGCAAGATGTCCCAGTCTTCTACAACTATAGAAAAGAGTTAATGCTCTCTTTCTTTTAAATAACCCCCAACCTTTCCTGTACTGCGCATTGGGATCACAGTAACTAACGTGCAAAAAATTCTTTCTAGGATCCTGCATCCATTTGTTAGTCCAAACATTCTTTCTATGCATAGGAATAACATATCTTTTACTATTCTTATCAGATCTATTCATATCCAATCTTCTTTCTTCTAGATGTGCCCTAGTTTTTAGACTAGGACAAAATCCATTAGACATGCCTAGATCCATTCTTTTGAAACAAAAAATTTCACTTATCTTACCTTTCTCAGAGCATAAAGTTTTAATATCTTACCTCTTTTCTTCAGATCTGATTCCTTTCTTAGCACAAAGCTTCATAGTCAAGTAGAATACTGCACACTAAAGCAACAACTCTACGCAAAAAGATTTCTTTTCTTCAGTTCCCAGAAATCATAGTTTCATGTCCTGGAAACAGAACCATTTGTTGGAACAGGGACAGACCTAGGGTTCAATGCTTCAACATTGCACCAAGAAAACCCTAACTACCGACCCTTTC
Organism: Picea engelmannii; assembly: GCA_009831015.1. Lineage (NCBI taxonomy): Eukaryota > Viridiplantae > Streptophyta > Pinopsida > Pinales > Pinaceae > Picea > Picea engelmannii. The sequence continues at coordinate 94,144 of ML798632.1, read as the reverse complement.
AGCAACACCTACAAAGAAGATGAAGTCTCACCCGAGGTAGAGGCAGGGGTGGTTGCATGACCGAAGTGTCTACAACCTAGCCGGGACAAAAATATGTGATTACAACACTTAAAAGAGAACTTAGCAATTAATATTCATCATTATTTAACCCTTATTCACATCACAGGTTGAAATCCTAGTTATAGAGCAACACCATATTCAACAAGATCTAATACATCCAAGCACCTAGCATATAGAATTAGATCAGATCTAGAATTCATTCACATTACTAAGCACTAAGATACTATATCAGATGCATCTAACATATATCATTTCAATAAGCATACATCACATCAATAAGATAACAACTATAATGCACAAAGCATCAACAACATAGGATATACATGGTTCACTCCAGTGTGGGGCTACATCCACCAACTCTTCTCTTGTTTATTGTCTCCTTTCAATCTTCTACAAGCACAAAGCCACAAGAACCCACTCCGCATAGGTTACATCACAAAGCCTCTTTACTGTCACTTGCACTTATCTCTGCAAGTTCTCATGCACACAGTATGTACAAAGCTAACTCAATTGCATAGATCCAACTAATCACTTGCACTCAACATAGTATAACACTTAGCACCACTTCTCTCTTATACCTAGTGTTCTATTTCTTACATCGTCTAGATTTCTATTTATACATTACAAAAGGGGCCAAGGCATGGGTAAACCCATGGGCTGGCATCCCATACCCGTTACATAAACCCTAAACCCAAAAATGTCCTAAGAAGGGGCCGAGATCTAGTGATATTCGGTTTTCCTTGCGTTCCTCCTTCGACCAACCTATCGAATTCCCAAAATTGGTCAAACGTGACCAAGGTTATCCAAAACTTGGTCAAGGGCCAACATACCCCCAACACTCGCCTGTGACTCATACCAAGTCACTCTGATCTGGGTAAATTTTCCACAAATGCCTCGAGCTTGTCTTGAGCTGCTTCGACCTATTGCTTCACCAGAGCCTCCTACTCGACAAACTCTTGAATGACCTTCTCTGTGAAGGGGCCAAGATCGTGTGATCACCACTTCCACCTTCAACCAACTTGTCGAAGTCCCAAAATTGGTCAAAAATGACCAAGGTTCTCCAAAACTTGGTCAAGGGCCAACAATTTAATATAAGTCATGTTTCCTATTCATTAAAATATGATGCAAATTTATTAACTAATGTTTCATATAAATTAATTCCAATAGAATGAATAATGATTGATAGATTTTGTATGGAATTATTGTACAGGCCCTCAGTTCTTGACAACATAACAAATTGGAGAGTCTTTGATAATGACCAACAAATCCTAAATTTTCTACATCTTGAAGATAATTTCAAGGTTTTTGTCATTGATGAGGGCCAACATGATCAAGAGGTTAACTTTGATTCACTAGACTCATTAGGTCAAGTAATGCGAAGCAAAGTTGCTTCAATCAACAACATACCCAAAACTATGGTAAAGATTGAAAATATTTATGATCTTCAAGAAAAATTCAAGAAAGTTACAAATTACAAAACAAACAGTTCGTCCATGCAACTTGAAGTGACAAATCTTGGAAGAACAAGCACACCAGAAAATGTCAACCTTGACAAGAATTGTTCCCCAACTAAGAAACATGATTTTATCAAACTGTTCAAGGAATATAAAGATATTTTTTGCTCGACATATGATGATCTCAAGACATATGAAACCAATATTATTTAGCATATCATCCCCATGAAGCCTCAAACAAATCCTTTTCAACATAAACTAACAAATATGGATCTAAAATTGGAACCTATGGTAAAGGAAGAACTAAACAAACTCTTGGTAGCAAGGATCATATTTCCAGTCAGGCACACCCAATAAATAGCTAACCCAGTACCTGTAAGAAAAAAGAATGGGGATATCAGACTATGTGTTGACTTCAAAAAATTGAATAAGGCATCTAAAAAAGACAATTACCATGTACCACCCATGGAACAAATTTTACAATGTGTCTCTGGTTTTGAAATGGTGTTCTTGTTAGATAGATTTTATTGTTATAATAAAGTGTTGGTTACCCATGATGAGTAATTGAAAAGTGCTTTTCGAAAAAATGGGAAAATTATGCATATAAGAAAATTCCATTTAGAATAATCAATGTAGGGGAAACTTTTCAAAGAGCCAAGGATATTTCATTTATAGGACTAAATGTAAATCGTGTGATAATGTATCTTGATAATGTTACTATGCTCTCTAAGGAAAAAAAGGACAATGTATCTCACTTGAGAAAAATATTTAACAGATGAAGAAGATATGGTATATCCTTTAATCGTAATAAATCCATTTTTGCAGTAAATTAAAGCATACTATTGGGATTTATTGTCTCGAAAGATGGGATAATTATACAATGTGAAAGAACTAAGGCTACTTCAAAGATTCCATATTCTCATAACAAGAAATCAATGCAATCATTTCTTGGAAAAAATAATTTTATAAGAAGGTTTATTCCAAGATTTGCAAAGAATGTTAAGAATCTCCAAGACATGATTAAGAAAAGGGCCAATTATAAATGTGGTCCCAAAGAAAAGGACTCATTCATAAATATTAGGGAATAAATAGAAAAATCTCCAACATTGATAAGCCAATATTTTTCTAAAGATTTAATACTTTATAATTTTTCCGATGACATTACTTTTGTAGTAGGACTTACCCAAAACAATGATGAAGGGAATGAATTCCCAATTTATTTTATGAGTGCTAGGCTACAAGGAGTAGAAATTGATTACCTAGAGGTTGATAAGTAATCCTATGCAGTATTTAAAATAGTCAAACATTTCAGACCTTGTCTTCTTAAATCTAGAACCAAAGTGGTGGTACCCTACCCTCCTATGAGGAATCACTTGGTTCAAAAGGATTTGGGAGATAAAAGAGAGAACTAGATGACAAATTTACGATAATATGACTTAGATATAAGCCCTACAAATATTGTTAAGGGACAATCACTCTACAAGATGGAAACTGAGTCAACAAGAAATACAAATGATGAAGATGAACTTTTTGAAGATCAAACCCTATTGGAAAAGGAAGTTTTCTATATCCCCGTCAATACTGATCCATGGTATTATGATATGAATTATTATTTGACTCATGGAACTACTCCAAAATATATGGAACCAAAGAATAAAATATCTCTTAGGCTCAAGTCATCTCAATACCACCTTTCTCAGGGAATATTATTTAGGAAGAACTATGATGGTGTTTTCCTGAGGTGTCTAGAGAAAGATGATGTAGAAAAAGTCCTATCTGATATACATGATGGTCCAACTGGAGGAAATTTTTGGAGGAGACACCACAACACACAAGATTCTCCGAGTAGGTTAATATTGGCCCAAACTATTTAAATATGATCATGTATATGCAAGGAGATGCCAAGAATGTCAAAAGTTAGCTGGAAGAGAAAAGAAACCCACCTTTCCTCTACAACCAATTTCAATTGATCATCCATTCCAACAATGATAATCTTTGGTATTTGAAAATTCAAAATATTTTTCTTCATTGAAGTTGACTAAATATTCACTTGAAAATAATATCAATATTAAATATGAAGCTAATTATTATCCCCGGGGTAGTGGGATAGCTAAATACAAAAATAAAAATATGATAAAGATTATGAAAAAGGCTATAACAAAATACCAAAGGAACTGGCATTTGGACCTGCCTAATGCCCTCTGACCGAGTAACACCCAAAGTTTCCATGGGAAACACCCCTTATTGTATATGGACATGAGACTATCTTTCATACTCATACTTTCCTACCTTCTCTACAATTATATCAATCTGTTCAAGATAGAGAATGTCCAATGATGCAACAAAGACTCAATTTTCTTCTCAAACTAGAAGAAGAAAGGGAAAAATACAAAAATAAGCTAATGAAAAATCAAGAATTGATAAAAAAAGGTAGTTTGATAAAGCCTCCATGGGAAATACATATTTTTTAGAAGGATATCTAGTTCTTAAATGGGATAAGGCCAATGAGATGAAAGGAAATCACACTAAATTCTAAAAATTGTGGTTAGGCCCATATCAAATTCATGATATTTTTGGATCGAGAACTTTCAGAGTCATAATATTGGAGGGAAACATGGAGGAGCTTCATATCAATGGTAAAATTATTAAATGCTTCTCCTAATCACCTTCGATGATGTAGTTTTCTAAAAATTAGGTTTCTTTGATGTTAGCACTTTCCTTTTTTGAGTTTTCCAAATCTTTTTAGAATAAACTTGTATAGTTTTTTTAGTTTATGAATTAGTTTTCACATTGCTTTCCTAATAAGGTGCTTGTTGATTATTCTTCATTGTTCATGCACATATTCTAACAGACAACTGGGACTACATATCATGATTAAAATCAGGTTCCTTTTTAAGTAACTTTTCAAGTGTTCAAAAGTGAGAAGGTTACCTTGCATTATTATTTAAAACCCACATAATATAAGATATGGCAAGGCTAAATGTGAATGATTGGTTCAAATATATTCTGAAGAGAACCCCATGTTGTGGAAAATAACTATGGACACTTCTAATTATAGGTTATATGCACCCGTGTGATCACTCTCATACGTAGATTACTGATTTTCGAAGCAAGGGAAGGAAATGGCATAAGTGTCTTCTGAATAATTTTTGTGATATCTTCTCCCTTAACTAAATATAAAGAATATGCCAGGATGTTATTAGAGTAAACCTATAAGGACAAAATACTGATTGGGCCATCATATGAAAACAACTCTCGTATCACCCTACTTCTTGAACACCCACATTGAAAAAACAATACATACATTACAAATCTATAAGGGTGAAAGTAAAATAACAATAGAAAGGAAGATTAAAGACTCATATGATTGTGTGGGAAGTGCAAGTAAACATGTCAGGTCTATGGACACTTGCTAGCAGCAAGGATATGCTTGTATGATTCCAAGGCAACTTTGTCAGTACTATGGACGCTCACTTATAGTGAAGCAATGCTGGAAAAAGAGAGATGAAGAGCACACAACAACCTAAAGACAACTAGGAACACTCCTTTGTGGTTTCGTGCTTTCCCAAGATTTCTGTGTATGAACTAAATTGATAAAATTGATCCCTTATCATATCACATGAATTATTCAAAGAAACATTTGGGTTTTGATAACCTTCACATCTTTCAGTAAAAGGCTTGATAATGTGTGTTCCATGGTACAGGCAGACTTGTAAATATTTTGGCACAAAATAGAATAAAATAAGATAATCTAGAAGTGCATTTAAATACAAAGATAACCAGTTATTCCCAATAAACCTCCACTTGTTTTTCTCCCACAACTACCCACTAAAATTCTATTTCCTATAGGATTTTAGTGGGTACCCTTATCAAAAATTTCAACAAGTAATTTTATCACTACTAACTTGATTTAGCACTGATATAGGAAACTACTCTTCTAATGTCAAGGATACCTATGTTGATCATAGATCTTATGAATTTTTACCCTACCTTTGTTACCTCTTTTCTCTCAATGAATGAATTTCAATTTCGTTTGGGACCCAAGAAAAATATTCGGTCATGTGACTATGCTCAAGGGACATCACATCACTCTTCATAAAAATGTTCCTACTCGGAATGAACAAATTCTTCTTTATTGAATTCCCTTTCATCGGAAAGGATCACACATTTTGCACACTATTGATTCCGATGGAGTCTCTTCGGTGACCTTTTCCCGATGTACAAGAGCTTCACGATGTCTTAAAGCATTTACCCTGTGACTTCGTGTTAAGAAATGATTGGCAGTTGGATGCATCTAACTCCAACCACGTTTATGGGAAGGTTGGATTTAGATGCATGTTGGTAGTTCCCTCACATAATTTTTTATATTATCTAGCAAACGAAAAACTCATTGGTTGACTTAACTTACTCAAGTGTTTATTTTGACCCATGTATAACACTCCTTAATGGAAGCATGATCTTTGATATGAGAAATAATTACTTTGGAAACCTACCATTAGAATAAGAAAAAACCATACACAATTCTCTCTTCCGATGGTTCCTTCCCAATGGATCATTCTCGATAGTACTATCAAAATATTTCCTATCGGAGTTAACCTTTCCATCATATGTAAATTCTAACCTTGTACAATATCTACTGCAAACTGATATTCAGAAAAGAACAGAAAAGATACAATGGAAAATACAAACATTACATAGAGATTTTTCACCTGGAAACCCAAACCGGGAAAACCAGCATATATTATATTGATACACATTGTTTTACATTGTTTACAATACAATATACATATAGGAGCCAGCGGCATCCAAAACCCTAACCCAATGACCTGGATTAGTCCAAAACCCTAATTCCTTAACCGGCAATAGAAAACCATCGGCAAAAAAAACCATGTGCCAAAAAACCACCTAATATCATGTGGTCCCGGAAATATGTCAGCCCGAAATTTTTTTTTCGGGGGTGCTGCCCCCGAAGCCCCGCACGGGGTGCTCCGCCCCCCTGCACCCCCCTCTAACCCCCCTGCGCGCCCAGCGTAGGCACTCAAACACTACTACTCATGCAAAGAATATAACACATACCCAACATTCTCCCACTTGTTGTTTTCTTTGCACACAGGGGGTTACATGGTTACATAGTCAACAATGCCCATGGATCCTCTACACCAAGAGAACTTCTCAGTGCTCACAGATTTTGTTAATGA
>ML798632.1:65592-83756 GCA_009831015.1 Picea engelmannii | reverse complement strand
ATAAATCTTTGGCTGTAGCTTCCTCTGACACATTCAGTAATACTGAATCGGAGAGACACAGTCGAATTGTGCTCTTTGCCTTCCGATCCGTCTTTTTCCAGTCATCTGCAGAAGTTCCTGTAGGTGCCATACCTGGATCTACCGTGATCCACTGATCTCTATCCACCAAAATATCTTCCATATTGAGCTTCCACAGCTCAAATCTTTTCCCATTAAACTTCCCGATCTCCATCTTCGAATTTCTTGCCATTTCTTTTCACCTGAAAAACAATACCATAGATCTCCCACTGTAACAAGGCTTATCACAGTCCTGAGCCAAACCCTTGACGACAAAGGCGTCCCCCTGAAGCCAATAAAGCTCTGAAACCAAATGTAAATTCTAAACTTGTACAATATCTACTGCAAACTGATATTTAGAAAAGAACAGAAAAGATACAATGGCAAATAGAAACATTACACAGAGATTTTTCACCTGGAAACCCAAACCGGGAAAACCAGCATATATTATATTGATACACATTGTTTTACATTGTTTACAATACAATATACATATAGGAGCCAACATCATCCAAAACCCTAACCCAATGACCTAGATTAGTCCAAAACCCTAATTCCTTAACTGGAAATAGAAAACCATCGGCAAAAAAAACCATGTGCCGAAAAACCACCTAATATCATGTGGTCCCGGAAATATGTCGGCCCAATTTTTTTTTTTCGGGGGCGCTGCCCCCGAACTCCTGCGCGGGGGGCTCTGCCCCCCTGCACCCCCCCTCTAACACCCCTATGTACCCGACGCAGGCACTCAAACACTACTACTCATTCAAAGAATATAACACATACCCAACATCATACCCTCCTCTTTGATAAATCATCCCAACAATTTTTAATGTAAGGTAATTAAAAGAATACCATCTAAACCTTAATCTTAATTAATGTTTTACACACACAAACATATAATACCTCATTACTAACACACCTCCTGATATGAGAAATGAATATTTCTCAGGGAATCTCCATTGGAAGCCAGGAGGATCTTGATACATTCCTATATGGCATCACGATATACCCTTATGATAACACTGTCAGGGAACCTTTTACATTCCTATACATTCCTATGTGCCATGTATCCGATATGAAAAATTTGGAGAAGTTGTCCTTCAGAGTGCATTAATGGGGTTGTACTTCTCCACCTCGATATAGGTTTTAACTCACTTAGAATTAAGTGCAGAAGGTTTGGGGTAAATTATAAGTGAATAAAACCTATTTCCAACCCTAATTGACACATTATTCGTCTCTTGTAATTTTGAAAGAGTTGTGTATAATGTAGCATCAATATAACCCGAGACATCTATGAAATTCTAGAGTAACATGTATGTGTAGCATTTAATTTTAGTTATTTATACTATTTTTAATAATCTGGTAGACTTATTTTTGTCTTTCCTATTACAAAATCTTGAATAAATGTGTCACAACCATAGATTAGGAAGGGAAAAAACCCTGTGGTAAATGTACCAACATCTGTCAGAAATGGATGCAAATTTATTCAATGGAAGAAAAAATTGTCCAATGTACGGTGATATATACAAAATTTTCAATACTAGAGAGTTCCATCTCGAGGATAACGACCTTGAATTCTATCACAAAATACTAAAAAGTGGTATACAAGCTATTGGGTTATATCTCTCACTTCTACTTCTAGGGTTGACCCAAGTTCAGATCTCAGTAGGTTTCCAACAAAATCCTCTAAAAATATCGACCCTCCTCATGAACCAGAAGGAAACACAGTGCACTACACAATCTCACCTGATATAGATTTATGGGTGATTGCAATGCTCAAGTGTTTGCAATCTAGGAATGAGTGGGGATCTGGGAGTGTATTCTTCCTTCTTCATGCATTCAAAATTTTATTCATTCAAATATTCCTAGGATTCATTCATCTTTTAGGTACATGCATGCATTATAATATATCTAGATTAACCATTCATTCATAAGATAACCATTAAAAAAATGTAAGCATGCAAGAAACATAACAGATTTTTTTTTTTTTACTACAGTTCACCCCCTTCTGGGCCCTACCCACAAAGATTTAGCTTCTGTGCTATTTTATTAGGTTTGCTGCAAAATATGGAGCTGCACACATTACATATTCCTTCTTTCAATGATGAAGAGGTTCAAGAACTTCTGTGAGGTGGACTATATCACACCAGGCTCCTCACCCTGTGAGCTAACCCTCAAAATATGGCTTTCTCCACTCTTTTACAACTCAACATCTTATACAAATATCAACAATTATGAACTTACAATTCTTGAACAATAGCCAAACTAAATTGAACTATAATAATTGAACAACACCAACAAAAACAACAACAACCCCCCTAGACCTCCTAGGTTCTTATTTATACTAGCTTTCAGGCTTATAGCCGGTAACTATTTGTCAAAAGCCCTAAACCTATCATGGTTATGTTTTCATTCCTTTGCACCACATTTCTTTCCTTCTTTGCATGCTGCTTTTCCTTATTTTTCTGCATACTTTATTTCCTTCGAGTTGTTCTTCTCCAAAATTAATCCTTTTCTTGCAAAATTCGGTCTTTCCTCAAAATATGCATGTTCCCAACAGGCTCCCAACATTGACATGTGGCTCGTCTTGATTCACTCAGGTGGTGCACACTCCCTGAACTTCTCTTTCCGGACTGTGGAACTTTTCTTCTAGTTCCTTTCCTTTTTCTCTCATTTGCGCAACTTTGCTTGTTAGCACCTTTATTGTCTACGTTGTTATCTCCTCTTGCATCAATTCTGCACTCTCTGTTTGTTCTTGTGATCTACTTGTGTTCTCTTCCTCCAAATGTGAAATCATCTGTGTTGCTTGTTCTTGGAGGGGTTCCAATTCAACTTGTCTTTCTTGCTTCTGCATCTGCGCTGCTTTCAACTCTATCTGGAGCTTCTTCATATCTTGAGTGTCCTTCAAGCACTCTGTGATGCTCATTGTTTTCTTCCTTTGTTTGAGCTCTTGTATGGAAGTGTCAATTGTCTCCTCTTCTTGGTCCCATTGGTCCCATTGTTGGACCTTCTTGTATTCTTTTAGCGTTTTCCATAGCTGCGTGACTCTGTCTAATAGTTCTTTTGCTTCCCTTGCTTGTTTCTCCATCTTAGCTATTTGGAGTGAAGATTATTTTTTTCTTTGTTCTTGGACCTCGGGAGGAGTCGTAGGGTTGAACCTTTCCTTGAGATCCTTAATTTATTCTTATATTGGTCAATTATTTGTGATATCCGATTGATCTTCTCTTCTGTGCTTCTCTACGGTGCCTACGCATTTTCTGGGATGTGATCATAAACCATTGCTAATCCCTGTTCTAATTTGTTTGCACACAGTTTATCCTCTTTTGTATCGATATTTAACTTCTTGAATACCTGTTCTAGGGAATCCTTTCCATTCCTATTTTCCTACAATTCCATCTCACCTATCATTGTGCGTGATTGCACTTCATGTGTGACACTGACTTGTAGTTTGTACAGTTCCCTTATTGGTATCTTTGCTAGTACCAACTGTACCTGTGCCAGATCTTTGAGTGGTGTTTGGGCTATAACTTTGTCTATCTGTAGCATGTCAGATGTTACTTGGAAGCTTGGACTCTCCTGCGCTATGTTTTGGATGGTAGTGTCCTTTTCCCCTGACTGTGCATCCTTCTTTGGAGCACTTCCCTTCTTTTGCTGCAATGACTTCTGACTGGGCTGCCCCTATTGTGTTGGATTTTTGGGCAGATTGATATATCTTCCAGGTGTCTTGGATGACCCTTCTTCAACCTCCTTTCCCTTTGGAATTTCCTTTTTGATGACTGGAATCTTCCAGTCGTCTTGCCAGTCTCACATTTCCATTTCAACTTCCTCTGCCTTGATGCAGAAATGAAGTTGCAACCATTCTTTTGTTGGATCCATGAGTGTTTGGGTCCACATATTGTGGCACGTATCCCTGAAAATATATATACCTTGATATTGTGCGACCACTTATGGAGTAATCCTCCAGGTGTTGGCTATGTTGTCCTGGATGTCGCTGAGATACCACACAAAAGTACATGCATTTCCACTTATTTTTTTGGGGTCCGACATGCTCCCCAAGGAAGTATACCACACTGTGCGGCAACTACCTACTCTATCACAAAACAAGAGTAGGGGGCATCCTTCCACCTGATTAATGCTATCATAATTAACAACCAGGAATAGTGTAACTTTGTTCCCAAGTCTTGCGTATCCTTGTAGTTGTTGAGCAACAGGTTCAACAGATATGGGGCCCAACTGAGCATGGTCCCATTTGTGCACTAAGATGCCGTTTTTAGAAGCCTTGCAGGGACCTCCTCCTTGTGGAACTTGCATAAACATTTTCACTCCATTAGCTTTGTGGCCATCCCAGTGGTTGCGTCGTTGATTCTTTTGATGATGATCCCGCACGAGCCTCTCTTTGCCCCATATGTTTTCTTCATTTCTTCGGTGAGGGCCTTTTCTTTATTTTTGTCATCCAGGTACTATGGAGGACTCTCTCCCATTGATGGAATACCTGTGATGAATGTAATTAGTTCCACATCGATGGATACAGTTTCTTCCATCCATAAGAAGCCTCCATGGAGGACTTCCATCAACTGCTTGATGAAGTTATTCATTTCTTTCCCATGCCAAAGTGAGGAATCTATAAAAGGTTCAGGATCCCTATGTTTTCTAGGCCTGATGCCCATTGTTTTTGCTGCATCATTGTTGTAGGAAAATCTCCCTGCAGACAGGTAGATTGCCTCAAAGAGCTAGACCCTAAACTCTAAGACAGAAAGTGCTTAACGTGGACACTGACTTCCTTTCAAATCTATACAAACTAATACATGAGAATGAAAGAGAGTAGAAGTACCTCTTTATCGATGCTTGTCCCTGCACGCTCCGAGTTGAGCTCCAATCCTTTGCTGCTTGACGAGCCTTGTAGACAAACAAAGCACGACCACTTCCTACTCTATTGATATTAGCTTGAAAACATATTTATCTATCAACGATAAGTTCATGTAAGATCAGACACAAACTAGAAAGAAACAGACCAAGTGCGTCATATTAATGAGAATAACGATAGCAGTGATTACAATCGTAGATGCGAATGCGACAACTTCGTCAAGTCCCCTTTGTCTAACCCTTGCTCGAAAGATCCACAACCTGGATGATAGAAGCTTCTTTGGTCACTCTCTTTTGACTGGCTGTGTGTTTCCTATGAGATCATAGGTTTCATGCTAGCAATTCTTACCCCTTTTCACCATCATAGAGCCTACTTATATAGGTTAAGAGAAGCTTAACCTCTTGAGTTATCTTTAGAACAAGTTGATGAATTCACTCCTTGGATCAGGAATCTTCTGATGGAACCAAGAATTTGAATGAAACTGCCTTCTAAACTTGAGAGATCCTCCCCTTATTCTCCTCAACGGGTCAACTACTACCTTAGATTAGACAATGCTCCCTCAAAAGGGGCATCAGGGTGCTATAACACTCCCTAGGAATCTTGATGGGGGCGCGAGCGCTCCAAGGATGAATATCGCTCCTTCAGAGGGGCAGTGGTGCGTTATAATTCTCCCTAAGACCTTATAGGGGAGCGCCAACGCTCCTAAGGCTGATGTAGGGGAGCACTCACCTTCAAAACCTTTGTTTAAGAGCTCCTCTCAGGTGATAAGAATTCCTTGACTTCAGTTAATCATTTTCCCTCCTCCAAATCAAGTGTATGAGATGTCTTAAGTGCCTCCTTAGTGTCGTCATTATGGTAGTATGCTTGAAAAACATTTGCGACACTTGTGAACAACTTGCGACACTTGCGAAAGTTGTAAGGAACATGCGACACTTATCGAAGTGAGCAATATTGAGGTGTAACAATCATAGGATATCCAAATGGGTCTATGCCTATGCTATCCATGTATACTTGTTGCGCAAATTATGGGAATTTTCCAGTGTTTGCCACATCATGGTCCGAGTAACTTAACCTTTCCATGCACCGAAGTAGGGTTGGTGTGGCCTGCACCCCCTCTAGAATGCACAGTAAAAAAATTAAGGCATTGGTATGCTTGCGTGGGGACCTCACAATAGGTTATTTACCATTTCTTCTTACCGACGTGGTAGAGCTCCCAACCTCTGGCTCTCTCTCTTCCCCGCCCGACTCCAGATTCCATGTATTATATTTCACTTGTCCTTCTTCCTGCTACATGGACCCTACCCCATGTTGTGGTCTCACTGCATCAAACTTCGTCCACTCACTTTCACCCCCATTTGTTCTGTGGGCTACTTCGTCCCTTGCAGGTTGTTGTGGGTTGCTTGTGGCGACTGGTTCGTGCCTCTTCTCACTATTGTGCGTGTCAATATCCATCCCTACATTTGTCAGGGCCTTTTCTTCTTCTTCTACCAGTGTGGTGGTCACTGGTTCAATCTGTGGTGAGGGAGTTGCGTCGACATTGACAATTCCCTCTCTCTATACCATTTCCTATGATGCCTCTATGGTTTCTTGTGGTAACCTGAGACTAATTTGGGTTTTGCGTTCTATTTGGATTGGTGAGCCAACCTTTGGAGGTGCCATATAGGCACTTATTTCTTTCTATATTGAGCTTCGGTTGCTTCAAAGTTTTGTACTCCCCTTTTTTGCCTCTTGTCTTTAGCTTTGCGGGTTTGTAATTTCAAAATAAGTCTTGTTTGGCCGACATTTCTTCTTTATATAGAGGTTGTCATTATTTCCCTAAATGTTCTCGGAGAAGATTCTTTGGCTATGATTAATGCATTGAATCTTGTTGCATACGCTTCATTCAATTCTATAAATGCCCCAATTCATGCCTTTTTTCCCTAACGACCTTTTTTTCGCTTTTCTGATCATTGACCGCTTTTCTGGTGCGTTGTACTTTTGTTTAGTACATCATGAATTTTTCTTAGTGCATAGTGACTTTTCCTTAGTGCATAGTGGCTTTTCCTTAGTGCGAGTTGTTTTAATTTCTGTCAGCCATATGCTGTGCATGATCACATTTTCTTTTTGTCACGCAGATTCCATTATTTTTTCACACGATGTTTCCTAATATTTTTTGTATTTTCTTTCTTTTTTATTTTTCTATTTATTTTTTATTCTTTTTATCTTTTTAATTTATTTTTCTCCTTTTTTTTTTCCTAATCTTTTCTATAGTACATTAGATACATGCATTTCTCACTGCATTGTAACTTTTAAGCATTAGGAGGTTGATTGTCCTTGTACAATTTCAGTCGACTCTTGTCAATCATTCCTTTTAGTTATGTTCCTCCCAAGTATTTTAGCTACATAGATCCCCCATCTGTGACAATATTTACTTTGTATGGCCCTATCCAATGCATTCTAAACTTACCAAGATGTTGAGAAAATTTACTGTCATAGAGCAGGACTAGGTCTCCCTCCTTGAAACTCTTCCTCTTAATATGTATGCCATGCAAGGCTTTGTCTCTTGATTTCTGTACTTCTTGGTGAAATCCTACTAGAATATTATCTTCTTTCATTTCCATTAGTTTATTTAACCTTTCCTGTACTGAGCCTCTTTCTGTCATGTTGGTAATTGCTGATATGTGCAGACTGGGTACCCAAAATTCTAATGGCAACACTGCTTCCTGCCCATACACCAATATGAATGGTGTATGTCCTGTCAGTTTCTTACATGTGTGTTGGAAGCCACACATGATTTTGATATTTAACATGATTGATAGAGATTACACTTTTCCGTATCTTCCATCACCTCAAATTTGTAAACATTTTTGAGAAGTTTTCGAAATGCTTGCTGGATTAAAATCTTTCCTTATTAAATTTTTATTGTTTTCATTTTCACTTGTTTTATTTTTAATTCATGACTGTAAGCATGAATTGAGCATAAAACTTGACTTGGTTTAATAATTTTTTTCCTTAGAAATATCTTTTAAAAATCTATCCATATGAAATTGAAATTCAAAACTTATGAAATGGTTGATTAATCCATTATTGATTTTTTGTTTTAATATGGTCCTTATGAATTCAATGGTTCGATAACTCATTGTCAAATTGTTTTGATACATGAAAATCCTTGGTTAATTTTTGATATTGTTCTCATGATTTCAATGGTCATATCAAAATTCATACCAATGAGTACAAACTTAATGTACTTGCGTTTTCGCCTTACCTTGCTGGGTCAAAACATTAATGAAGCTATTCATTATCTGCATAGGGTTTTGTACTCTGTAGTTTTGGCACTCCTTGTGAGATATGGTAAGGAATACAATGAACCCTCTAGTTTTCATTCTCACTGTCCGAGTTATGATAACCCACAGGCTCTACTATTTTCGTGTATCCACTTTCTGTTCAAAATTTTTTCTGTTGCTCACATGATTGGAACCTAAAACTATTCCGAGTAATCTTTATTGCATCCTTGTTACAGTGGTCATGGCGTCCATCGTTTGCATAGAACTGAATGAATGCCAAGCCTTACTATTCCATGACGATGCTATTGAGTACCTAAAGGATCATGGTTGGGATATATTCCTCAAGAAATTCAAGGGTTATAATCTCTAGGTAGCAGAAGATTTCGCACGAACCTTTGAAGGGTTCATGGATAAGAATGGAGACATACAATTAGAATTGATAGAAGATTTTGTCAGCAAAGAAACAAGGCTCCCATCAAAGGGCGAGAGATGGTTTAAAAACACTAGGATAGAAGAATTTTCATGGAATTTATTTATGACCTCTCGAAAAACCAATTGTTGTGTAAAAGGTGTAAAATACCTCTAATTGACATACAATTTTTTTTTTTAATTTCTAAGGGTATTAACCTCCATTTCTCTTACAAAAAAAAACTTCATAACTAAGGCATAGTAATGTTCATTTTAATTATAGATTTGAATTATGCTATTTCAGGTAACAACCAACTTTATACAGGACCTCCCTTTTTAAAGATCTGGTAAGTCTCCTTTTAACTCACATAATGTACCCATAGATGCCCTCTATGAAGATCTAGTACATTTCTTCAACTTCTATAATGTACCCATAGACTCCCTCTATGAAGATCTAATACATTTCTTCAACTCCTATAATATACCCATAGATATTAATGAACTAAAAATACATTTAACCATACCCTATTATTCATTTGGGATTTGGATCCTAACACTCCTAACATTGACTCTGTACCCTAAGGGTTTCTTTCCAAGCAAACATTGACACTTAGGGATTTCTTGTTAACACAAGGGATACGGTTATGAGTTCGGTGGGTCATAAACTAACTAACACTGTACAGGTAACTAAGGGTCTAGGATTAAAGGTCCCATCACAACCAGAACGACCCAAGAGCATGGTCTCAACCTAACTCATTCATATTTAATTCCATCCATACCGAGCATTTAAAATAGAGTGGAAGGAACATACTGGACAGTCTTAAAGGCTCCCTGTGATATTTATTAGAGGGCTGGTGGCATACTCCCCTGGTCACTGTTCGGTCTTTGTGCCCATTGTGTTATCTCCACCTCAAGCCAATCACATGGTCACGGCACGTGTTCTTTACTCATCCGTAATTAGGACCATCAGAGACACCTTCTTTCTGATATTGTTTCTGGGTCGCATGCTAGTTCTTGGGTGAAGGCAGGGTTTGGTCGCACGTCTTCTGTGATTCTCGGCCCAAAAGAGCAGTCGGTCATGGAAAAATTGGACTCTCGTCGATACTGGAATGCATCCAGAGACTCAGGTGGTAGACTTCAAAAGGTAAGAATTTTTCCGTTCTCATTGCTTCGTTAACCTGTGAAGTTTCCTTGTCTAGAAGTATATAAGGATTCTTTTAACTGTATCTTTCCAACTGTCGAAACCCTGGGTACAGGCTCAACACTTGTTTGTAAGGTTTTGGGGTGGTATTTCGAATTGAGGTCAAACCTGTCATTTCACAAATTCTTTTCTTCCGTCTTCTATGAAGACTTCCCTTTAAACCCTAAGAGATTTAATGTAAATAAGGGGTTCTTGTTTTGAGTATTAGCATTCTAACCAACATTGTAACTCGATGCTTAAATGAAAGGGAACATCAATCATTTTCTACTGGATACTACTGGGTTTCGGTATGACCAACATCGTAAACTCTTCAAGGTGCCGAGTCTTTATTTTCTCATCCCTTGTGAGATCTTTCTGTAATATAACTAGGTTGTTCTTTACCATTCAGATATTAGGGTTATTCTCTGAGCGTTACATGATACTTGGCTTCCCAGTATCTCAGAATTTTATTTACTCCCTCATTCGGTTTATAGTGTCAGTCGTTCGGCCACAACGACATTTACAGTTCAAGGGTGAAGTCTCATATATGCACAGTTTTGTCATTTCAAATTAATTATGTAGGGTAGGACCCCTGTATGGTTTTTTTTTAAAGTCATTTAAAGTTTTACAGTTCCTTGAGTAATCTGTTAACGAATTATATGCATTCACCTAATGATGGGACCTCCTATTGTTTTGCGAGGTACCCATCAGTTTAACTTCGACCCACTTCCCTTCCCAATTCTGTGGGTGTCCTCCTTGACCATGCGACAATCTGTTAGACTCAGACTGGAAGTTAAGTCAGTATGCATATACAAGGATCTCAAAGTTTTTATGTGACAAAAGAATATTGTCTTAGACTTTCTTCAATCTATTCCATTCAGAGTTCCAATGATGTCTCATTTCCTTACTCTTGTGTTTTCTCACAGGGGTTACTTGCTTGCAAGCTTTCGGCCCAGAGTTGGTCCATGCAAAGAAAGGTAATCATGTTCTATTTTAGCGTTTTCTACTTCTTTCAACCTCCATTGAGTGCTTTGATTCGGCTCTAGTCAACGTGGGTAGAAATGCAGATCTTTATGATGCACGATTTAATTTTAATACTTGATTTTGCAATTTATGGAGGAGCCCTAATGGTTGTATAGATCTGTGGAAAAATATTTGAAGTCGGTCTTACTGTAGGCAACCAATCTGTCCATTTACTGTTGGTACACTGTGTAAGATATGATTTAGGATTTTAGACTGAATACAAGGCCCTGGATTATTATCAGATACGTGAATGCTTTTGTAATTAATTTCAAGATTGTGCATTTATGGAAATTCAAGATTTTACATGCCATTCTGCATTTCCAGGGTTTTTACATCGGAATTGAACTGTTAATTAGCTATTTCTTTTATTACTATCCGGCTTTTATACTTCTTGGTCAACATGATTATGATATTTCCATATATTGTATACTCTGCTTGCAGAATCCCCAAATAGTATTTGAGTTCATTGGCCCTCATGCCCCTAGTATTTACTCACAGATCTCTGTAAATGTTTCCCCTTTAATTTTTAATTGCACAACTTTATGTATGGTTACTAAATTTAATAGCTCTCTTTTCCCTGATTACGCACGCACACACACACACACACACACACACACACACACACACACACACACACACACACACACACACACATATATATATATATATATCAAGCATTTAATTCTGAATTTATGAATTTATAATTCTGTATATAGTGTGTATAGGTCTTAAATTCCCATGATACATAACTTTTATTCAAATGCTAGTTTTAATTGATACATGAACGAAATCCCTCTTATTACCAGGGTTCTGTATAATATTACCTACACACGTATAAGAAGACTTATATATATCTTTGGGGTTCAGTTCCATTCATATTTCACTTGTAATTCATCTTCTCAGAATTTACGATTATAAAATGGGGCTTATTCTGTAGTTTTTATTTCACCATATCAGAACCAACATGCCCTTTTCAAATTATCATACTCAAGTGGAAGCAACATTCAGTTGATTTAATCTAGGCATTTTCTTTTGATCGGATATCAAGTTCAACAATATTCAACTAGTTTTTATCCATGAAATATTTCACTATAGCACAAACAATTACATTACATCTAATACCTATAATCATATAAACAATGTAGGGTAAGATTTAACATATCTAAACCAGTGTGTGGGAAGACAAAGGGAACAACCACGTTCCTCCCAACCGTAGAACAGGGCAGCCAAATCACTTGCCCAATTCACCCCCTAGCATGACCATGAGTCCACGAGGGAAAACTTTGAAAAACTCCTCAGTAATGTCTTTCAGTTCTAGCAGATTCCTCTTGCCTCACTCTCAATCTGTAGTGTTCATAACAACAAGAAAATCAATAGTCTCCTTCCCTAGCATACTCGGCAGCATCCTGCCTCCTCACATATGATATTTATCAATAAAAATCTTTTTGCCTAGGTCTTTTTCCCTCCCTTGGGAATTTTTGCAGCTTTTTAAATCCCTGATTTTTAGGGGATGCTAATGGCCAAATATCTGATTTTCCACTTGTAACAATCAACCCAGAGGTAGTTCCAACATGTTCCCCACTCATGGAGTCATGGTCAACTGATTTTAACATGGTTGTTCCATTTGTCTTCCTGCAATCAATATACAAATATTTTGTTTTCATACAAGTGTCATAGTCAAATAGTTAGTTGGGTCAAATTAGATTTCTGCCCAACAGTATAATAATTAATTACAATTATCAAATTCGAAATTTAGAATTTCCATAAATGGCAAAAAAATTTCCAAATTCGAATTTACTAAAAATGGAATAATTTTCCAACAAATTTAAATTTCGAAAATACTTTATTTTTGGGGATGTCACATCCTTTCTCCCTTCAATAAAACACTGTCCTCAGTGTTCCTTCCTTCCTTGGAACAGGATTGGATGATATTTCTGCAAATCTCCCTCCAACTCCCAAGTGGCCTCCTTAGGACTAAAGTGCTTCCATTGCACCTTTACCTGACCGACGACTTTATTCTGAAGTGCTATTTCTCTCCGGTCCAGAATGTGCAGGGGTTCCACCTGGAACTCGACTTCGGGTTCCACTTGCACCAAGTTCCAATCAATCATATGAGTAGGGTCATGAATATATTTTTTCAACAAAGAAACATGAAATACATTATGAATTCTTAGATTAGCTGGAAGTGCAATTTGATATGCTACGGGTCCAATTCGAGCTAGTATCTCAAAGGGCCCACAAAACCTGGGTGCTAGCTTGGCACAGTTCCCTAACTTCAATGAGCTTTTTCAGGCTTTGACCTTCAAATAAACATGGTATCCCACTTGAAATTCCAAGTGTCTTCTTTTCTGATCTGCATAGCTCTTCTGTTTGTCCTGTGCTTCTCTCAAGTTCTGTTGTACCTTCTGTTGAGACCTGAAATTGGCATTCTCATTACCCTATTATACTCTTCACCTATACCTTTTTGGCCTACCTAGAGCTTGAGTGAATGACAAGAACGCTACCAATTGCCATTAATAAGGTCATAAGGTAAAGTATGGCTAATTCATGTATTTTGTGGTTTATCAAGTTAAGGAATTAAATATTTCATGTACTAATGCTCGATTTGTCATATGTGAATCTTTGACCTCTAGATGTCTAGCGTTCCTTTATCATCTCTGGCATGATTCGGTACCTGCGCGCCAAGACTGCTGCTGTCTGATCCAGTACCAAATGTGTCCGGTACTAAATCTTACCTATTGTGATCCGGTACCAACAAACACACTCTGTTATGATCTGGTACCAGCAATACGCATTGTTATGATCCAGTACCAATGACCATGCTCTGTCATGATCTAGTACCACCATTTGCGCACTGTCATGATCCAGTACCATATACCTGTTATAATCTGGTACTCATATGGAAGAGCCTAATGCACTAAGTTAAGTGCTAGATCTCGCCTAAGTCAATTGGTGGATGTCTTATTGCTATGATAAAGATAGTTTGTTGATTGCCTCATCCTCATGCACTTCGTGTCATGAGGATGAAGCTAAAGATGTAACCAAATGATTAAACTTAACAACTGATTGATTTGTAAATCAATTCACCTCCTTATGTTTCACAATTCAGACTATTAAATATCCGTGGCAAGGATGGTAGAAGAGTAGGAGAGTTAGCATATCATCAATATGTAAGCAACATATGATAGTACAAAACATATTTTCTGAGTGAAGATTAATGGAATGTTATTTTATCTCCATATTCTGATTATCTATGATTAAAAATGAGTTGAATTGTTAAAGAGAGTTTTGATTTTATGTTTTGAAGTGTGAGTGAGAGTAATGTGTGCGTTAAAATCAAGCTTCCTGTAGACTTCATCAGCTGACCTATTGAAGCGGCAAGGGCCCACCACCCAACAAAGGTCATCCTCTTTGGAGATTAGCATTAGTATTTGTTTTCATTAATATAAACATTGAATTAGCTAAAGCTTTAATTCTGTTAGATGATAGCAGTCCAGCTTAGATTAAGATTTTTATTCTATAATTGCTTAGAGATCTTTAATTGCTCTGTTTTGCATATGCCCTATTTATGTTCTCATGAGTTTGATTTCCTTGAGTGATCATAGCTGTTGGCAACAATAGTCAAGACTACTTGGATAAGAACTAGTGAAGTTCATTGTGAACCACAACAAAACCAACATATTGACTATTGAACTACCCATGCTATGCTGGTTGATGTGTGATTTCTTTTCAGAAAGTGTGGATTGCATAATTAGTTTTCTGGGTTAGATATCATATTTGATCTATCAAACCAATTCCATCTCATATTTGCATGTGCCATAATGGAATAGATAGCCTCTCTGTGAAAGACAACCAAAATGCATTGAAGTTTTCTATTTTGATTTGTTTCCAACAGACATAATCTAGTTTGATTCTATACTTGTGACATTAGAAATTACCTTTCTTACTGGTGTCTTGTAACTCTGTTGATTACGAATCCTGGATTGATAATTAATGGGTGCATTATATTAGACATATAAGTAGCACAACATTTTTGCGTCATTGCCGGGGAGTTGCAAATGGTAGGAAGCATTTTTTAGCTTAGATTGTTTGCATAAATTTTGATGTTCTTAAAAGGCTGCTTGAGGGAGGAGGATAAAATGTTTAAGACGTGAGTGAAGAGCCACGTGACCACTAGAGTGGGGTTATCTAAAGCCAGGTTGCCTTCTTACCTTCTAGATAGTATTAGGATTTCAATTCAGCTAAAGAATCAAATTTCCATTTTATGCATAGATATAGAGATAACAAGGGTAGATTTGTAAGCTCCAAATATTCAAAAACAAACCCCCCCACTAATCCAAATGACACTGGTGCAGGAAAAATTCCACCAACAGAGAATTCAAGGGGAGCCAGTGAGGCTCCAGAAGGAGAACCTAAAACGGAAGAATCAGTATTGGGACAGGCAGAACGTGAGTCTTTTGAACATTTAGGAGACACAAAAAATCCAATTTCTGAACCATCCATCAGTAGAATGGTAGAATAAGAAGGAAATGCAGCTACAGAAAATGAGACATTTGGGTTTCCAATCTTGGATATTTCCAGAAACGTCAGCATGAAGAATATCCCACTATCATCGTTACCCACTTTCAGAGGTATGTCAACTGAAGATCCAGATTTATTTTTATTTGAGTTTGACATATTATGTAGAAGCTATAACTACTCAGACGATGCCCAAAAACTTAAACTTTTTCCTGCTACAATGAAAGATTCAGCCTTAAGATGGTTCATGAGCTTAGGAGAAAATACAATCCTTTCTTGGGATAAAATGAAAGACACATTTTTACGAAAATACCAAGACTATTGTAAGGATAATGTTAAAAATGACATTTTTAAAATGCATCAAACAGAAAATGAAAGTCTTGAAGACTACTTAGAAAGGTTCTTATACAACTATCAAAAGTCAAAGCTATTTACCTCAGACCTAGCTGTAGTAAGAACTGTATTCTTGAAAGGTATTAGGGATGATTGCATAGAGGTTTAAAACTTGTTGAGTTTGATAGGAGATGTACACCAAAAACCTTTTTCAGAAATTGTAGATTACTGTAGGAGATACTCAAGAGGACAAGCCAAAACAGGCAAAGGACCAAGAGATCCTTTTAGTAGAAATACAAAACAAAGTTCAGGGACTGTCACCAGAACTGAGTTAGGAAACTTATTGGAGAACTTTAAAACATACATATTGAGCACAATAAGTAACCAATTAGATACTTTGAAACTGAAAAAGAAACAAGAAGAAGATTCTTTAGCAATATTTTGTCATAGATGCAGAAAGAAGCACAACAATGATAAATAATGCCCCTTAAATGTCATAGAAATCTGCGGTCTGTGTACACTAGAACACCCCACATCTGAGTGTCCAACCTTTCTTGAACTACAAGCCATGTATAGGAGAGGAGGAGTCTCACAAGAACAACCATACCCTTCTAGAAGACATTGGAGAGCCCAAAATCCCAATACATTTTATGATCCTAATACACAATATCAACAACAACAATGGGGTCCTTTCCCAATGACTTATCCACAATGGACACCTCAACAAACTCAACCTTGGAAACAAGGATAGAGGGGACCTATGTATGGAAATCCCTCTTACCCTACATATTCATAGTACCCTGCAAACATTTCCCAATTACTACCTAGATTCAACCCACCACAGATGCAAGCTTTACTCCCACCTCTTATACAAAAAAAATTTACAACCCCCTTGAATCCTAATCAGTAGAAACAAGTATCTATAAATCCTAATCAACAACCACAAAACCAAGCTGCCCACAATCCTCCGAGACTAACAACAATCCCTGTCCAACCAATCTGTAACCCCAATAATTGACCCACCCACCCTGTGCAAAATACAAAAGTTCAAACCTTTCCCACCTATGAAATTCAACTACGATCGGGGAAAGTAGTAAACCAATCAGATCCTGCAGTAATAATTCAGGAAGAAAATAATAATCATTCTGAGGAAGGAAACATTCAAACCACCCCTGTAGAAGAAGAGGCCTCTCCTCCTATCCCAATCACTTCTCAGTCTGTATGAGTACCCCAACAAATTAATCTTCCACCTTACCCTAAAAAACTGTTAGTGAAGAAACTCGACCCACCGTTGCACAAAGATATAGAAGATGAATTACGAAATGTGTGCATAAAAATACCTTTGCTACAAGCTATTAAGGATATCCCTATTTACGCCAAAATTATAAGGGATATTTGCATTAAGAAACTAGGAAGGAAGAAGAAGGAACCTCCTCTTGTTTAGGTAGTGGGACAATTATCTGAATTCATTTTTGAAATGCCATACAAATATAATGATCCTGGAAACCCAGTTGTCACTATTGAAATTAATGGCATTTCTCTACCAAATACACTCATTGATTTGGGTGCAGCTATTAATGTAATTCCCTTTGAAACTATGCATAAGCTCCAAATAAATCAACTAAGACCAACCCAAACCATGATTGAATTGGCAAATAAGTCAGTCATTAGCCTTGCAGGAAGTCTAGATGATGTCACAGTCACCCTAGCTTCTTGGGAGTATCCAGTAGAATTTTTAGTCATCTATTCTAAATCATTCTCCAAACTCGGACACCCCGTGGTTCTTGACCACCCTTGGCTGGCCACAACATATGCCTTTATCAGCTGTCGGTCTGGTGAGATGACTATATCCAACGACACACATAGCCAAAAACTTGTTCTCTTCCCTCCTGCCCAACCGGTATAAGAAATACCTATTTGGTTAGAAAACCCTTATGGAGAAGAAGATTGCATCAGACCTATGTTAACACTTGAACAAGTAAGAGGAATACAAGAACAATCAGATGAACAAGTCTTCAACTTATTTTTGGCTGACACAAATTGCATTGAATACCCAAGGTCTTTTGCAGAATTGTCACATATTTTTAGTTCCGAATTTCAACAAACTTGGCACCCTCATATCACTCAATTATACACTTTATTACCAGCCTCCTCAGATAAGGAAGAAACTACTGAACTTGTTGAGATTAGCCCAGGAAAACCTTTGTATATCAACTCTAGTTTGGAACCAGAACAAAAGACACAAGTGATTGAAATGCTCCAAAGACAATTTGATGCCTTTGCATGGGATTATGCAGACATGAAAGGCATTCACCCTGACACATGCACACATCATATCTACACTAATGACCAAATCAGACCAGTCAGATAGCCTCAGCAAAGGATGAATCCAACCCTTAAAGATATTGTAAAAGAGGAATTGCAAAAACTCCTCCGAGCCAATCTCATATACCCCATTTCAGATAGTCAATGGGTATCTCCACTTGTCATAGTTCCCAAGAAAAATGGTAAGTGGAGG
>ML798632.1:33792-65542 GCA_009831015.1 Picea engelmannii | reverse complement strand
ATATAC
Organism: Picea engelmannii; assembly: GCA_009831015.1. Classification (NCBI taxonomy): domain Eukaryota; kingdom Viridiplantae; phylum Streptophyta; class Pinopsida; order Pinales; family Pinaceae; genus Picea; species Picea engelmannii. The sequence continues at coordinate 65,536 of ML798632.1, read as the reverse complement.
CCCATTTCAGATAGTCAATGGGTATCTCCACTTGTCATAGTTCCCAAGAAAAATGGTAAGTGGAGGATATGTGTAGACTTCCGAGAATTAAACAAAGCCACCCATAGGGATTACTTTCCTTTACCATTTATTGATCAGGTGCTGGATACCCTGTCCGAAAAGAAGTATTTTTCATTCTTGGATGGGTTTAGTGGTTACAACCAGATACAAATAGCACCCGAAGACCAGGAAAAGACCACTTTCACCTGCCCTTGGGGAACATATGCTTATAGGGTGCTCCCTTTCAGACTTTGTAATGCCCCAACCACTTTTCAAAGAGCTGTCCTAGCCATTTTCTCTAACTTGACCAATGATTGTGTGGAAGTCTACATGGATGACTTTACAGTCCATGGACAAGACTTCCAGAAAGCATTGGTTAGTTTAGAAAAAGTCTTGATTAGGTGTAAGGAATCCAACCTTTCCTTAAGTAACGAAAAATAAAAAATGATGCTCACTGAAGGTCTTGTTTGGGAAATCACATTTTCCATTCTGGCATGAGAGTTGATCCGGCAAAGATTTATATCATCACACAAATCAGAATACCTTCCTCACAAAAGGAAGTTCACAACTTTTTAGGACATGCTGGCTACTATAGAAGACTCATTCCGAATTTTATAAGCCTAGCTACTCCTCTATTTAAATTATTATCCAAAGAAGCTGAATTTAAGTGGGATGATGAATGCCAAATATCTTTTGAAATTCTAAAACATAAATTGTCAACTACCCCTGTATTAAGAGGACCAAATTGGTCCCTTCCTTTTCATATCTGTACTGATGCCTCAGACACAACCCTTGGGGTAGTCCTTGGACAAAGAGAAAATCAAATGCCCTATGCTATTTACTTCGTTAGTAAAAATCTATCTCCAGCTGAAGTTAATTATGCGGTCACAGAAAAGGAATTGCTAGCTATAGTCCATGCTATCAATAAATTTAGACACTATATTACTGGATATCAAGATTTTGTACACACTGATCATTCAGCCATCCGATTCTTGATGAACAAACCTGTAACAAATCCTAGAGTTACAGGATGGCTTTTATTATTACAAGAGTTTAATATCAACATTATTGATAGACCTGGTAAAGATAATCTTGTGGCTGATTTCTTATCTAGAATGATTCACCTGGGAGATAATGCACCGATAGAAGATACCTTTCCTAATAAAAATTTATTTTCTATTTCTACATTCACTCTGTGGTATGCATATGTCGCTAACTATCTTGTGACAAGGAAGATGCCTTAGAAATTGTCTCCTAGAGAAAAATAGAAAGTAATTCAACTAAGTGCCAATTACATGTGGCACGATGATTGCCTCTACAAAACAGGACCAGATTTGGTGATTAGGAGATGTGTAAGGGAAGATGAAATTCATGATATTTTACAAGCCTGCCATGATGGCCCTTGTGGCGGACACTTTGTAGACAAGAGGACTGCTTACAAAGTTTTGCAATCAGGTTACTACTAGCCTCATATTTTCAGAGATGCTAAAACCTATGTATTCAATTATGATGAATGTAAACGAATGGGTAAGCCTACTGCACGAGACCAAATGCCACTTCAAGCGCAAATAGTCATTGAACCATTCGAGAAATGGGCATTAGATTTTGTAGGGCCCATTAACCCTGCATCTAAAAATAAAAAGTATATACTTGTATGCACTGACTATGTGACTAAATGGGTTGAAGCAAAGGCTTTACCGGCTGCAAGTGAACAATCAATGGTAGATTTCCTTTTTAATGATATCTTTACTAGATTTGGTGTACCGCGAGAAATTGTGATTGATCAAGGAACTCAATTTACCTCTCATCTAGTCAAAGCTATTACAGAACAGTACCAAATCAAACACAGGAAATATACACCCTATCATCCACAAGCAAATGGACAAGTATAATCCACCAACAAAGTTATTGAGTCCATTCTTACCAAAACAATATAGCTTCACCATAAGGATTGGGTTGACAGATTATTAGAAGCCTTATGGGATTATAGAATCACCTGGAGGAATACAACAGGACATACACCCTATGAGTTAGTGTATGGGAAGCATGTGCTTCTCCCCATAGAATTTTAGATCAAAACCTTCAGGACTGCAGTACAAGTTGGCATGAACTTGGATGAAGCCCAACAACAAAGACTCTTGCAACTTAATGAGTTGGATGAAACCAGGCAAGAAGCACTTCAAAGGACTACCCTCATTCAAGAACAGAGAACAAAATGGCATGACAAGTATCTCAAAGAGAAAAAATTTCAACAAGGAGATTGGGCCCTGTTGTATGACAGCAGATTCAAGAACTTCAAAGGTAAGTTAACCACCCGTTGGATGGGACCTTACGAAATTGAAACTATATATGATAATGGTTCAATTAGGATAAATACAATTGATGAACACCATACACCACTACTTGTGAATGGTTACCGGTTGCGAGTTTACAACAAACCTCTGTCAAAAGAAGAATTCCTGACTCATATAGTACAGAATTCAGACATGCAGATGATCATTAAGGAAGGAGATCCTCCTACTGACCCACATTGATTGATTGGTTTATTTGAAACTTTTTGTACATAGGTGTGGATCGAATTTTGTTAATAAGCTGAAGGTAACAAAAGACTCTTACCTCCTTTTGTTTTACTTTCACAATTTTTCTTTTCTTTTGTAAGCAATTTTTTTTTTTAATATAATCTATTTGATTCTTCATGAACTTGTTAAACATTAGTTGTAGGCATCAACAATATTCTCTTCTGTTTCAGTACCCGAAATCCTATTCTGGTCTAGTACCAGTCCGACACCAGTCCGGTACCATAATCTGTCCTTTTACAGTACTATCAAGACATATTGACAAAGCATATTCCAAAATCTTATGTCAATGAAGCCATGCAACAAACACTTAATATGGATCCATGAAGCCAAAATAACTCTCAAATGGAAGCCCTTCTGTTGACAACTAAAGGGAAGTATTTTAATTTCTTTTTTTTCTGTTGCTGAGAAGTATTTTAATTTCTTTTGGTTCTGTTGCTGATAAAAACTTTAATTTCTTTTGGTTCTGTTGCTTAAAAACAAAATAAAAAGAGGGACACAATCTTTCCCTATGATTGCTCAAAGAACCATAATCCACTTTAAAGACTAGAAGTTGCCTTTACCCAGTATTTCAGCATGATTTAAAGGAAAAAATATATTAGCTTATAAGAAACTATCTCACCCTAACCAGACTTCAATAGTATTCATTGGATTATCTTATTAAAGAGTAACATATGAGTATATGAACACTCTCTACCATGGGCACACTACCAAAACTCTTATGGCAGAGGATGTACCAGTACCCCAAAGAAACTTTTGGTCATTCTCTTATGGACAACTTTAGACAAAAATATACATTTGGATCACTCTAAAGAAATAACGTGCATAAAAGTTTTTTTTCCTTCAGACAAATCTTTAAAAGACATACAAAAGAAGAGTATATGCCTTCCAATCCAATACCATCCCACCCTGTAAAAATGTTTTCAAACGTGCCTCCCCTTTCACCATGAAAAGCACTCTTTAATACAAACCAGAATAGGTGACTATGGACAAGAAGCCTCTGATGGAAAAAGGGTTTAAGAGACTAACCCACCGAGATACTGAACAGGTCTGCTGGCAGCGGGTATCGGTCTGTGGTATGACTAGGCAAACCCATCAGGGTACTGAACATGCCTATTGGCAATGGGACATTCTACCTGGGGAAGGCACCTCTCACTAATTCTCACAACTACCCCACCGGAGTACTGAACAGGCTTGCTGGCAGTGGGTTCTGGTTGAAACATGTCTCATCTATACTTGTCTGATTGAAAAATCCACTTTTTTCCATCTAAAACAAAAAGTCATTATTGGCTTTCATGAGATACACATCCCAGATGAATTAGCAATATAATTCTCCAAGAAAATGTCCATTTGAGATTCACCCTAAGTCAACTTACCTGTCTGACATCCAAAGCCTACACTATCTAAGAAGGAAACTTCTTAAGAGTGGATCCCTAAACTAGGGAGCCTAATCTACTTATATTGTGAAATTTATCTATAACAACCAATGATAGTAAATCTTTGAAGCAAGTTAGGTGGGATCTGTTCTTCATGCAAACATATATGTATTCCCCTGTTTCACTGCTAAATGCTACCTCTGTCAATAATCCATTAAAAGAAGGGAAATTTTATTTTTGGCATGAGATGCAAACATATATATTCCCCTGTTTCACTACTGAATGCTACCCTTGTCAATAATCCATTAAAAGAAGGGCAATTTCATTTTTTTTTGGCATGAGATCATATGATAAGTGATAAGATGTACTTATAAAAATTTGATTGGTTTCTTTTTCTCTTATCATGAAATGAAATGATTGAATTTTCTTGCCTACAAAGATGCAACTTCTTTGGCATGGGGGAAGGTCAAAGAGCCCCTTCAGAACTCTTTTCCAGACTCATATAATCCACTTGCAGAACCAAATACAAAGAAGATAAGCACAGAACAATAGAAGTACAGAACATTCCCGTACCATGTTTTCAAGAAGCTTCAGTCTAAAAGGATGAATACTAACAATTTACAAGCAGTCACACATGCTATGAGCATCGATCATACAAAGGTGAAAGGAAAGGTAACATGGTATTTATTTTTCTATGCTCATAAAACTACAATAAATATGAAAAGCTATACTAGATCTTACAACCTTAGTATTAAACCCATGCGCCTATCCCTCATACCCATATGCCTAAAACTAATTAATCCTCTCATAGCTCTTGAACATGGTTAAAGGCAAAAATCATATCAAAATATGAAGCATGCATAGCAATGATAAGCCACGAATATATTTCGTCCTTAAACAATTCACAAACCCATCATATATCATGAACCACGATCCAACATTAATTTCACCCCCTGAAACTCCAATCACCTATTCCAAAATGATGCCCTGATACTCGATGTCTTATCCTCATCATTACAACAACAGGTAGATATGAAATATCTTATCTGGTGGTGAAGCCATCCAGATAAGCCTTATTTGGTCATAATTTTTCCTTGCAACACCCTCACTTAAACTTACCATTCACAAAACCATAACCATATTTCCCCTTGTCGTGACATTTTCTATAGTTCCGAGCCTGCTCCTTTCCAGTACTAAACCCTTCATCAATTAACTAAACCCTTGTGCTATAGCCCAATCCTTTTCTCAACTTATAACAATGGTCATTACTAGACACGAACCAGTTTTCCAAATTTATAGGGAAACCGAGGAATACCAATTATGTCAAGAAAAATATGCTAGATTAGGGCGGATACCATTTCTGGAAAAATTTACAGGCTGGAACGAGAAGATATCTCAGGAATTTATACAAGGTTATGATGGAGAGACGACACGTATAGGCAATCTACAACTGATAATTAATGAAGCAACCGTAAGGGAGGTTATGGGACTGCCTAACAGAGGAGCTAAATACTTCAAAGATGTGGGGATTAACAAAGAGATGTGCCAACAATTCTTGAAGGCAGATCATCAGCACCCCGACTGGAAGAAAGGGATCCCTAGAAACTACATCAAAGAAGAATACCATCCAATGATTACCAATCTTCAACGATTTGTCACCTGTGAAGGCAGGTATGCCGTGACTTTCATTTATCACCTTAGGCTCCTATTTCATTTTGAAGGAGGCCCAGAAATTGATTTTCCATATTTTCTATGGATGAGTTTGAATAAAATGGTAAGATGTGTTAAATCCATCTCCAAAATAGAGAACACTAACATTTACCATCACGGTTTCATTAAAATGATAGTTTTTCATGAGCTTAGGAAACAGAGGATTAGTTGGAAAACCCTTATCACACAACACCTTCCCATAGGAAACAAATCTATGGAGGAAACCCAACATGGTCCAAAGAAAAGTAAGGAACCCCAAGAGAAAAAGAGCAAGAAGGATAAAACAACTCCATCATCATCTAGGGCAGTGAGCCAACATGAAAAGGCAGGGTCGTCTTCCATAGTCAACAAGACTTCTAAAATCTCTGAATCAAAAGGTAAAAAAAAACTAGCAGAGGAGACTTCAACGGTGGCAGTTGAGAAAGAGGACCATCAGAAAATGATGAAGAAAAGGAAGCATAGCTCATAAACTAAAAGTAAACAGTTTGTGGCACAACCCCCTGTCACCATTTCACAATTAGAGAGGAAGAAAAGGAAGCCTGTAAGCATCCTTGATCTGGTACCTCCTTGTAAAAGAACTACAAGGAGCATGGAAAAGAAAGGAAAAACAATAGTTAGTCCTCATGCACAGGAAGATCCAATCGACCTTACCTCCCCTTCTGAGGATTTACCAATCCAAGATGACATCCCTAGTCTGACCGAAGAAAAAGACACTATTACTTTATGTGGGACGAGGGAGGAAGTCGAGGAAAGGGAGTGCACCCAGCCAACAATGGTAGAATCAACAAAGAACTTGACAAAAGAACAAATGAAGAAAAGGATTGGGGAATTACAAAAACAAAATCAGCAACTCCAACATGAAGTAAAGGAATATCAACTCTTGGATAGATATATCAAAAAGGAAAATGAGCAGTTGAAATCAACCAACCAACAAATTCAAGACGACCATGAAGAGACCTATAACAAGCTCAAGAAGGTATTACAACTCCTACAATACATTAGGGTCATTAAAAGGGAGCTAAGAGAAGAGGCTTCAACCATCAATATCATTGATCCACCAAAGTAAAGAACACAGTCTCAAGTTTTGAAAAATTTTGGGTTTTGTTTTTAGTTGCATGAGGACATGCAATGATTTTGGCATGGGGGAATGTTGACACCTGAAATTGACATTCTCATTACCCTATTATACTCTTCACCTATACCTTTTTGGCCTACCTAGAGCTTGAGTGAATGACAAGAACGCTACCAATTGCCAGTAATAAGGTCATAAGGTAAAGTATGGTTAATTAATGTATTTTGTGGTTTTGTCGAGTTAAGGAATTAAATATTTCATGTACTAATGCTCGATTTGTCATATGTGAATCTTTGACCTCTAGATGTCTAGCGTTCCTGTACTAGCTCTGGCATGATCTGGTACCTGTGCACCAAGACTGATGCTATCTGATCCGGTACCAAATGCGTCTGATACTAAATCTTACCTATTGTGATCCAGTACCAACGAACACGCTCTGTTATGATCTGGTACCAACAACATGCACTATTATCAGCCGGTACCAATGGCCACACTCTGTCATGATCCGGTACCACTGTTTGTGCACTGTCATGATCTGGTACCATCTACCTATTACGATCTAGTACTCATATGGAAGAGCCTAATGCACTAAGTTAAGTGCCAGATCTCACCTAAGTCAATTGGTGGACATCTATTTTCTATGATAAGGATAGTTTGTTGATTACCTCATCCTCATGCACTTCGTGTCATGGGGATGAAGCTAAAGATGTAATCGAATGATTAAACTTAACAACTGATTGATTTGCAAATCACTTCACCTCCTTGTGTTTCATGATTCAGACTATTAAATAGCCGTGGCAAGGATGGTAGAAGAGTAGGAGAGTTAGCATATCAACAATATGTAAGAAGTGTATGATAGTACAAAACATATTTTCTGAGTGAAGATTAATGGAATGTTATTTTATCTCCATATTTTGATTATCTATGATTAAGAATGAGTTGAATTCTTAAAGTGAGTTTTGATTTTATGTTTTGAAGTGTGAGTGAGAGTAATGTGTGCATTAAAAGAAAGCTTCTTGTAGACTTCAACAACTGACCTGTTGAAGTGGAAAGGGCCCACCACCCAACAAAGGTCAGCCTCTTTGTAGATTAGCATTAGTATTTGTTTTCAGTAATATAAACATTAAATTAACTAAAGCTTTAACTCTGTTAGATGATAGCAGTGCAGCTTAGATTAAGATTTCCATTCTATACTTGCTTAGAGATCTTTAATTGCTCTGTTTTGCATATGCCCTATTTCTGTTCTCATGAGTTTGATTTCCTTGAGTGATCATAGTTGTTGGTAGCAATAGTTAAAAATACTTGGATAAGAACTAGTGAAGTTCATTGTGAACCACAATAGAACCAACATATTGACTATTGAACTACCCATACTATGTTGGTTGATGTGTGATTTCTTTTCAGAAAGTGTGGATTACATAATTAGTTTTCTGGGTCAGATATCAGAGTTGATCTATCAAACCAATTCCATCTCATACTTGCATGTGCCATAATGAAATAGATAGCCTCTATGTGAAATACAACCAAAATGCATTGAAGTTTGCTATTTTGATTTGTTTCCAGCAGACATAATCTAGTTTGATTCTATACTCGTGACATTAGAAATTACCTTTCTTATTGGTGTCTTGTAACTCTGTTGATTATGAATCTCGGCTTGATAATTAATGGCTGCATTATATTAGACATATAAGCACAACACCTTCTTTACCATGTTCTCCATTTATTGGAGCATCTCTAGTCCAACCATGAGTCTATCAACTGGGTTATCCCAGCTAATTGGAGTCATACACTTTTTGCCGTATAGTATTTTGAAAGGGCTCAACTTAGCCGAAGTTTGGTACCCATTGTTATATGCAAATTCTACCAAGTGAAGGTAGTCTTCCCACTTGTTTGGTTTTGTTCTTATATACATGCAGAGCATATCCTCTACGATTTGGTTTGTCCTTTTAGCCTGTCCATCCGTTTGTGGATGATAACTCGTACTGAAATTCAAATTAGTATTTAGCCTTGCAAACAATTCCTTCCAAAAAGCGGATGTGAATTTTACGTCTCTATCTGAAATCACCATTTTAGGAATACCATGCAGTCTAAAAATTTCTTTCATGAATATTTCAACAATGTTTATAGCTTTAAAAGTAGACTTTACAGGAATGCAGTGTGCAGACTTACTGAGTTTATCGATTACAACCATGATAGAATCATTCTGTTTCTGATTTTTAGGAAAACTTGTTATAAAGCCCAGCGATATGGTCTCCCACTTCCATTCTGGTACTGGTAAAGGCTGTAATAGGCCGGCTGGATGTTGGTGCTCGACCTTAACCTGCTGACAATCTTGGCACCTAGCCAAGTACTCTGCTGTTTCTCCCTTCATATTTGGCCAGTAAAATAGTTTTCTAAGTGTTGTTATTGTTTTCTGGTAACCTGGATGGCTAGAATACGGTTTCTTATGCACTTCGTCCAAAACTGTTAATTTTAACTTTGTTGAATCTGGTATGTAAAGTTTGTTTTTAAATCGTAATAGTCCCTTTTCGTCGATACTTATATCTGGTTTATTTGAGTTTGTGATACTGTTTTGTAATTATGCCATCATCTTAGTGTAATTTCCATTGTTAATACCTGTCGTTCTTATTCATTGTTCCAGATCACTTTCTGCCCTGCTGATATTTATCTCAAATAACCCATGGACTCTTCTTCTTAAAGCATCTGGTACTTTATTTTCCTTACCCTTGATATGTCTTACCTCGAAGTCGAATTATCTCAAGAAGGCTAGCCATATTGCTTGTCTTGCATTAAGATCTAGTTGTCTGAACATATATTTCACCCCTTTATTATCTGTCAATAGTAGAAATTTCCTACCCATTATGTAGTGTCGCCACATTTTTAAGTTGTGTATTACCGCTGCCAATTCTAAGTCATGAGTGACATAATTTTCTCGTGTTCTTTTAATTTCTGGGACTCATAACAAATAACTTGTCCTTCCTAAGTTAGGACACCACCTAGTCCTTCTTTACTTGCATCAACACATACGTTGAATTCTTTATCTGGGTCTGCTACCTTCAATATGGGTGCAGTTGTCAATAATCCCTTCAACTTGTTAAAACTGTCTTGACACTTCTCTGACCAGTTAAACTTGGTCCCTTTATTTTGTAATGACGTGATAGGGTAGGTTATCTTGGAAAACCCTTCTATAAACCTGCGGTAATATCCGATGATTTCCATGAATGATCAAATATCCGCTACATCCTTAGGTACCGACCATTCCATAATGGATTTTATCTTCTTCGAGTCTATGGCAATGCCTTCTACTGAAATTATATGTCCTAGATATTGTATTTCTTTTTGTTAAAAGTCACACTTTTCAAATTTGGCGTATAGTTTGTGTTTCCTCAATGTTTGCAGAACTATTCTTAAGTGTTCATCATGTTCTTCTTCCATTTTTGAATAGACCAGAATATTGTCGATAAATACTACCACGAGCTTGTCTAATTACTGACTGAAAATACTATTCATTAGGCACATAAACATGGTTGGTGCGTTAGTGAGTCCGAAAGGTATGAATACGAATTCATAGTGTCCATATCTTGTCCGAAAAGCTATTTTTCTTATGTCCTCATCTTTTATCCTAACTTGATGATAACCAGATCGTAAATCCAACTTTGAAAAGATCTTGGCCCCACCTACTTGATCTAACAGATCATTTATCCTTGGTAAGGGGTATTTGTTCTTAATAGTCATTTTGTTCAGTTGTCTATAATTGATACATAGCCTTAGAGTACCGTCTTTGTTTTTCACAAAGATGACTGGTGCCCCCCATGGTGAAACACTTTGTCTGATATACTCTTTGTCCAACAATTCCTGTAATTGTATTTTTAATTCTATCAGTTCTGGTAGACTCATTCAGTAAGGTTCTTTTGAGATAGGGGCTGAACCTGGTAGTAGGTCTATGGAGAAGTCTATTTCCCTTCTAGGAGGTAATTCTAGTATCTCATCCACAAACATGTCTCTGAAATCACGTAGGACAACAAAGTCTTCTAAATTTGGCTTAATTTCTTTTTCTAACAGATTCGTTACTTGGAAGGAATAAACTTGACATCCCTTTCTAATACATTTCTTGAGTTGCATCGTTGAAACTTGTCTGACTGATACAGGTTTTGGTATGCCTTGGGCTATTCTAACAGTGCCAAAATCATCTTTATAGCTAAGTATCTTTGTATAACAATCTAGTACTGCTTTGTGTTGTTCCAACCAATCCATCCCGATAATCATATCGTAAGATCCTAGTGGTAGGATGTTCAGATTGGTCCTTATATTTTGACCATCTAAGCTGAACTCAGAATCAAAAATAAAGTCAACTACTTTTCTTTTAGTACCTGTTGTTAGTTGTACAAGCCATGATTTTGCGTGCTTTAGTTTCTTAAGTTTATTTGACTCTACTACGTCATGAGTAATATAACTTAACATAGCTCCAGGGTCAATTAAAACATAAATTTGAGTGTCATTGATTTTACCTTTGATTTCTACCACCGAGGACTGGTGGTCAGCTTGTTGACCATCTATGGCTGCATTTATCCGATGCAGGCTTCTGCCCACATCTCCCACTGTCGAGGCTTTCTGCAAATTGTGAACAATAGTTCTGTTTGCTGAAATTAAACGTGGATCGTTCCTCCCTAGATGAGGCTCTCCACATTCCCAAAACTTTAATGGCTCGCGGGAACTACCCCCAAACTTCTTCGTTCTCAGGTTTACCAGTTTACTATTGCCTTACATATTCGAATGATTGGAGTGAAAATCCTTTCTCAGAAAACTTTTTGTTGCGTTCTGATAAGGAGTTGGTTGGTATCCCTTCTTCCGCTGGTTCATTCGATCTTGTTTCTTATCCCTCCAGGCTTTGGGAAACTCTACCCACTATTTATATTGGTCATAACAAATTTGTGCTTTCCTGAATACTTCACTCAAGGATTTGGGGTTGTCAAACTCAATTCTGTCCTTGTAGGACTATGGTAAACATCTTAAGAATCACTGGATTTTCACCTTATCCTCTCGAATGTATGGTACAAACCTTAATAGTTCAAGAAATTTAATTATAAGGTCCTCCACTGTCATCTGTCCAAGTTGTAACTCGTAAAATTCTTTCATCTTCCTTTCATAATATATTTTAGAAAGGTATTGTTTCTTGAAATACTTCTTAAAGTCAGACCATTCCAACTGTTTCTCCTTTAGGCCCTTGGCCAATTTCAGGTCTTGCCACCAAATGATTGCCTTCTCTTTCAGAGTGTAGATGGCCATTCTGACCTTCATATTGCTGGAATAGTTGTAGATCTGGAAGTATTTTTTGATGTCCAACAACCATGCCTCAACTTCTTCTCCTGTTCTGGACTCTCCATCAAAGGTGGCTGGTTTAATCTTTTTAAATTCTCCTTCAAGGTGTTCTACTTGTTTTCTTTTTCTGTCTGTTTTAGTTCTGTCTTCGGCTGAAGGTTTTCCTTCAGACGAACTGTCTCCTTTTTCTATTTCTGGTCCTGAGTTCTTGGAAGCTCTCTTGCTGACTTCTTCATCATTATTATCATCCTTTGGGCTTTTCTTGGTCACTATACTGTGCAGCAGGACTTCATTTATTTCTTGTTGTTCCTGCTGAGCTTTCTTTAGTTTTTCATTGTCGGCTTTGAAAACCTGCAGTTCAACAATAAGATTCCTCATTGTTTCCAACACCTCCATAGGTGAGCTTCCATCATTGTTTTGTCTTGGATCTCCAGGAGGTCTTTGCTGCGGATTTCCTTCCATCCTGATTTCTGCATCGTCCTGAGCTACCATGATTTCACAAAACAAAAAGGGATTTTTGTTTGTAACCATAAGGTTCATTAGTCTTACATAAATCAAAATGTATACTAAGTAGCTAATGTGGCCCTATTCAGGCCCAGTGTTGTAACTTTTTCTCTGATACCATATGTAAAATACCTCTAATTGACATACAATTTTTTTTTAATTTCTAAGGGTATTAACCTCCCTTTTGCTTACAAAAAAAAACTTCATAACTATGGCATAGTAATCTTCATTTTAATTACAGATTTGAATTTTGCTATTTCAGGTAACAACCAATTTTATAAAGGACCTTCTTTTTCAAAGATCTGGTAAGTCTCCTTTTAACTCACATAATGTACCCATAGAATCCCTCTACGAAGATCTAGTACATTTCTTCAACTCCTATAATGTACCCACAGACTCCCTCTATGAAGATCTAGTACATTTATTCAACTCCTATAATGTACCCATAGACATTAATTAACTAAAAATACATTCAACCATACCCTAGTATTCATTTAGGATTTGGATCCTAACACTCCTAACATTGACTCTGTACCCTAAGGGTTTCTTTCCAAGCTAACATTGACACTTAGGGATTTCTTGTTAACACAAGGGATATGGTTATGAGTTAGGGAATTTAAGTCAGTATGCATATACAAGGATCTCAAAGTTTTTATGTGACAAAAGAATACTATCTTAGACTTTCTTCAATCTATTCTGTTCGAAGTTCCAATGATGTCTCATTTCCTTACTCTTGTGTCTTCTCACAGGGGTTAGTTGCTCGCAAGCTTTTGGCCTGGAGTCGTTCGATGCAAAGAAAGGTAATCAGGTTCTATTTTAGCATTTTCTGCTTCTTGCAGCCTTCGTTGAGTGCTTCGATTCGGATCTAGTCAATGTGGGTAGAAACGCCAGATCTTTATGATGCACGATTTAATTTTTATACTTGATTTGCAATTTATGAAGGAGCCCTAATGGTTGTATAGATCCATGGTAAAATATTTGAAGTCAGTCTTATTCTAGGTGACCAATCTGTCCATTTCCTATTGGTACATTGTGTAAGATATGATTTAGGATTTTAGACTGAATACAAGGCCTTGGATTATTATTAGATACGTGAACTCTTTTGTAATTAATTTCCAGATTGTGCATTTATGGAAATTCAATATTTTACATGCCATTCTGCATTTCCAGGGTTTTTACATCGGAATCGAACTGTTAATTAGCTATTTATTTTATTACTATCGGGCTTTTATACTTCTTGGTCAACAGGCTTATGATATTTCTAGATATTGTATACTCTGCTTGCAGAATCCCCGAATAGTATTTGAGTTCGTCGACCCTCACACCCCTAGTATTTACTCACGGATCTCTGTAAATGTTGCCCCTTGAATTTTTAATTGCACAACTTTATGTATGGTTACTAAATTGAATAGCTCTCTTTTTCCTGATTATGCACACACACACACACACACACACACATACACACACATATATAGTATGTTCGATTCCAATTGAAATATAGATATGTATGTCTCTAAATATATCTATGTGTGCAATTATGAATTTATAATTCTGTATATAGTGTGTACAGGTCTTAAATTCCCATGATACATAAATTTTATTCAAATGTTAGTTTTTAATTGATACGTGAATGAAATCCCTCTTATTGCCAGGGTTCTGTATAAGATTACCTACATGCGTATAAGTAGACTTATATCTATCTCTGGGGTTTGATTCTATTCATATTTCACTTGTAATTCATCTTCTTAGAATTTACGATTATAAAATGGGGCTTATTCTGCAGTTTTTATTTCACCATATCAGAACCTACATGCCCTTTTCAAATTAGCATACTCAAGTGGAAGCAACATTCACTTGATTTAATCTAGGCATTTTCTTTTGATCGAATATCAAGTTCAACAATATTCAACCAATTTTTATCCATGAAAAATTTCACTATAGCACAAACAATTACATTACATCTAATACCTATAATCATATAAACAAAGGAGGGTAAGATTTAACATATCTAAACTAGTGCGTGGGAAGACAAAGGGAACAACCACATTCCTCCCAACTATAGAATAGGGCAGCCAAATCACTTGCCCAATACACCCCCTAGCCTGACCATGAGTCCATGAGGGAAAACTTTGAAAAACTCCTCAGTAATGTCTTTCAGTTCCAACAGAGTCCTCTTGCCTCACACTCAATCTGTAGTGTTCATAACAACAAGAAAATCAATAGTCTCCTTCCCTATCATACTTGGCAGTGTCCTACCTCCTCACATATGCTATTTATCAATAAAAATCTTTTTGCCTAGGTCTTTTTCCCTCCCTTGGGAATTTTCACAGCTTTTTAAATCCCTGATTTTTAGGGGCTGCCAATGGCCAAATCTCTAATTTTCCACTTGTAACAATCAACCCAGAGGTAGTTCCAACATGTTCCCCACTCATGGAGTCATGGTCAGCTGATTTTAACATGGCTATTCCATTTGTCCTCCTGCAATCAATATAAAAATATTATGTTTTCATACAAGTGTCATAGTCAAATAGTTAGTTGGGTCAAATCAGATCTCTGCCCAACAGTATAATAATTAATTACAATTATCAAATTCGAAATTTGGAATTGCCATAAATGGCAAAATTTTTTCCAAATTCGAATTTACTAAAAACGAAATAATTTTCCAACAAATTTAAATTTCAAAAATACTTTATCTTTGGGGATGTCACAAAAGGTATTCCTATCGCTCTGTTAAAACCTAGATGGAATAATTTATTGTTAATTCTCAAGCAATTTGTAATGTGTGAAGGTCAATACAGATTGGTCTTTCTCTACCATATCCGTTTTCTCATGAATTTCATAGGTTTCGATTTATATAACCCTTTTACCTACTGATGAGTCTCTATAAGATGTCCAAGAGTTACAAACAACAGGGTATCAATTCAAGCCTGTTTCACCATGGATTGGTTAAAATCTTGTTGATGTATCATCTGTTGAACATAGGTGACAGTTGGGAGACATTTTTGGTGAGGAATGGCTTCACCCATGCTGATCCTACATCAAACCCTCTTTTAAAAGCAAAACCTAACTCAAACAAGCTAGTGGTTGAAAACCATTTCGGTAATTCAATTAATGGACCAGAGTTTACTGATAAAACCCCTCTAGATAAAAGATCACCGTGTAGGTTTTTCAGCTACAATATTTCCAGAGAAAGTGACTGATGAATTGAAGGGAAATGATCCTCATGTGCCTATGAATGATGCTAGCGTTAAGTCTAATGTCAATAAATTTGGTAAAGGAACAAAGCAACAATGCACAAATCTAGATTTTAAGAATAAGAAATAGGGTCGCCTAATCTCTAGGAAACTAAGGAACCAAAACGATATTCATTTGAGCTTGATCGATCCGATCGAGATCAATGAGGGTTCAGATCCTGAGATAGAGGATTTTCTAGCTCAAGAAGATCCAAAAATACAGGGTTCCAGGAGGGAGGTTATCATTCATATTGAACCATATGATTTCGTGAAAACTTTACCCCCATGACTTAAGGGCAAAGAAGGATTCTTGGGTATTAGGCCAGATCTAAAGAAAACAATAGGTAAGACTGAAGCCCCCTTGGTTGATTGTGTCCCTCGTCGATCTGCCATCTCCCCTGTACACTGTGATGGATTTTTCAATTGGTTTGAGCATTACTATACCAACGTTCCTCTCTTACAAGCCCGTATTAAAACTTTGATTTCTCAGAATGATCTGTTGAAGCAAGAAAACATTGAATTCAAGGCACATGTAGAGAGGGAGACTAAATGTATCAAGAGATCTGGAAACATAGTCATTAAGAATACGACCAGTGTCAAGGAAATTATAAACTCTGAATTGTTTGATCCCTCTTTGGTAGAATTTTAATGGTAAAACATTTTGTTGTGATTTTTTTATATTTTGTTACCTGAGTCGAAATAAGTAGATTTGAATTGTGATTTCATTTACTAATATAACGACTGGCTACAAAATCTTCAATTCTGTAGCCAAGTCTCTTTTAATAAAAATTAGTTATTAGTAATGGTTTTTCTAATTTATCAACTTGGATTTGCTATTCTCAAGAAATGGGGGATTATGCTGCTGATTACTTGGAAGAAATATTTTCAATTATACGTTTAAATGATTAGTAGTTTATCCTTCTTTATGTTTTATAAAAACTTTGATTTAATTTTGAATAAACCAACTCTGGTATGAGTGGTTTCCAATCCACTATTTTTGTAATATTACTTGATTTTGGGAGATGCAACTCTATCCTGTGAGATATGAGTATTTGGATCCTGGATTACTTTAAATACTGTTCACTTTTGTTAGTGAGGGAATCCTTTTTTGGAATGCATTATGGACATGTAATTCCCACAGACTATATGGACAAGTTGTTCACATTTCGTCTTTAGACCAGCGTGACATTGTTCCATTTATGTTTTGCCTCTTATATTATGGAATATTAACATGTTATACAACTTTAGCCTCATTACCATTAATGTTTCATTTTATTCAATGCTTTAAATTTTGTCTATAACTTGTTGTTTCATATATTATATCTATGATCGTTATTTCACTTTAATATCATCGATTTATGCTTGATGTTAAGTTGAGGTATCACATGAATGTTTCACATTAAAATTTATTTTACTGTAAATATTCATCATCACAAGGTCACTAGATCTATATGTTTATCACTCTATTTTTATATCCTTGCTCCCAAAAATACCTTGAGTTTATTCTGGAGATATTAGCACAAGCCCGTTACAAATTTGTTTCATAGGAAAGATAGCTGGAAGATTGGAGTGCATAGGGATATAAACATAGTATGAGACTAATCTTAGGTTAGTGTTATTCACATTCAATTTACGTTATTAGTTTATTAGTGAAATAAGACAATTTAAATTGGTTGTGACTATTATTCTGTTCTTGTTTCAGATTATGTTCTATTAGTTTTGTTTTGAGTTCTTAGATTTTAAATTATTAAACAAAAAATATAAAAATTATCTTCTTTATTTATCTACTTCGCAAACGATTACAAAAACATTTATTTCACTAGACATCCACCAAAACTTGAAAATTGTAGATATCATGTTCATAATCACATTTTCATATTTATTTTTCTATTTAGCATTTGTAAATAATTAGATTCGTATACATAGTATCGTAGTTATAGATTTAGGGTAGTTTATTTTCTTTCATTATTTTAACACCTTAGTTGGCTAATGGAGCCATTAAACCCGCCAGGATAGATTGCACCAAACAACTTGAGTTAATTATAAAACCCCCGACTGGATCTATCCTTCCAGTTGACGGTGCGTCACATATGCCCGTCAACAAATGGTGCTAGAAGGAGGGACAGGATTCGATTGATGGCACATGGAGGTCACAAGAGTCCTACCCCACACACTTGCTCCCCTGTCGTAACGTGTAGTCGCTCAGAAAACAACGTTACACTTGAAACAACAACTACCTCAAACGATAACCCTAAGATTCCCATTGAACCAGTAACACCAGTTCCTCAAGGGGCTGATGTCCAAGAAATTGTTCATCAGTCACTCATAAGAACGTATAGTTCATTAGCCCTTATCAAACAACTTGGTAGGCCACTTAATCAACCGCTATATTTCTCAGATATCCGAGAACAACTTCAAGGCACTGGTCTACTCCAAAACCCTTTGGGTGATAATACTACCAATCTTATCGAAACGCCTACCCTTGGAGCTGGAGGATCTGGTATCCCACCTTCCCCATCTGGTTCATCTCCATCCTCTTTAGGAGGAGAATCTTCAGACGAAGGAAGTTCTTCATCAGAACCATCTCAACCGTCTACACCACCAACTCCCATGGAAAATCAAAACAATCCTGCTAGACCTTGGCTCGATCAAGATGTCATGGCTGTACTGAGACCCCAACACCCATTACCAAAACATCCAGAGAAATGGATGCTCAAATTTGATCCAGACGCAGAGCAGTCTGCTGAGGATCATATCAAGAAATTTATGCTGGCCATTAGACTATGGAGTGTTGAACATGAGGATGTAGTATGTAGATGATTCCCTTATAATTTTGAGGGAAATGCCTCCACGTGGTATTTCGCTCAACAAACCCAAACCATTTTCTCTTAGGACAAGTTTGAAACTTGTTTCTTGGAAAAATCCGAAGATGATAAATCTCCGGAAGTCTTGATTATGAAACTTTCCATCTTAAAAATGAATCCTAAGGAAAAAGCGAAAGATTTTAACCAAATATTTCTTACTTTAAAAAATAAAATCCCTGCAGATTCAATGCCCGCTGAAAGTTTAATAGTTGCATATTATGCTAAAGCCTTGCACACTAATATATCCATATGGGTCAAAAAGTCTAAAAAGAACACATTTCTTGAAGCCTTTGAGGAGGCAAGCCAAATTGAAAAGGATATTTTGAGCTTGAAAGATAATATTAGTAGTAAAGCTGAAACAACTTCATCCTCTAAAAAGAAAATAGAGATCCTTAATAGGCCTCCTCAAACTAAAAATCATCTGGAAACTTTAGACTTAGAAATCTTGCAGAAAGCTTTCCAAAAATTGTCCAATCAGGTCGTTGACTTGAAGAGATAAGTCACAGAGGCATCAACAAGAAAAGAAATTTTTAAACCTCCTTTCAAAAAACCTTTTCCTCTCAACCGGCCAAACCCGACCACTGAAGGTCTAAATTTCGAAAGTTTATAGTATGCTTTGCAAACCATCTTAGAAGCACATGATAATTCTTCCTTTTCCCCTCCCGAAAATTCTGAAGTCGTAGTTGAGGAAGAAGAACTGGAAGAAGAGGAATCATCTCCCAATGTCTGCGGTCACTTCTCGAACAATATCTTCCAAGAAAATTTTGAAACTATTCACCCCTACAACATAAGAAGCAAAACGCAAAACAAACCCCCTTCTGAAGTGAATAAAAATGTGTTTCCAAAACAGTTGAAGCAAGATGAAAGTAAAAAAATCTAAGAATCCCTAGTTTTAGAATACGATCTGATTGAAGATTTAAAAAAAATGAGAGCTAATATTTATGTTTTTGAGATGCTGAAATTTCCCCTTATTTTGCAGAAAATGCTTCAAAATATCGCTGAAAATAGTAAAAACAACAACAAGAAATCAACATAAATTGGTTCAAATACAACCAAAAAAATCCCAACTAAAATGACATCTGAACTTCTAGATAAAAGGGATTTAGCAGGAAAAACTGTAGAAAATGTAGATAAAACTGTTTTAGGGACAACAACTAAAAATCAACAGAATTCTGTTGTTAACACTCAAAAAAATGTCCCACCTTTTTTGTTAACCTTTGAAATTTATAATAGGAATGTACATAATTGTATGGTCGATTCCGGGGCATTGTCAAACGTGATGCCTCTATCTTTTTGTCAAAAAATTAATGCAGAAGTTAAACCTTCTGATCTCAAGATCATTAAGCTAGATCAGACAAATGTTAAGGTAATTAGTGAACTTAAGTATGTTCTGGTTAGATTATCGTCCAATCCTAAGGTTCATCAGATAATTGGCATTATCATTGTTGATATCCATGAAGTTTACGGTTTTTTTTTAAGCAGGGACTGGTCAGAACAACTGCATGGTTACTTTGCCACAGATTGGTCTCATTTGTGGCTGCCTGAAAATGGACAACCCAACAAAATTAGGATAAACAAAGAATGCTATCTTAAGCATACCGTGACATATTTAAATGATGCAAATGAACCTTTCACTTCATCTGCTAATTCATTTGAAATGTAGGGAATAAATACCTTCTTTGGTAATTTCATGACCGAAATTTCTCCTATTACCGATCCTAGGCAGCAATCAAAATTTATGGCCTATACTCAGACATCATCTTTTCAAAGTATGCCAAGTACTGCTGATGAAGCCCAAATCTAGTCATTGTACTTTGATGGATCCAAATCCAAAGAAGGAGCAGGTGTAGGTTGTCTGCTCATCGATCCTGCAGGTAATAAGACTTTTATTGCTTGTCGGCTAGAGTTTGAGTGCACTAAGAACACCGCCAAGTATGAATCACTTCTACAAGGACTTAAGAAAGCTTTGGATATGGACATGCATAATTTGATGGTATTTGGTGATTCAGAAATTAGGCAGGTAAGAAATGCCATAAATTTCTTATCACCACATCTGAAAAGATACCAAACTGAGGCATGGAGTTTAATGAAAAATTTTTCATCATTTAACATAAATTCCATTCCTAGATTAAGTAATTTGAAAGCTGATTTATTGGCCAACGTTGCTTCTAAACATTTTCCCGCTGAAGGTCTTTCCCCTAATGCATTTTCAATTGAATTGTTTTTTCAGGTCGTCGATCCTAGATAACATCACAAATTGGAGAGTATTCGATGATGACCAACAAATTATCAACTTTCTGCACATGGAAGACACCTTCCAAGGTGCAGTCATTAATGAAGGCACTCACGATGAGAACCTCTGAAACTTCATGGTAATATCAGATCTTAGATCTCCTAAATCAACATATGATCTGGTAAACTATATCCCTAGATCTATTGTAATACTAGAGAAATTTTATGACTTGCATGATAAATTTAGAGGGACATTTAATTTTAAAACAGACAGTTCTTCTTTGATTTATGAGACAGTTAATTTAGGAACAAAGGATAATCCTCAAAATATTAATTTGGGAAAGGGATGCTTCGAGCAAGAAAGATCTACTTTTATAAATTTATTTAAAGAATTTAAAGACGTTTTTGCCTCAACGTATGATCACTTGAAAACATTTGATCCCAATATCATACAACATGTCATCCCCATGAAACCCCAGACACAACCTTTTCAGCATAAATTGAGGAAGATGCACCCTAAATTGGAACCCACTATTAAAAATGAACTGAATAAATTTCTAACTGCAAAGATAATTTTCCCGGTAAGGCACATGCAATGGGTGTCTAATCTAGTCCCTATAAGGAAAAAAAGTGGTGAAATTCGACTCTGTGTTAATTTTCGGAACCTGAACCGAGCATCTGATAAAGATAACTACCTTGTTCCTCCAATGGAACAAATTCTAAAGCAGGTGCTTGGTTCCAAAGGACTATCTTTACTAGATGGCTTTTCGGGATGCAACCAGGTCCTCATGTCTCCCTCACATCAACTCAAAAGAACCTTTCACACCCATGGGGCACTTATGCCTATAGGAAAATGCCTTTTTGACTGATAAATGCTGGCGCCAATTTCCAAAGAGCAATGTAAATTGCTTTCCATGGCCTCATGAACCAGTCGGTCATGGTCAACCTTGATGAAACCTTGATGGTCTACCTTGATAATTCCTTACCCAGCTGTAGGAAACCTGTTAGTACTAAAAGAATTGGGTAAGAAAAGGGAAAATTGGATGATGTCATTACAACAATATGAACTTGAAATAAACCCTGCACATATTTTAGAGGTCAAGGCCTATGTAAAATAGTGGTGGATTCAGTTGAAGAATATGAAAGTCAAATCAACACCTTAATTGTAAATCAACATAACGAAAAACAAATCAATTGTGCACAAATTACTGTCAATTCTTGGTATGGGAACATTAAATTTTATTTGACACATGGATATGCTCCCCATAATCTTGATCCTAAAAACATAATATCACTTAGGCTAAAATATGCATCTTTCTAGTTAATAAATGATGTATTATTTCGAAAAAACTTTGATGGTGTTTTTCGGCGTTGCTTAGAAAAGGAAGAGTAAAAAAGAGTGCTATCTGAACTTCATGCAGGTGATGCTGATGGTCACTTTGGTGGAGATACCACTGCTCACAAAGTGATAAAATATGGGTACTATTGGCCCACTTTGTTTAAAGATGCCCATGCAATGTGTCGTAAATGCATAATATGCCAAAAGGCTGCAGGACAGGTGAAAACGACATCATTTCCTTTGCAACCTGTTACTGTAGATTCCCCTTTTCAGTAATGGGGCCTTGACATCATAGGACCAATTAATCCTTCTTCTTCATAGTATCACAAGTATATCCTTATAGCAACAGATTATTTTACTATATGGTCTGAGGTTGTACCTTTGAGAGTTGTTAAGAAAAATCAAGTAGTGTCTTTCCTTAACTCTCATATCATCGCTCGATTCGACATTCCCGAATGTTTGGTCTTTGATAACACCTCTTACATTTCATCCCTTGATATGAATGTTTTCTCTTTGGGAAAAGGGATTAAACTTAAGTATTCTGCAAGCTACTATCCTCAAGGAAATGTCATAGTAGAATCAACAGACAAAAATTTAATCAAGATTGTTAAAAGGACAGTTTCAGAAAATCACAAGAACTGGCACAATGCACTGTATAATTCACTTTGGGCTGATAGGGTAACCCCAAAATCCTCTGTTGGTAATTCCCCTTTCTTCCTTGTTTACGGAAGAGAATCAATTATCCCTCCACATGTTTTACTTCCCTCACTACAACTGTCGCAGAAAGTTCAAGAAGAGGAGTTCCCTCCTCTAGAAAATCGAATAAACGCCTTAATGAAACTAGAGAAAGTGAGAACACAAGCAAAGCAGAAATTGGATCAGCATCAACAAATTGTAAAAAACTGGTTTGATTCAAATTTTTCTTCAGATAGGAATTTCGATGTCGGAGACTTGGTTCTCAAGTGGGACAAATCTCACGAAGGAAAGGGGGAACACAACAAGTTCCAGAATATGTGGTTGAGAGCATTTTTAATTTTTGAAACATTGGGTCCTAGCTCTTTCCATTTGCATAATTTGGAGGGACAACCAGACACTTTCCTAGTGAATGGCTAGGCTCTCAAAAGATATTTCACATAATGATTTCAGATCCACCTTTTGTACATATTTTTTTTTAATTTTATTTTTCATTTTTTAATTTTGGTTCTTTTCATTTTGCTTTATTTTGATTTATTTTCAAATAATGATGTCCGAGTCACCATTTCATTTGTGGAAGGGAACTCAGAATTTTCATTCATTAGCAACATCTGACAACTCCTTGAAGAACCAGTGTTGTGAATGCTAAAACTCATATCAACAGAAGTAAATTTTTGTTCAAAACAATGTTCCTGGTTTCTCTCTAAAATTACGAGAAGACACGATTATCATTCATAAAACTCTTAACGTTGTCCCTGTTTTAAGGAAAACAACTCGATTATGCCTTCCTATCCTTGATATGGTTTCTTAACAGAAATATAAGTGTTCAGATCATGATGAAGATCATCAAACAAGAAAATAAGTTGTAAAAGATCAAATTTTGTTTTCAAAATCTAAGATTTTTAGCATCACCCCGCTCTCTTGAATATTGTAAAGTTTTTGTAAATTTGTAAACAAATTCTAGAGAGTTGAAAGAACTGTAACGTGTGGGAAGTGGCTGTAAACCTGCTGAGACATTGAAAAGGTCCGTTGACAACGGGTAAATGAATGCATGATGCCAAGGCAACTTCGCCATGGTACTGAACATGCCTGCTGGCAACGAAGCAATGTCGAGTTTAAGAAAATTTTCAGGTATGTCCTTTTGAATTCATCAAAAGTAAAGATGTTCTTTATCATGAATGGATGACTCTTGGATAGGAAATAGGTGTTAGAGTGGGTTAAATGACATCCCTACCGAGGCTATGGACGCCTGCTAGCAGTAGTGGCCCTGTCAACAATATCACAGTTGGTTGCCTAAACATTGTTTCACTCGTAATCTATATTTGATACTAGATTACATTTTTGACAGAAACAAATATGATGCTAGACTACATTATTTTCTAAGTTTTGATCGGGATGCTTGACATGCTATCAACTGTTTCTTAAAAATTCATCCTTTCTGATTCACCATAACATGAATTTTCTGGTGATGCAGAGATAATTTCTTTGCCCAGTACGTCGCCATTGTTGGCAGCCACACATGATTTTTATATTTAACACAATTGAAAGAGATTACACTTTTCCGTAGCTGCCATCACCTCAATTTTGTAAAAAATTTTGAGAAATTTTCGAAATGATTGCTGGATTAAAAGATTTCTTTATTAAATTTTCATTGTTTTCATTTTCGCTTGTTTTATTTTTAATTCATGTCTGTAAGCATGAATTAAACGTAAAACTTGACTTGGTTTAATAATTTTGTGCCTTAGAAATATCTTTTAAAAGCCATCCATATGAAATCGAAATTCAAAAATTATGAAATGGTTGATTAATCCATTATCGATTTTTTGTTTTAATATGGTCCTTACGAATTCAATGGTTCAATAGTTCATTGTCAAATTGTTTTTATACATGAAAAGCCTTCGTTAATTTTTTATATTCTTCTCATGATTTCAATGGTTGTATCAACATTCATACCAATGAGTACAAACCTGTTGTACTTGCGTTTTTGCCTTACTTTGCTGGCTCAAAACATTAATGAAGCTATTCATTATTTGCATAGGGTTTTGTACTCTGTAGTTTTGGCACTCATCACGATAGATAATAAGGAATACATTGAACCATTTGGTTTTCATTCTCACTATCCGAGTTATGATAACCCACAAGCTCTTCTATTTTCATTTATCCACTCTCCATTCAGACTTTTTTCTGTTGCTCGAATGATTGGAACCTAAAACTATTCCGAGTGATCTCTGTTGCATCATTGTTACAGTGGTCATGGCACCCGTCGTTTGCATAGAACCGAATGGATTCCAAGCCTTACTATCCCATGACGATGCTATTAAGGACCTAAAGGATCATGGCTAGGATATATTCCTCAAGAAATTCGAGGGTTATAATCTCCAGGTAGCAGAAGCTTTCGCACGAACCTTTGACGGGTTCAGAGCTATGATTAGAGACATACAATTAGAATTGATAGAAGATTTCATCAGCAAAGCAATATGGCTCCCATAAAAGGGTGAGATATGGTTTAAAAACACCATTATATAATAAGTCCCGTGGAATTTTTTTATGACCTCCTAAAAAACCAACTGTTGTGTAAAAGGTATTCCTATCACTCTGTTAAAACCTAGACGGCATAGTTTTTTATTAATTCTCAAGCAATTTGTAACGCGTGAAGGTTGATATGGACTGGTATTTCTCTACCATATCTGTTTTCTCATGAATTTCATAGGTTTCGATTTAGATATTCCCTTTTACCCACTGATGAGTCTCTATAAGATGTCCAATCATTACAAATGATAGGGTATCAATTTGAGCCTGTTTCAGGATGGATTGGTTAAAATCTTGTTGATGTATCATCTGTTGACCATAGGTGACAATTAGGAGACCTTTTTGGTGAGGAATGGCTTCGCCTAGGCTGATCCTACAACAGACCCTCTTTTAATAGCAAACCCTCTTTTAACAACAAACCCTAACTCAGACAAGCCAGTGGTTGAAAACCATTTTGGTAATTCAATTAATGAACCAGAGTTTACTGATAAAACCCCTCTAGATAAAAGATCACCATGTAGGTTTTCAGCTGCAATATTTCCATAGAAAGTGACTGATGAATTGAAGGGAAATGATCCTCATGTGCCTGTGAATGATGCTAGTGTTAAGTCTGATGTCAAGAAATTCGGTAAAGGGACAAAGAAACAATGCATAGATTTGGATTTTAATAATAAGAAAGAGGGTCACCTAATATCTAGGAAACTAAGAAACTGAAACGACACTCATCTGAGCTCGATCGATCTGATCGAGATCGATGAGGGTTTGGATCCTAAGATAGAGGATTTTCTAGCTCGAGAAGATCCAAAAATTCAGGGTTCCAAGAGGGAGGTTATCATTCATACTGAACCATATGATTTCGTGACAAATTTACCACTATTCCTTAATGGTAAAGAAGGATTCTCGGGTATTAGGAAAGATCTGAAGAAAACAACAGGTAATATTTAAGCCTCCTTGGTCGATTGTGTCCCTCGTTGATCTTCCATCTCCCCTGTAAACTGTGATGGCTATCTCGATTGGGTTGAGCGCTACTATACCGATGTTCTTCTCTGACAGGCCTGAATTAAAACTTTGATTTATCATAATGATCTGTTGAAGCAAGAAAACCTTGATCTCAAGGCACATGTAGAGAGGGAGAGTAAATGTATCGAGAGATCTGGAAACATAGTCATTAAGAATATGACCAATGTCAAGGCAATTATAATGTAAGGTAGCTAGAGAGGTAGTGGGGGGGCCCAGAGGGCCCATAGTGATAATAGTGGAGTTCATTCAATGTAAGGTGGACTAGGTCCACTATATTATTAAATAAGGCCCACTATGGTAGTTAGATATAATAAATGGGTAATTAGATATAATAAATGTAAGAGGACTTCTTAGAAGGTTCTACTTCTAGAAGATTCCTCCTCTAGAATGTTCTTAGGAGATGATAGCACTATATAAAGGGGTTCAAGCAATGTAATGAGACATGAAGAGAATTATTGTATTGTGAGTTGTAGCTAAATAGGAGGAAGCCCCCTCAAAGAGGCAAGTGAACATGAGAGGATCCCTTCCATAATAGGATCCATTGTATGGTGTTTCCCTACCTCAAGGGTTTGGTAATAATAAAGTGTGTTTCTTCTATATTGCTCTGTGGATCTATTGTGTATTCAGTATTTGTGGTTATTATATTGGTAGATCTATTCAGGTTCTTAACATATAAACTCTGAATTGTCTGATCCCTCTTTGGCAGATTTTTAATGGTAAAACATTTTGTTGTGATTTATTTTGATTTTGTTATCTAAATCGAAATAAGTAGATTTGAATTGTGATTTCATTTACTAAAATAAAGACTGGCTACAAAATCTTCAATTCTGTAGCCAAGTCTCTTTTAATAAAAATTAGTTATTAGTAATGCTTTTTCTAATTTATCAAATTGGCTTTTCTATTCTCGGGAAATGGGAGATTCTGCTGCTGATTACTTGGAAGAAATATTTTCAATTATACGTTTAAATGATTAGTAGTTTCTCCTTCTTTATGTTTTATAAAAACTTTGATTTAATTTTGAATAAACCAACTCCGGTATGAGTGTTTTCCAATCCACTATTTTTGTAATATTACTTGATTTTGGGAGATTCAACTCTATCCTATGAGATATGCGTATTTGGATCCTAGATTACTTTAAATACTGTTCACTTTTGTTGGTGAGGGAATCCTTTTTTGGAACACATTATGGACATGTAATTCCCATAGACTATAGGGACAAGTTGTTCACATTTCGGCTTTAGACCAGCGTGACATTGTTCCATTTATGTTTTTCCTCTTATATTATGGAATATTAACATGTTATACAACTTTAGCCTCATTAGCATGTAATGTTTCATTTTATTCAGCGCTTTCAATTTTTTCTATAACTTGTTGTTTCATATATTATATCTGTGATCGTTATTTCACTTTAATATCATCGATTTATGCTTGATGTTAAGTTGATGTATCACATGAGTTAGCACTAGGAGTCACCTTTTGATTTCATAGAAGGTAAGCCTAGTACCCATCAGGTTATATGTGAATCCATGAGTGTTTTTAAAGGGTCAGATGGAAAATAGTCGAAATGATAATACGCTGACTCATAAACAGGGCTAACATGTACCAGGAAATAAGGTTTTGACTAACTTCAACCAGTAGTTTGAGAGTAAATGGGATAGAGGGAAGACTCGAATGAGAGGGGTGTAATAGCTACTGCAAACATCAGGTCTACAAGAGCCTAAGGAAGAAATTTTCTCAAGACAAGATCTTCTTGAAATTAGGAACTAAGAAGCTAAATAAACACCATGATAATACAATGAAAAAACATCCACCATAACATTACCATAGTTATCCCCGTGAAGCATTCACAACATGAACATTTAGCATTAGAAGCATATAGGCTAAAATAGAAGCTGATTTCTATTAGTCAAAAAGTCTTAAGTCCAATACACAGCTAGATCGTAGTCACTTCAAAAAATATTACAATCTAGGGAGCCTTACTCAACCATCTGAACCTCCTAAAGCAATAGATCTGTCTATTTATAACAAGAAAGGGAGGCAACAACTAGAGGTATGAGCTGGCCTCTTTCCATTGAAAATATCTAGACATTTATTTGTTCTAACAACTCAGATAACTGCCTATGCTATAAATAGGAAAATGATGGTGACTAATCCAATCATGCTTCTAACTACTTTGATCCTGTTTTTCTACTCAACTCCTATTTTTCCATGTGTCCCTTTGGAGCCTGTAGTTGTCCTCAGAATGCCAATTACTACTTTTGTCTCTTTCTCCATCATTAACTTGTCCAAACTTGTTGGCCTAGTCCTCCTAGATCCCTAGTGTTTGCTGACAAACTTTCTTGTGTAGCAACTCTGGGTAGCGCACCCTAAAACGAAACAAGGAGATAAGGTAGCGCCTGTAGGTAGCGCCCCTATGCTGTGCATGTGTGTAAACCACCTCCCTGTCAAATATTACGCAGTGCCTATAGGTAGCGCCATTGTGTTGCACCCATATACCAATTCTTCCCTCTATGTAATATTACGCAGCACTTTACATAGTGCCACTGTGTGCAACTTCTGTTCTCTGTAAGATATTACACAACGCCCATACACAGCGCTACTTACGCTACGTTTGCATACAGTTTTGGGTATCATTGCCAAAATGAAACGTCTTTTAATCTAGAACATGTGTAGAGCAGTTTGTTTCCTTCCATGATGACTTAAACCATTTTACTTAGGTGCCTTGACTATACCATAGGTATTTCCATTTACTACTAAGTGAATCTAGCACTTAGCAAAAAATCAAAATCCATATAGCTAAACACCTAGAAGCTTGTATAGATGGAAAACATAGTATCTGCATATCAGTTAACCCTCCCAAAAAGGAACAATTCCCAAAAATGGAGCTTACCCCTTACTAACTATTTTTTCATCTTAACACTTAGCCTCACACTCTTTCTAATAGAAAGAGTATCTTCAATTGGCTCAACAGACTTCTTCTTCCTAACACTGACAGGCTTCTTCGGTGTAGTTGAGCTCTCCTTAGCTGTTGGTTTATCATATTCAATGGTAGATTCTACAAACATCTGTAAATTTCTTTGAGCTGCCTCATCTTGAAAGTGTCTCAGCTCTTCCTTTAACTTCCTATTCTGAGACTGAAAGCCTCTATTCTGTCTGTAAAGATTCTTCAGCTGTTTACGAAGAGGCAGAGCCTTTCTTGCTGCAAACCTTACAAAGTCGAGGGCATGGTTGTAGCCAACCAGGAGCTCATCCATCTAAGCCAAGTGGACCTTGTCTTCTTCTTTGAGATGAGATATTTCTCTCCTTGCATCCCTAAGCTGCTTGATAAGTCTTTTGTAGGTCTAGCTATCAGGAGGGACAGTGGCATGCTCAGTCTCAATGGGCTTCTCCTCAGACCCCTCTTTCTCCTGCATGGGAAGTATCTTGTCTATCTCATCAGGTTCCTTGCTGGATTTACCTTTATTATTCTTTCTCTGCACAAGGGTTTCATCCTTTCTTACCTGATTCAGAATCGAATCCAGGAGCCTGACAAGGCTAAAAAAGACTCAAAAATGAAAGTTTTCAGAATCAGATGAAACCAATTCCATTGCGACCATCTCGTCACGCTAATTCTAGCCATATATTCACTTTATAAAATGAGCACTGTATGCAAGAGTTATCACACTCTAACCATTTTCCCAAACAACTACAAAGTAAAAAAAAAAAGTCAACAGTCAAAAGGTGATGTGGCACTCTCTGGAGGTGACACGTGGTAGTGGCAGAAGTGTTATGTGGCAACACATGCAACAGAGAGACTGGAAAGATGAAAAATCAAATCAGATTTGGACATGTGGCATGTGACACTTGTCAATTTTCGGCAAATGAGGTGATGCCACGTGGCCCAGGAATGGGAAACCACGTGGCACCCAGTCAACAGTTGTGTGGAAAGTTCCAAAAATGTTTTGGAGGTCCATGGGTTTTGAACCCATGACCACCATTAAACCCAAGCACCTTAACAAAGATCTCGTTTACCAACACGCCACCAAGTTACTTATTAAATGAAACAAGTTTAATAATATTTAAATGTGAATGTATTGTTATGTGGGCGGAAGGGGGCTGGGGCATAGCCCCAACCCACGGTTTTATGCAGTCATATGACCACAGAGAGGGAGCACATGCCAGTCAAGGGGGATAAGCCCAATAATTAAATAGAAAGTGGTTTTTAAACCATATATTAATGATTTTTGGGGATTTCTGACTAATATTTAGCCCAGAAAAAAAATTGTTTTGGGGATTTTGGGCCATTTGAAGGGGGATTTGAGCCTAGATTTTGGGAGGAAGTTTGGGATGGATAACCAACTTTAGATCTATAAAACCCAGGCTTGTTTGAGGCCATAAAGGATAGTCAGAGAATATTTATGCTGAAGAGAGGCCAAGCCAAAGCCATTTTTATGTAGGGAAGCTGTTGAGGAGCAGATGCTTGCGGGCCATTTCTGAGAGCTTTGGTCATCCATTTTATGTGCCGTTTCTTCTATTGGGTTCTCGAGAATCGGAAGAACATGACCAAATAAGTATTATAGCCTAATGGAACTGGTGTGATGTACTTTTTGAGCTTTGAACATAAATAAAGAAGCCTCCCCCACTGAGACAAAGGCCCGGAGACGTAGGCATTTTTGTGTTGAACTCCATTATCACTTCTCTTGTTGTGGTTTGTTGTTCTTATTGCTTCAGTTCAGATCTGTATTTTGTATTATGGTTGTGATATATTCTCTCATCTTCATCCTCTTTCATTAGCTTCTTAAATGGTTAATAATCACATGCAATTCATAACTCAACCATAGTCATTAAAAGATCTTTTCGGATCATTACGATAGGCTTCTCAATGTTTTTCTCAAAGGTTTCATCTTTTGTCTCCAAGGGTCTTTTATGTTATATTTTTTAGCTCGGTAGGTACTCTGCATGTTTTGTCTTGTATGCAGATGTTACCTTAATATTTGCACTACCAAGCACTTGACTTTGTAATAGTTTTTATAAAGTTGTTTTAAGTGGTTCTTTTAGTAAAGTGACTTTTTTAATAAAGTTTACCTTCTATTTTTAAAGTGACTTTATTTTCATAAAGGGTGAAATCATGAAGGTGGGTTACACTTTTGCTTGTTTTATGACAAAAAAAACTGTATTTTCACAAGTTATTCAACTTCTGACATATAAAAGTATTTTTTTTATTTAGAATTTCACTTTATAGTAAAAACAAAACTTGTG
>ML798632.1:0-33692 GCA_009831015.1 Picea engelmannii | reverse complement strand
CGAAACGAAACGAACGAAAAGGATTACCATTTATGCATTTTTAAATCTTTCAACGAATCGTTTATGGAACGAAATGAATTAAATCCTTCAAAACGAATCGAACAGGACGAAAACGAAATCGTTTATGCATTAAATCCTAAATCATTTATTCATTAAATCCTATATCGTTTATGCATTTTTAAATCTTTCAACGAATCGTTTATGGAACGAAATGAATTAAATCCTTCAAAACGAATCGAACAGGACGAAAATGAAATCGTTTATCCATTAAATCCTAAATCGTTTATGCATTAAATACTAAATCATTTATGCATTAAATCCTATATCGTTTATGCATTTTTAAATCTTTCAAAACTAAACGAACGAAAACGAAAACAAAACGAAAATGAAAACGAAC
Source organism: Picea engelmannii (assembly GCA_009831015.1). Taxonomy (NCBI): domain Eukaryota; kingdom Viridiplantae; phylum Streptophyta; class Pinopsida; order Pinales; family Pinaceae; genus Picea; species Picea engelmannii. The sequence goes on along the minus strand of ML798632.1, from coordinate 33,295 downwards.
AGGATTACCTCGAAATTCCTCGGCGTCCACAGCTCCCACGACCTCGGCGTCCTCGGCGTCCACTGCTTCCACTGCTCCCACGACTTCGACGACTTCGGCGACAATAGAGCCAATGCCTGCGACACAGAGCCAATGCAAACAATGCCCGCGACACAGAGCCAATGCAAACAATGCCCGGCGACACAGAGCCAATGCAAACAAAACGCCCGGACCTCACACAAACGCCCGCGACACAGAGCCAATGCAAACAAAAAAATTTCCAAACAATGATAATCGATGTGTGGAAATTATATAAACCAACTTTCGGCCGAACTATTTTTCGGCCGAAAGATTGTTCGGCCGAATAATCTTTCGGCCGAAAGAATGTTCGGCCGAAAAACTGTTGACGGAAAAAAAATATCCGGCCGACCAAATTTCTTCACGCAAATCGAGGGCCCGGTTATGGGTCCGTTCGATTTGACGTTTGTTTTTTCGGCCGAGCAATAGTTCGGCCGAAAAATATATCTTTCGGCCGAAAAATATATGTAGTTCGGCCGAAAGTTGGTTTTCCGAAATTTTGGAGACCAGATTGTCACGAAAGTGTAACCCACCTTCGTGATTCCACCCTAAAGCACTTATGTAATAAAGTGAAATTCACTTTAATTTTAAATGAGACATTTTGGAGGGAATGGATCATGACCCTTGATCTTGAAAAAGGCAGGATCTAATCTTGGCCTTTGGATCTAGGGTTGGGAAGGTGAAAAGACACTTTTGGGGGGGAAAAGTCATTTTCAGATTATAAAAGAATGCATTGGGTAGTGCGCAAGACATGTTGTGAAGACATCGGGAGGATGTTGAAAGCACATCGGGAGGAGAGTTAGAGAGATTTTTTGAGCATGCTTGAGAGAGGAAAGTGAGTAGCAAAGAGGGCACATTTTTCGAGGAAAGTGGGCAGGATTCCCGAGAAATTTTTTTCTGTGAATTTTTGGCCAATTTTTTTTTTTTGCTATGGGAGGTCGTACTATATGGATCTGTATAGTCATCCAGATTTGGCACAGAAATCGAGAAATTTTGGGCACGAATTTCAAGGAGGATTTATGTTTTATGTTCACTATTTTTGGGCCGTACGGAACAATTCGTACAACTGACTATGGGCACAGAAAATGAGGCAGAAGAGGCCAAACAACAATACGGTTTTGGCATGGAAAATGAGGTAGATTTTTGTGGGACAGATTTGGTGCTGTGAGGTATTTTCCTTGGCTGGAAATGTAGATTTGTTGCTATTTTGTACTTTTCTGAAGCATAATAATAAGATCTCTTTCTCTCGTTGGGTTCCCCATATTGGGGTTTTCCCTGACATTTGCCTAAATTTTTTAGTGTTATTGGGTTGTTGTCCACTGTGTTTTTCCATTGCATATTTTTCTTAGCAATGTGTATTCCTTCTTATGGAAATTTCTAAATGTGGGTTTTTTCATTTATGAAGTTTATGAAGATAGGTACCTCTAGGTTGCTAAGTGTTTGACAGAATTTCAGTTTGCTGATTTTAGTCATTAAAAATCTACATGGTATCAGAGCTTGTGCTCTGAAGTTGAGTGGGAAGCATTTTGGCACTTGGGACAACAAGTGATTTGTTGTTGTGTTTTCTTGAATAAGGCATAAAAGGATCTTTGTCAGGTGGACAAAGTTGACTTCTAGCATTAGGTTTGAAGATAGATTGGAGGGGATCTCCAACTACCTGCAGTGGAAGGTTAGAATCAACAATGTTCTCAAGGAGAACAAATTGTGGTTGTTTGCGAACACCGTCATAGATGTACCTATAGATCCCATAACTCTTGATGTTCATGAGGTGAGGGAAGCCAAGACTCAGAGAATCATCTTGGATGGGTTCAGAGACCACCTTATTCCACATTTGGCTGAGAAGAAGACAACCAATGAAATGTGGGTTGCACTGAAAGGCCTGTATGAGGCTAAGAACGAGAACCAGATAATGGCTCTCCAAGACAAGCTGCATGGAACTAGGATGGTCAAAGGAGAGAATGTGGCCACCTACCTCACTCGGGTTGACTAGGTGAAGGACAAGTTTGTAGCTATTGGAGAAGTCATTCTTGACTCAGATTTGGTGCAGATATCCCTCAAAGGCTTCACCAAGGAGTGGGAGATTTTCTTCAAGTGTGTGGTGGGGAGGGAGAATCTCCCTGACTGGAGCAGATTATGGGATGATTTTACGTAGGAGGAGATCCAAGAGGGGTCTCAAGAAAAGGCATTGGACAGTGCAGATGACAAGAACATTGCTCTTATGGCAAAGGGAAATAAGAAGGACATGAGCAAGGTGAAATGATTTGCATGTCACAAGACTGACCACTATGCTAGTCAATGTTTGGACAACAAGAAGAAGAAACCAGAACCAGAAGTGTCAGCTTCAACAAAAGTTGTAGAGTTTACTTAGAGATTTGAGAAGGAATTCTCTCTCATGGCTGGTTCTGTGGGTAGTGGATGCCTAGTGTTCGAGGACATTGAATCTTGGTTTGTGGATTGTGGTTCTTCTTGTCACATGATTAGGTTAAGGTCAATTTTCCTCGATCTTACAGAGATAGACTCAGACGGTAGTGTGAATTATGGAACCAGTCCACAACATGCAGTAAAGGGGGTTGGAAGGATGAGATTCCAACTAGAGTCAGGAGATCTTCTGGAGGTTGGTGAGGTGTCATATGTTCCAGAGTTGACACTTAATTTTCTCTCATTGTCAGCTTTGTATGAGAGTGGTTTTGGAGTTGTTTTCAACAACGGACATGTGTTTTTGTATTCTGTGGGAGCAACTCCTGACACAACAATAATGCTTGGTGTTAAGTATGAGGGCTTGTATAGGTTGTTGGGTAGACCTGTGTTGGGATCCAGTGGATTTCTGGACTCAGATTCTGTGTCGGAGGGTTTGTAGGTAGCATGGGAGAGAGAGCTAATAGATGGCACTCAGTCTTCTTCTGGGACTCTCAAGGGACTCAACAGACATGAGTCGACACAGTTGGATGCTTAGGAGAATGTGCAATCTCCTAGGAGCATGTCTTCAGTTCGTGGTACAACAGAGGTAGCAACAGAGGCTTCCAGTGCAGTGGGAATAGTGGCTTCATGTTCAGAGGGAGCAGAGACTTCCAGTATAGAGGAAACAACTATGGCAGCTGATGAGATGGAGACAGATTCTGGTGGTGATACCAGAAGTACCTCCCTCGCTAATAGGGAGTGTTAGATTTTTTAGCTCAGGAGGTACTCCGCATGTTTTGTCTTGTATGCAGATGTTACCTTAATATTTGCACTACCAAACACTTGACTTTGTAATAGTTTTTATAAACTGTTTTAAGTGGTTCTTTTAGTAAAGTGACTTTTTTAATAAAGTGTACCTTCTATTATTAAAGTGAATTTATTTTCATAAAGCACTTATGTAATAAAGTGAAATTCACTTTAATTCTAAATCAAACATTTTGGAGGGAATGGATCATGACCCTTGATCTTGAAAAAGGAAAGATCTAATTTAGGCCTTTGGATCTAGGGTTGGGAAGGTGAAAAGACACTTTTGGGTGGAAAAAGTCATTTTCAGATTATAAAAGAATGCATTGGGTAGTGTGCAAGACATGTTGTGAAGACATCGAGAGGATGTTGAGAGCACATCGAGAGGAGAGTTAGAGAGATTTTATGAGCATGCTTGAGAGAGGAAAGTGAACAACAAAGAGGGCATGTTTTTCGAGGAAACTGGGTACAATTTCCAAGAAAAAATTTTCTGTGAATTTTTGGCCGAAATATTTTTCTGCTATGGGAGACCATACTGTATGAATCTGTACAGTCATATGGATTTGACATGGAAATTGAGAAATTTCGAGCATGAATTTCGAGGCAGATTTCTATTTTATGTTCACTATTTTTGAGCCGTACAGAATAGTCCATACAACTAATTGTGGGAACGGAAAATGAGGTAGAAGAGGTCAGACAATGATATGGTTTTGGCACAAAAAACGAGGCAGATTTTTGTGGGACAGATTTGGTGCTGTGAGGTATTTTCCTTGGCTAGAAATGTAGATTTGCTACTGTTTTGTACTTTCCTAAAGCATAATAATAAGATCTCTCTCTCTCGTTGGGTTTCCCCATATTGGGGTTTTCCTTGACATTTGCCTAAATTTCTGAGTGTTATTGGGTTGTTGTCCATTGTGTTTTTCTGCTGCATATTTTTCTTAGCAATGTGTATTTCTTCTTATGGAAATTTCTGAATGTGGGTTTTTGCATTTATGAAGTTTATGAAGACAATTATCTCTAGGTTCCTAAGTGTTTGACATAATTTCAATTTGCTGATTTTAGTCATTAAAAATCTACATTTTAGAACCTTTCTCCTTTCCCTTCTGTACAGGGGTTTCCTGCTTGTCTTCAGTAGACTGCAAACTATCTTTTCTCCTCTTCCTCTGAGTAAGGGTTTCATATTTATCCTCCACAGGACTTTTAATGCTTTTTCCTTTCTTCTTTAGAACAGGGGTTTCTGGCAAAGGATGCTCTTGGAAAACCTCCTTATGGATTGATGACCTAGTGAAAGGTCTTTTACCCTTGATTTCTACTACTGGAGGAGGAGAGGGAAAGAGAAGCTTCTTCCCCTTTTTAGATGTCAACTTGGTAGAAGAAGGCACTTCTTCGAACCCTGGTGGAGGTGGTGATGAGAAATTTCTATGTGGAGAAGGACAAACTTCCTCCTCAACTTCCCTGACTTGCTTGTTGATCTCTAAAACAAGGGCTCTTCCCTTTCTCTTCTTACCGATCCCTTCTTTAGTACTGGTGAGTGATGAAGAACCTATGATCTATGATTGGGGAGTAGGTGTTGGGTCCAGCTTGAAGTGAGAAGTAACCACAAAATTCTCCCATGAAATGTCTTTCTTTCCAAACTCTTCAGAGACTAACATTTTGATCAATCCAGAGTGAAAAAGGCTAGAGTCTACATCCTTAGATTTGTCTTGCACCCTATCTGAAATTTTAACTATACTTCTCAACAGGTAATAAGGAACATTCATCTTAACCTTAACAACAAAATGTAACAACAACCTTATGTGGTAATGATACAAGGTGTTAAATCTCCCTTCACAAGTAAAATATCTCTGTATGATTTTCAACATTCTATCAAACTGATCAATCAACTGATTCCTCGACATACTCTTAGATAACTCATTGATTCGATATTCAGGCTTGAAGAGATATTTAACAAAAGGTGAACTCAAAACCATGGCCTTGAACCAATTTTCACCTGAAATGGGGATTCCTATTGCAACTATGATGGAGGCTTCGGTTACCTCAAATTCCAAATCCCCAACTCTGGTTTTTTTGCCATCAAAATTTAATGCGAATTGTTTTTCTACTTCTGGATGGCCTCTCTGCATGTTCTGGCAGAAAGAGAGGCATCCTGCTCTTTGAAACATCTCCCTTGCCATGGGCTCTGTGTCAAAAAGGCGCATGTCCACATGTTCTGTTCACTATCTTGCCACCTTTGTGTTCTTTCTTCGACTGAGGGGTCTCCATGGCTCAAAATGAGGTTTCTTAAGAGGCTTAAGGGATGCTAATGACCATAAAGCTTCAATTCAGGTTTCAAATGCACAAGGATGGCCCTTTAAAACTGACAGTTCTTAGAAAGTTGAGCTTGACCATGGAAAATAGACCTTTAGACATGTACAAGATTTTTAGAGCATAGACTGTGAAGGGGTGATATGAAATGGCTCTTTGTATAGGATGAAAGGGGAGCATGGAAAACAAAGAGGGTTTGAGCAACGCCTCTTGGTAGCGCAACACATACGCAGAGGATATGTGATTAGAGACCTGCGACTTTAAAGGATAAAGTAATCAACAGTAATTAGACCATGGACACAGGTGAGGACGTTTATAGGAATGAAAATATGGCTCCTTTACTACCCTGCAAGCTCAACAAACCGAAAACCCAAGCACAAATTTCCCGTGAAAATAAATATGCAAAGGAGGTTGCACAGGATACCTGTAAAGTCGACACCTGTTGAGATCCTCAGCGTGATATTAGGATGAAATTGAGGAAACTTCAGCCCTTAAATATCTCACAGCATCAGATTTCGTTGACATGCGGTCACCGGATTGGAACTGGCAAATTTACGCAGTGCAACACTGTTGAACATTTTCAAAATTTAGAGACCGTTACCAAGGATCATAAATGCAAGATCTTTTGAAGGCTCTTAACAAACTTCTGGCACTAAAAACAAGGGACACAATCTCAATCATGGTAATCATGACTTGGAGTGGATGAATAATAAACGTGACAGGCGCTACGGAACTGCCTGATGAGCAGGCAATGCTTCCAAATCAAAAAATGATTAGACAGGTAGGCGGGTACAATGAGTCATGCTTATTGGTTCATGAATGAAGGTGAAAAGGTGTCATATGAACTTAGCAATGGGAGGGATCGATTTAAGGACAAGTCATGAAGGTGACCAAAAATGAGTCATGAGCTAAAGAGGTTCTAGAGCCACAAACCGAATTGAGGACCAACAAGGACTATGATTCAAAACTCTAATCTTCTAAGGTGAGCTTAACATCAAACTTTAAGAGGATGAGACTCAAAAATTTAAATCTAAGGTTTTAAAAAAAAATATTCATCAAACTAAAGACCCAAGGCAACATAGTGTGATAACAACATGAATGTTTCACATTAAAATTTATTTTACTGTAAACATTCATCATTGCAAGGTCACTGGATATAAATGTTTATCACCCTGTTTTTATATCCTTGCTCCCAAAAATACCTTGAGTTTATTTTGGAGATATTAGCACAAGCCTGTTACATATTTCTGTCATAGACAAGATAGCTGGAAGTTTGGATTGCACATGGATATAGACATAGTATGAGACTAATCTCAGGCTAGTGTTATTCACATTCAATTTCTGTTATTAGTTTATTAGTGAAATAAGACAGTTTAAATTGGTTGTTACTATTATTCTATTCTTGTTTCAGATTATATTCTACTAGTTTTTTATTGAGTTCTTAGATTTTAAATTATTAAACAGAAAATATAAAATTATGTGCTTTCTTTATCTACTTCGCAAACGATTACAAAAACATTGATTTCGCAAGACATCCACTAAAAATTTCAAATTGTAAATATCATGTTCATAATCACATATTCATATTTATTCTTTTGTTTAACATTTGTAAATAATTAGATTCGTATACATAGTATCGTAGTTATAGATTTATGGTAGTTTATTTTCTTTCATTATTTTAGGACCTTAGTTGGCTAATGGAGCCATTAAACCTGTCAGGATAGATCACACCAAACGACTTGGGTTAATTACACAACCTTGGACCGAATCTATCCTTCCAGTTGACAGTGCGTCACATATGCCCGTAAAAAATGTGGTCTTGTATTCCCATAGTAATTCTAGTATTTTCAAGTCCCAATCATCCCTATTAACATTATAGATATTAGTCAAAGAATTTTCCAAGATCTTATTGAAAGATTCTAATGTTCCATTTGCCTGAGGATGGTATGGTGTACTCTTCGGGTGATAGGCTTCAAAATCCTCAGTCATAGACTTTATGTTACCGTTGATAAAGTGATTTCCTTGGTCACTCATCAAAATCCTTGGGAATCCAAATCTGATGATCACTTTCTCAAACAAGAAGTGTGTTTCTATATTCACGCTATAGTCTTTAACTAGTGTTGCTTCTTCCCATCTTGTTAAGTATTCCGTCGTAGTAATGATATATTTGGCTCCTGATCTTTTTGATGATAGATTGATTGGTCCAATAAATTCTATTGCCCATTTTTCAAATACCTGCAAAGTTACTTGTGGTCTTAGAGGCATCTCATCCCTTCTGTTGGGTTTTCCCACCCTCTGACAGACATCACATTTATGGAAATATTCCTTGGCATCTCTATGGACTGTTGGCCACCATAATCCTATGCACAATACCTTCTTCATGGTATATTTTACTACATATTTTCCTCCAGCTATACCTTCATGATCTTCTGCTAAAATTCTAGGTCTTTCATGCTCTAATACACACCTTCTCAAAATTTTGTCTACGCCCATCTTGTATAAGTGCCCTGCAATAAGTTGATAGTATGCAACTCTGACTACCATATTACTCTTTCGCGCAGTGCTAAACTCTTGTGGTGAAATCCCTATACTTAATTATTCAATAATATAAAAAAAGTATTCATTAGATACTTTTACTAAAAATAGTTGTGGATCAGGGAAGTTGTCTTCTAAGTTAGTAGTTCTTCTCCATTAGTGACCCTTGACAGGTGATCAGGTCTTGCATTCAACTTTCATGGTTTGAATATCACTTCGAAATCAAATTATTGAAATAATAGTAGCCATCTACATATCCTCCCCCCCAACACTGGATTGTTGACTAGATATTTTAGGGAAGAATGATCTCTAAACATATTAAAGTGTTTACCTACTAAATAGTGCCTGAACTTCTGAAGTACATATACCATGGCTAGGCCTTCTCTTTCTGTGGTGTTGTAATTATGCTCTAATTTTGACAATTTTTTTCTTGCAAAGGATAAAGGATGGGCTGAATCCCCTGCTCCTGGTTGTGCCATAATTTCTCCAAGTGCTATGGCTGATGCATCTACATGCACATGAAATGTCTTTTCCCAATATAGGAATATTAGGATAGGTGTTGTAACCATATTTTATTTTAAGGTGTCAAACCATTGTTGGCAGTCCTCATTCCACTGAAATCCTATATCCTTCTTTAACATTTTTTCCATTGGCACAATAATCTACGCATACCCCTTTATAAATTTCTTGTAATATCTTGTATGTACCAGTGTTTCTCTCAATTGGTGCACTGATTTTGGTGGTGGTAAATTTACAATGACTACAATATTAACAAGATCTACTAGTAAACCTTGTTTACACACTATATGTCCCAACAATATTCCAAAATGTGTCCCAAAAATGTATTTCTTGATATTCGATGATATTTGACATTGCCTACATCTTTCCAACATGAGTCTTAACACTTCTACATGATCCTTTAACAAAATATATACAACCCATTCATCCATATATACTTCTAGAAACTGATGTATGAATTCCTCAAAAGAAACTATGACTACTCTTGAAAATATGGCTGGTGCATTCTTCAGCCCAAATGGCATGAATTTATATTGGTAGGATCCCCATTCTGTAGAAAAAATAGTTTTATACCTGTCCTCTGTTGCTATTTTGATCGGATGGTAGCTTGATAATCCATCTGTAAGTGAATATGCTTCCTAGCCTCCCATATTCTCTAAGACCTCATATATGAAAGGGGTAGGAAAAGGGTCATGTAGGAAAGCATGATTCAGTTTCCTCAGATATAAAAAAATCCTTATCCACCCTTGTTTGTTTTCTTGGACTACCATAGGGCTTATCCATTCAGATTCCTCTACTGGTTCTATGATACCAACTTCCAACATTATGTCAATTTATACTTTCAGTTTCTGCTTATATACTAGATTTAGTCTATAAGGTCTCTGCTTGATAGCTCTTTCCTCAGGTTTGAGAGGTATTTTCATCTCTCCTAGATCTCCTGCTATGCCTTTCATCTCTATAAAGGTCATTGGGAACATGCCACTATATTAATGCAGTAGCTCTGTTATTCTTTATACAATTTTTTCATTTCAATAGTCTCCAACACTTGCCATTTTAGGATTGTAACTTGTCCCAATGTTGGATTTCTTCACTTTGATTGGTACAAAAAATACTTATGACTCCATATATGGACCTTCCACCTCTCTTTCTCCTTCAATCTTTGTAATCTAAATGTTGCACGAATCATCCTCATTTGGTGCTTCTTCTTCAACATGATAACATGAAAATAATTCTTTGATTGTCTATCTATTTTGTTGTTGATAATCTGTCATGAGTTCAACCTATGGTTCATCAATAAATATCACACCTCTTATCTATTTCAGTGCCAAATCAATGTTGGGGTTCTCATTTTCAAATGAGAAGGTTACTACAAAGTTCTGTTGTAAGCCTATCCATTCTTTAGTGCCTCTATGGATCTCCTAGTCTATATACCAGTTCTCTGGGATTCCTTCCAGTGTGTGGATGAAGTGATGAGGCCATTATTATGGTGGTGTCATCCTCCACTGTGTTCTTCACTTCTCAAAGTGTTTTTCTAGTGTTCCTTTCCCATCATACTTCTGCATTTTATTGCTCCCATGTTATGCGTCGAATCTAATGTGCAGTCATCACTTACATTAGTACTAGTCTTGAATTGTTTCTTTGTGCGCACCCCACCATCTTGTAGATGTAGCCTTGAGTGCAATATTTAGGGCTAAGATCCTCTAATTTTCTAATACTTCTTCTTCATATTTTGTTAGAAATTCCTCTAGGTCGTTTAACCCATGAAAATTGGGAGGTTCTCTTATCTCTTTACTAACCCATCTTATTGCATGATCTATTCATGTGCACCTTCTTATGGAAACTTCATGTAATTGTTGTTGCAAACTATCCAAACCTATATCTGAGTCAAAAGTAGATGATGGGATGCTTCTCCAACTGAGTACCCCATCTGTAGTTGGGTTAACATAATCTTCTTCTCGAGTGGTGGTTTTGTACAACTGATTTATTTCCTCCATATCTAAACAAGTGGGTTCTATAAACCTTTCTCCTTATGAAGGGTCTAATGGTGTAATTACTCTATATTCACTCGATTCAAATGTCATTTTACTTGTCTTCAAGTTGATTATGGCATGTTTATCAAATTCCCAATCTAATCCAAGCAATGCTAGATAAGGTGTTTTTCCATCTACTATCTTTATTACTTCAAAGTCTACCATAGTGCACACTCCATCCACATCTATTGTCACACCTTTAAGACTTCCAATTGGTAAAAATCTATGTTGATTTTCTAGTTTCAACTGGACAAGTGAATAAAATAGTGTGGGTTCTCCCATACACTGCCATGTCTTCTTAGGTAAGACATTTACTTCAGAGCCCAAGTCTAGTATAATATCACCCATATTGAAATCCCCAATATTAGCATTGAGTTTGAACTCCCTACCTATCCTTCTTCTTGTATGGAGATGATTGACTGTTTTCTGCTCTAATTTCCCTTATGTCTCTATGTTACATTTTTCTAGAAGATTTTTTAAGATTTTGACAGATGATGGATCCTTTAATAACTTAGCACAGGATTGNTCCCTACCTATCCTTCTTCTTGTATGGAGATGATTGACTGTTTTCTGCTCTAATTTCCCTTATGTCTCTATGTTACATTTTTCTAGAAGATTTTTTAAGATTTTGACAGATGATGGATCCTTTAATAACTTAGCACAGGATTGCAGATTTCTTTTTTATGTTAATTACTTTCTCTAAAGGTTTTTCTTCACTAGTGTGGTCCATTGAGGAAGGAATTTTGTACATTGGTACAATCTAACTGTGTCGTGCGGCTGATGTAGATGCAACATTTTTCTTGAGAAACTCATGTCTTGCCTTCTTGAATGCTTCCTTTTATTTTTGTTTGTCAAAATGACTTTGTGGTTCAGTATTCTTCTTCACCCATTGGTGTTGTGATGAATCTTGTCTTACTACATTAGTTCCTGTCTTGGATCCTCCTCGTGTGACTATATTGATGTTTCTTCCATCATCCCTGGCTTTTGTAGAAATCCATTATACATTCTGGTTGTTTTGGTTCCTCTTTTCTTGGATTTTTCCTAAGCGTTTCAGACAGTCTTATGTTTCATGGTCTGCTATGTGAAAGTACATGCATGTCGATGGTGGAAGTGGAATTTCCCTTGCATAATTTCCTGGATGTCGGAAGTTGTGGAACACTATTGGAACTCTGCCTCTTCCAAGTCCTCCTCTACCTCGTCCTCCACCTCTATATCCAACCTGGTCTCCTCGCAGTGCATTGTACTGAGGTAGTTGGTTATATTGTGCGAGGTTATACTGTAGATGTGCATTATTGTATTGTGGTTGCACAATGTTATACTGCTGATGCACATTGTTGTATGGAGGTGGTACCTAGTTGAACTACGGTGAAAATTTCCCTGTCATCATTTCTTCTTGAACCCTATAAGTATATGAAGTTATTTCTCTTATCAGCTCCATCATCCTACAATCTTTATCATCATGACCCACTGACTTGAAAAAATTGTAGTATGAACTTTTGGGTATTGTCTGGTACTTATGCATCATTGGAAAATGATATGGACCATTCCCATGCATTTTACAGATATTGCACCATGGTCCTCATGTTGGAAAATGGTTTGGTACTCCTTTTTCCATGTACTATGTGAAATTTGGACATTCATTCTTATGATGTCCTTCGGTCCTGCATGTGGTACACCAAACCACTTATTTTTTCTCTTTGCCATTATTCTGGTTAAGTTGAAATGTTAGTTTCTTCAGATCCTCCTTTAGCTCCTCTATTTCTATATCTGTCTTTCGATACTGGTTTTCTTCCAGTTGTAAGGCTTCTTGCAGAGCCTCTTCCTGAGTTTGGAAAATTTGTTGTCTTAATGGGTATTTCAAATGTAGTAGAAATGAGTTCAAAAATAATTGCCTATGTTGCATGTCAGTAATTGCATACTTCAACTTACCTTTCAAACATTTAACCCTATGATCAATTTCCCAAACAGACTCAACTCATTTTTTCCCGATTTCAATCATTTCATTCATATACTGATATTCTGAAATTTGTTTATCAATAGTCTTTTGATGTCTTTAATAGTCCTTATTTCTCCTGGTGTACTGTTTACATTTAGGGTCATATACCAGTCCAGTGCATGATCTCTTAGAAAGATAGCTAACTGCACAAGTTTTGTACCCTCATTTGTGATCTCTTTTGATTCCCAGATCTTCTCATAGATGAATAAATGCTTTTCAGGGTCCTCTGATGCCTCTCTTTGAAATTGTGGTAACCTTATCATGGGATCATGTCCTTCCATTTTGAATTATGTTGAACTACTACCTCCACGTGGTGTAGATATTTAAATAATACTTCTTGAATTGGCTCCCCCATTTTATGCTCCTTTACTGGATCCTTGTCATGTCATTCTTCTGCCATGAAAATTTGGTTGTCCAGATGCTGGTGTTTTTTCTGGTGTACTAGTCGCACATTGGATTATAGGTTCCACACTGACATTGTTCTGGATTGGACTTATTCCTTTTGTTCCTACCCTTGGACCTCCTATTTTCCTTTCATATGTCTCACACACTTTTTTATAAATCTTCTCCATAGCCTGAAGACCCTCTACCTCTTCTTTATCTCTTTCCAAGACCTCTCTATAAACTATGGCTCTCTTCTTCTTATTCATCTTATATTGGTAGGGTGCTCCACTGCGCGTATTTCCAGCTGTTGCCATTATATTCTTTATATGTTCTTCTTCCATCATGATTGGGTCCATGTCCTCCTTATTCTTTCCCTCATCCATATCTTCCTCCATTTCTCCAGCTTGTGTTAGTGCTTCCCCCCTTCCACCATGCATAGAGGGAGGTTTAGTTTTATTATTCCATGGTCATCACACCGTTGTTATATAATAAAATCTTGATTGAAGTGTACAATGATATGATATACCTAACTCTGGTTCCTTTTAGAAATTCCTACTCTACTATGCTGTAAGAGTTCATGGTATCTACTACAGATTCAGTGATAAACCCTGCCACAATATTGTCTAACTAGAAATATATTGCACACGTAAATTTGTTGTTAACTTGATGTAACTGCGCGATCTCCATAGGGTTCCACTCTAGCTTTCTGATTCAATTTTTAGGGTGGTTTTATTTTAACCTTAATAGCCACTCTTGCAACACATGCGGGAAATCATAGAAAAATACCTTATGCAGGTCGCTAAACACATATTTGTTAGGATATTTGTGTGGTGTTATCTTAGGGTTTCTGTTATCCTTCTGCGCAAACTCAAATTCCTTTGTTTTCAACCATCTTTCAATCTCTGAATTTGTTGGATTCCATGTCATGAACATTCCCTTTTATACTTTGATTCTCTGAGAATATTTCATGGATCATGCCCACTCAATCCTATGTAGTCCCAACTGGAAACATAACCATTTGTTGGGTTATATCTCTCACTTCTACTTCTAGGTTTGACCTAGGTTCAGATCTTAACATGTTTCCAACAAAACCCTCTAAAACTATCGGTCCTCCTAGTGAACCAGAAGGAAACAAAGTGCATAGAGTGCACTGTGCATTCTCACCTGAGATAACTTTATGGGTGAATGCAATGCTCAAGTTCTTGCAGTCTAGGAATAAGTGGGGATCCGAGAGTGCATTTTTCCTTCTTCATGCATTCATCATGTTATCCATTCAATTATTCCTAGGATTCATTCATCTTTTCGGTACATGCATGCATTATAATATATCTAGCTTAACCATTCATTCATAAGATAACCATTAAAAGAATGTAAAAATGCAAGAAACATCACATAACACATGTTTTACTGTGGTTCACTCCATCCTGGGTTACCTCCAGAAAGATTTGTCTTTTCTTCTATTTTATTAGGTTTGCTGCAAAATATGGCACTGTGCACATTACATGTTCCTTATTTCAATCATGAAGAGGTTCAAGAACCTCTGTGAGGTGGACTAGATCACACCAGGCTCCTCATCATGTGACCTAACCCTTAAAATATGGATTTCTCCACTCTTCTACAAATCAACATATTTTACAAATCTTAACAATTATGAACTTACAACTGCTAAACAATATCCAAACTAAATCAGACTACAATAATAGAACAACACCACCACTAAAAACAACAAGCCCCCCTAGACCTCCCAGGTTCTTATTTATACTAGCTTCCATGCTTATAGTTGTTACAATCTTTGTCAAAAACCCTAACCCTATCATGGTTAGGCTTTCCTGCTTGCGCACCATGTTGGTTTCCTTATTTGCATGATGATTTTCCTTCTTTTTCTGCATGTTTCTTTTCCTGCCATCTGTTATTCTCCAAAATTAGGCCTTTCCTTCCAAAATTAGGTATTTCCTCAAAATAGGCCTATGCCCAACACACGCTATAACAACTCGTCTAATATTGTTTCCATAAATGACATCCCAAGGTGTTGTTTCATTCACCTCAAAAAGTATATAGATAATTTAATGAACCAATCCATGGTTCTGATATAATCTTTGAAGCCATGAGACATAAAAATCTAATATCACCTCCCAAAATTTGCACTACCCCTGAACATGTTGTTTTTGCAGAAGTTTGGGATAGATAATAAATACTTCGAAGAATTGATTGAATATTGGTGGAATGACGAACTAAGACGTATCAAGAAAGGAGAATGGATGATATTAGCACATTACTTGGAAGAACCCTACATACTATTGATCATAATGATATGTCAATTATATGGCAAGGAAGTAAGTACCCATTTTTTGATGGAGTGGTTTCTGATGGCATATACAGTGGTAAAAATAGGGACATTATTCAATTGGGTAAATATCCTTGCATTCAAGATATTATCCCTAGAGATGTTCTCGGCTATCAATGGAATGACACTGAGGTACCCCAAGGGATAAGAATTAGGGTGAGCCTTAAATCCATGCTTGTAACAATTAAATCATGCAAAAATGTGGGTAAATTTTTCTCTCTCTCTTATAAAACTCTTGGTCCTCAAATAGTCTCATTCTAGATACTCAAAACATTCAACTCTGTAAGGTATTTTTCCATGAGTGTTTCATACAATTTGATTTTAAGAGTGGGGAAATGGTGGGTTAGAAGAAATACAAGATAAGAATATAAGGCATTGCAGAGAATGAATCTTATATCTTATGGACATGGAATAATATGTTGATAAATTAAGAATTCAATAGTTCTAACACATACAATAGATCATTAAAACATGCATCAAACAATTACATCTTCAAATATCTAAATCCATGGAGGTACCCTCTGCACATCATTAAACATATGAATAAATGACAAGAAGTGGTCATTTGTTAAGGTAAATAACTTTAGTATCATAAAAATACAACAAATAGTAACATTGAACATGCGATATAACTTGCTGCTTGAGATTTTATTAATGGGAATTTGATAGAAGAAGCCAAAAATGAGAGGGGTATATTTTACAAGAGCACGTGCAAAAAACGAGAAGAGACATATTGAAACATAATGTATGGGTTAGATATCATGAAGCCTGCAGCCTTAAATATTTTTTTGTGCCTGAGGATGGTGATCAAACAACTCTGGTTGTAAGAGAATCTTAAATTCCCCAAAGTGTTGACCGTAGAAATGAGCTCCTTATCTTGTTTTATAATCTCTTCATTTGTAAGAAAACTACTCATTTCATCCAACACTACTTCTTGAAAAATGGATACTTCTTTTTAGAATATTGATACCTCTTTGAGTTTTCTAATTAATTTCTAATCGTTTTTTTTCTTGATAAAAAATAACCTTTTACCCCCAAAGCTGACCCATTAACGCTATTGTGGGGTGTGTTATCTTTGCCCAATTGATCTTATTTTTTGATTCATATGGATGTCTCAATTGGACACCTGACTGTAGCACTAGAAAAACTCAACCTTTCCACAGTCAATGGATGGCTGGAAGAATGTACAAATACTTCCTCTCAATTGCCACCACTCATCAATGCGAATTACCATTGTCCAACTATTTGATTCCTTCATCTTAAGATTATACAAAGGTCTGGCCAATTGATAAATTTCACCTTAGGGTGAATTTCAAAATGTTATTTGGTTCTCAAATACTGGCTAATGATACTAGAGAAGGACATTTTCTGCTTCGCAAAGTGAAAAACACATCCTCCCAACGTCTACAGCCAAGATGGTTGATATCTTCTCCTGAAGGGAGAGAATGAGAAAGTGGGTCATCGTCTGTGACACTTGGCATATGAGTAACTCACTTTTAGAAATAAAACTATTCGCAGATTGGTTTCTTACAATATTTTAGTTTTCTCTTATAGGATATTGACATGTTTTTGTGGAGACAGGTGATGATGAAACAATATCGATCACACCCGGACTAATATGTTGATATTTAGGGATTCCATGGGTGTGCGTGTATGAAAAAATATTACTATCCTCTGTCAGCTAGAAGCAATGTTATGATGATTGATGACGAGATTTAGATGTGATGCCAATTGACTTTTTATGCATTATATCTTCTCCGACTGATTAGGTAGGTTTTCAATGTATCCATCACCTGATTGAGATCTTCTTCCTCGTGCCTTTGTATGAACATGTATCCATTTCTCAATGGATTAATTGTTTTGAAAGAATGGGTGGGGGAATGAAATTTTGAGTGACACCATGATGGCATCATCATGGTTCCACGAACACATGGAAACTTCCCAATGGTCCATGTTAGCAATGATGTGGCTATGGGGTTAGTGTACATGTAGTTGATTTTGATAGGGTTTTCGTAATCCCAAGTGGGATCCTTCTATGCAGGTGACATTCTCGAACTGGATCTGGAAAGTGTCATGTTGGCATGCCAGGTTTACCCCGATTCTCCTAAGAACCCTAGGTGGATCGTTGAATCAAGTCTAGGTGTCGTTGAATGGGTGGACATAAGTGTGTTGAGTGGTCGGATATATGCAAGCTTCGAAAAACTAGAATACCACTGTCGAAACCCCAGGGGAGTGGTTTTACCTTCCATATTCTAGTCATGTGACACCATTCAATTCTCAACATGTGGATTTTAAGACCAATATCACACCCCATATGCGTGTTAACAATTGTGCACTTTCTCGATACTACATCGACTTTCCACCGTAGATTAGGCTCACTTACAACCATTGGATGATTGGACCCCACACCTTCACTATCACTCAACTCTTAAGCCTTGATCACAGGATATGAACCATATTTGAAAAGGGATTAAGACTATTTGAAATGTAATTATCCCTTTTTTAAGCTTTCAATAAGCACATAGAGCTTGATTTTTCTGGTAATTTCTTTAGGGAACTTGAACTTTTTCTAGCTATTTTCTGTCCAATATCTCTATAATCTTATATTTTTTAAAATTCATACTCATAACCTCGATCAACATGTGTATCACTGATGAGATCAAATCTGGTACTAAATTTATCTCTGATAGGGACAACATACCCTTGTGGTATGCTGATAACTGTAAACCGAATGCCTTCTTTTGTTGGGTTATAGAGCCATGCTAAAATAAGAGGCACCTTATGCACTTGAAAACTGGTTTGATAGGTGAAACAAAAATTACTCAACAACTTAAAACGTTAGAACCCTAATTATTTTCTTACGTCATAAATGGTGAATGAAGTAAAATTAAAAATACATGAACATGAATGGAAAATAATTTATTTATGTACAAGGTGAGAAAATATGCAACATTTATGTTCTGGGATTTTTCCCCTGTAACCTTAGGTCATGCCACAACAGAGAGATACCATATGTAAAAGATAGAACCTACCCTCTCACACAATAACTATATAAGAAAATAACCACTTTGAGGAGAGAAGGAGAGAAGGAGAGGACTAAAAACTTGTATCCTACGTCTGATGTCAATCCTCACTCTCCATCTTTGATTTACCCATGATCTCCACTGATATCAACCTACAAAAGGAGACCAAGTATGTGTTGTAACAAGGTAGTTATGAATTCAAATCATATTATAATGATAAAAAATTTAAGTATATGAAGAAAAATAACATATATCAATAGATTGAATCAATTTACACATGTATGGAGGGAAATGACACTCTTTTATTGAAAACAATATAATTAGGTAGTTACAACCTAACTCTAACAGTAGACATTTCCTTGAAGCCAACCACCCAAGTTCCTCCACTAGTCCTTCAAGCATAAAATCAATACGATGGATCTTCCTCAGATGAATTATAAGGGATAATAACACACCCTACAATAACATATGGGAGAGGAAGGGATGTTGGAAAATAAGTTCCAGATTAGGGGGATGCTACTTAGAGGATCAAGGAAAATAGGGAAGCTTGCAAATTTTTTTGCATAATCTTGCAGATAGGTTGTCCTCCTCATCCATTCCCTCATAGGTGCCTTTATAACATCCTAAAGGGGTTGAGGTGGTTGCATTCTTTTTCTTTATAGGCCAACGGGAGTTTGGGAATGAGCCCAACCGAAAACCTGCCCAAAAATGTGGAATATTTTATTTTTTTATATTTTTTGAGGGAATCCATGAGTTACAAACTACAAAGGTGCGAAAATCTGTGGTTAGCACATGGGTGAACCATGGATGGAAACAAAGATGTTTTTTTTAGATGAGTTTCATGAAGGAGGATGAGTTTGATGATTTTGATGAAGGAGGATGAGTTTAATGAGTTTGATGAAGGAGGATGTGATTTAAGTTTGCAAACTAGGGAAAAGGACTAATCCATCTCACAAATGAAATTGATGTAGAAATTTGTGGTATAATAGATGCCCCATAATGTGTGAGGTCAAAAGGGAAACTGATGTTCAAAATAAATTATAACTATGAGAGGTGAGGATGTGTTGAAGTATATCAAATGAAATTTCCTAAATAGTTGATCCAAGAACAAAAACAATCAGTAGAGATAAAGTAAGAGTATTTTCTTCTCGAGTCGGGCATCCCTATGCTCAAGAGTGATGTAAGAATGCTTGTCAAATCAGGTGCACTGTGGATCCATGACATATATGAAAGTATGACTAATGTCCATGACCACAGAAAATACACAGTGGATCCATGTGATATATATAAATTATCAATCATGGCCACGGGGAATACACAGTGGATCCATAAAAAAATCAGATCATAGCGAAAAATGGATACACAATGGAGCTATGTCTCGAAACAAAATCAGAGGATATATGGAACCAATGGAGTGAAAAAAATAATCCTATGCAAGTACCAATGTATGAGGGGTGGTACATTATATGTCAGGTAGGAAAAAAAAGATGTGATTCTTGTACTTCACCCGAAGTCTTCAAAACGATTTGTCGTGGTACACGTCTACACCATGTGAATATATGTGTTGGGGTAAAACATAGTGAGACACCGTTTGATTATTGTTCATTGATGTATACCATTAACAAATGAGAGATGACTTACCGATGATGATAATGGTCATCAAGGTACCATGGTACAAT
Source organism: Picea engelmannii (assembly GCA_009831015.1). Classification (NCBI taxonomy): domain Eukaryota; kingdom Viridiplantae; phylum Streptophyta; class Pinopsida; order Pinales; family Pinaceae; genus Picea; species Picea engelmannii. The sequence continues at coordinate 13,223 of ML798632.1, read as the reverse complement.
ATAACAAGTGTGAATAAATGAGATGGTGTCAAACACCTGGTAGAATCTATCGATCAAGGTACATTGATGTATTCCCACTTCCAATAGCGAGGGAACCTACCATTAATGAATGCAAGCCCTAAGGTACCACAAATAGCTCTAGATCCTTGTCCCAGAGAAAGATGTGTTGAAATCTATAGGAATATATCTGCTGGAAGGAAGGCATTAAGGCATCCTCCATCATTCAGCATGAAGGGTAGTAGGAGGTCAAATATTTGGAAGGAATCAGAAAAAAGGTTTGTAAGGACCACACCGAGGTATGACTAGGACATACAGTAGATGAAATAGCACATGGAAGAGACTCTCTAAATATTAGCTAATGATAAATACTATTGACAAAGATGAGGAATCTGCCAATGGGGTCAAATTGAAACCAAGGTACAAGATAAATCCATATGTGTGGTGATTGTTGTTGAGGTTGAACACAAGGGAAACAACTGAATCAAAAAATAATTATCGTTTGTCATCTACTGAGAAAAAAGTCACCTATCAATGATGGAAATAGACCCAAGGTGTAGCTTTAGGTCATACTCTCAGAGAAATCTATGGGATTCGATAAGACCATACCCGCTAGCAAGAATTCAATGGGTACCTTCTATACTAGAACGAGCAAAGGACAAATATACTTGTGATATTGAGACGTATTTAAATGACACATGAAGTTGAACTACAAAGGTAAAAGACTTTCTACAGAATTGCCGAATCAGGCTAGAACTTCCCTTGAGAAAAAGAATGAAACATTATGTGACTTAGGCAGCTTGGATTACAAATTGGGATACATCTGTGATACAAGATGCATCAACAGATGCTCCATATGATTGGAATAATAAAAAATCAACAAAGAGTATATTCAACAATGATAAAAGTATTATAAAGCCATACTAAACCAAACAATATTGAAATACTGACTCAAAGATTGTTCTTTGTTCAAGGGCGACATGATTGTTTCCAACAAAAGAGATAGACGCTTTCCCTCCTTCTTTTTGGTTTTTTAATTTTGTTTTTGTCTTTGTCATGCTATTAAATCCTAAAAAAGAATAAAAGAATGCTATAGCACAGTAGAGGGAATGAGTATCGTGGGAAAGAAAACTATTTTCAAAGTGAAAGGAAGATAGCTATGCTCAATGCAAGGAAGCATGTGCATGATAAGGGCATTGAGGGAATGTTTCCTACATGGTTAAAGGGTTGAGTTGCAAAGGCTTGAATTGCAATTCTTGCAACTGGTAGGAATGTATAAGAAAATGGTTTGATGATGACAAGTTGAAGCCAACATTAGGCCTATGAGGATGAGCGTTTAATATGCAATGCAATTACAACTCAACAAAATTTTGGAATCCTCGTGGGTAGGACTAAAAATGGTGGGACTAAAAATGCTTCCAATCCTACTGAAACAACCACATCATGGGTGTCAAAAAATCTAGTGAGGTGCTAAATAGAACAACCATGGAGAGGTAAGCTCTATCATTCATAATGACACATTTAAAGAAGCTTGAAGGTATGATGTAAAAAATGAATGGGGTGGATCCTATGGAAGATATGTGAATGATACAAACAAATGCATTTTACAGGTAGAAATGACCCTACCCTACATGCCAGTAAGTGTTGAATTTTTGAAACTTCGGGTAGTCATTCTCCATAAAAAAGTACAAGAGACCATTATAGAAGACCCTAGAATGCACTAGAAATAACTGTAAGATAAGAAGATCAATTCAGATCCATTGAAGCATTGAAGAAACACTTGTAAATGAAATGAAAGAAATAAAACAAAGTTAAAAGACAAAAAAGACAAGTCGGCCCTGCTAATAAATTAAGGTGACTTGAATAGTATAAATAAAAGAAGATTGATTTCATTATTACATATCTCATCAAATCTCCTCTTCTAGTGCTTATTATCCAGTTGCATTTACAGTTTCCAGTTTCTAGTTGTGCTAGTTCTATGGTGCACTATCTTGCTCTAGTGATGCACCATACTTGAGGGATCTTCCCCACACTAGGGAGAAAATTTCTATGTTCTTGGAACTCTTCATTTGTATGGTGATGTATTCATAAACTTTGATTGAATTTCTTCTAGAGAAAATTTTGTTGGGTTTTTGTCTCAAGTTTAGGTTTTCCCAGGATAAATCTTGTGTTTATTGTGCATGGCTATTACTCTGTGGTTCTGCTATTTCTGCTGCAGTTTTATTTCACTTGTAATTTTTAGTGTCTAATTAATCTACGATAACAGTGCCAATAAAATCCATTTGAAATCATAAAATAATAATTATCAAATCTAGAAATTAGAAAAATCAATATGGTATTAGAGTAGGCTACCACCAGAATAGTCTAATCATTGGAAGGAAGATCGTGCATTGTTGTGATTTTCCGCTGGACATGAAATTTTCTGCTAAACAATTTTTTGTGAAGCTCGTTGAGAACTTATTGAAACGTTGTTGGGACTAACACCACCACATATCAACTCACCTTGCTCCAATGCAATTATTGCACCTCTCAGATCGTAATTTGGTGAAAGTTGAAATTTCACCCCTATCTCTCTACAACAGTTGTAGTAACACTTTTGTGAAGCTCACTGAGCATTTATTGGGATGAGTTGGGGAGAATTTTGGCATAGAGAAACTCACCTTTCCCTAGTGCACCTACTACACTTCTCAAATTAACAATCTGTCAAAGTTAAAATTTTAGGGTTTTCAGGCTTATTGACATTTTTCCTGACATTGAACCTTCTGATTCAGATTTTTGAATTCTTCTTGTTGAGATGATGTACTGTCTCAGATTAGAAGACAAGCTGGATGGTGCTATAAATTTCATAGGTATGCACTTGTATATAATTTGTAACATGAGGGTGTTTGTAGGAGATATACACTTGGCAAAAGGACATTTGTTCAAGCAATGACAATAGATCCAAAGGGATCATAGATGTAGTGCACTCAGAGGAAGATCAAGAGTTGGAGGCAACAATGATGATGTTTCCTACAATATATGAAAACTTGAAATCAAATGGAACAAAAACAACAAGACTCCAGGTTTTCATATCAGGTTTGATATTTTATATTGTTGCATCTTAAGTAAATGTTGTAACTGGGATAACAATATTTAGAGTTCTATTACTACTAGGTACTTTTTCTATCAAATGTTTAGTAACACTTGAGTATTGTTGGTATGATGATCATTATGTAAAGATATTTTTCTCCATGTCTCAAACTAGATATCATCTAATTTGTTGCCTCCTGCAACCATCACCATAGTTCCCTCTTAGGGCTATCACCTGTGACCTTCCCAAAACAAGAACCCAAAGAAGAGAAAGAATAGGAACAAGTACAACTATCACTATAGCTCTGTCACTATAGGATGTAGTGAGGCATGCATCTCCCTATGCTAATTTTAGAGAGAGAAAATTACCTATGAGATTCTTGAGTTATATGGCATTGATGAGACACATCATGAGGAGGAGCAAATGGCTCCACCAGTGGTGAGGAAGGTGGCCCCACCAAGTACCAGCTCAAAAGGAGACAAATTTTAGAGGGAGTCATCCCTTAGGATCAAGTAGGGAGGAGAAGTCCAATAGGACATTTAATAGGAGATCAGACTTTAGAGGAAGTAATTAGATGTATAGGGAGAAGCTGGCTCCAAATATTGTATAGAATCAAAAGGGAGTCAATCTTCAAAGGGAGAGTGTGAACTCAGAGAAAGTTAGTTGAATCAGAGGAAGAGATGATCATTCAGAGGGAGTTCCCCCCCAAATTCAGGTGGGAGAGATACATATTCTATAACTAACATACAAGTGTCATTAGTTGAGGAAGCATCTAGGAGATGTGAGATATTTAGAGAGGATACACTTGTTTTAGTAGACTTTAATACAATGAAAAAGGAGACATCTAGTCAAGAGGATTGCGATATGGATTTTTTCTCAGTCACAAAGGGAGACACCAATGAGGAAGAGTGGATAACATGACTTAATCCAGTGACAAAGGGAGTTGGTCTCAGAGTTTGAGGTGGAGGATATTGACTAGATGTACTATTTCTTAGTATTATAGGTGTGACATAGATTAGTTGATAACTTCCTCAGACAGGGGATACTGATGAGGTTCAATATGATGGAATGCAAGTCCATTGCTACACTTATGGAGACAAATAAGAAGAAGTTGAGTGATTCTTCTTGATATTCATATTTGGTGGATCCCATGATGTACAAGTAGTTGATTGGATCCTTAATGTATCTAGTCAACACCTGGGTAGATATTTTCTTTGCAGTGAGCATCTTGAGCCAATTTATGGTAGACTCGATACACTACCATTGATTTGAAACAAAGAATGTGTTGAGATAATTTCATGGTACAATTGGATATGGCCTTATATATGTCTCAGGTGGTGAAGCAAGGTTGCGGGGATATATAAATTCCAAATGGGTAGGGAGTGAAGTAGACAGATTGAGCACCTTTGGGTGCTACTTCAGGTTGGGATTATTTATGATTTTAGGAAAGTAGGTTTCTGTAGCACTCAATATAGTAGAGACAATGTATATCATAGTCAATATCAGAAGTCGTAAAGTAGTGTGGCTTCAAAATATTCTTATAGGACTTCATTCGAGACATGATGCAGAAGGGAGTATTGAAGCTCCAATACATATCCACAGATGAGAAGATTGTGGATCATCCAAGACATGATACAGAAGGGAGAAGTGAAGCTCTAGTATCCAGAGACGAAATTTTTGTGTTGAAAAATGTCTCCCTCACTAAGAGGGAGTGTTGATTAATTGCATCATTGGGAATATATTCACAAGGGTGTACCTGTGGCCCATGCATAGTCTTTGAAGGATAAAATACTCAAGGTGGTGTTTTTTCTCTAGGAGGAAGCAACATGTGTCATTCTCCCAGGATTGGTGGTTTAACCAGTGGAGAATGGAATATTCACTTGAAGGGGTTTACCTGTAAGTGACACTCACTCATAAGGGTTTACTTATGGAGGTGAGTGATCAAGTGTAGTCTTTGGGGTAGAATACACGAGGTTCTATTATTCCTCTAGTGTGTGGTTGCATCGAGTATCATTCTTCGAGAATTGGTGGCTTAACCAGTGGAGAATGGTAGATTCACTTACAAGGGTTTACCTATATGGGACACTCACTCACAAGGGTGTACTTGTGGTGGTGATTGTACTTGGTAAGCTTCGGGTGGACCTTCTCCTATATTGGGCTACATAACAATGGACATAGGATACCTTTATCACAAGGGTGTACTTGTGGTAAATGGGCCTAGGCGTAGTCCTTACTTACAAGGGTTTACCTATGGACTCAAGGTTCTTGAGGTGCTTCCATGTGTTGGATAGCATCAAACATCGTTCTTCCAGGATTGGTGGTTTAACCAATGGAGAATGGTATACTCACTCTTAGAGGTTTAATTGTGGCGTCATTCACTCACAAGGGTGTACTTATGGAGGTGAATAGTCCAGGTGTGGTATCATTTGATACCCGAGGTGATAAATACATTTGTGTGGATATGGATGTTGGCACAGGGGTAGACCAGGGGTTTAATGCTTCAACAATGCACCGAAAAAACCCTAACTACCGACCCTTTCGACAACACCTGTGAATAAGATGAAGTCTCACCCGAGGTAGAGGTAGGGGGTTTGCACGACTTAGGTGTCTACAACCAGGTTGGGACACATATCTATGATTACAAAACTCAACAGAGCATTTAGAAAACAACATGCATTAATTCACGAGTCTTATTCACATCGCATGTTAAATCCTTATTATAGAGAGAAGCAGTAAAAATAAATATCAACACTTCCAATCACTTAACACATAACATTATCTCAGATATAGCATTTATTCATCTTTAATCACTAAGAAACAACATCTGATCCATTCATCATACATTATAACAACAACACTAAGAAGATAAACATATAAATAACATCGCACAAAGCACATCAAGACACATGATATACGTGGTTCACCCTAGTGTGGGGCTACGCCCACCAACTTCTTCTTCTTCTTTATTAGTCTTCAATATTCTTACATTCATCTGCTCATGTGCACAAATCCATAGATCCAAACTTCGCAGAGGATAAGAGATATGCGTGTAGTGTGCTAGATCCTCCTTCCCAAAATCAGGTCAAGGCACTGAGACAAATACTTAGTAGCACAGAGCCTTACATTACACAATATGTCTGCACAAAGCAACTTACAACCTCTTGCACTAAGCCAACTAGTCATGCACTAAGCCAATTAGTCACTAGTAGTACTTTATACATTACATTCCTTCATATATATACTTTTACAAAAGGGCCTATACATGGGTAGACCCATGGGCCAACATCCCATAACCCATTACATAAACCCTAAAACCCTTTGCTGGGTCTACAATCCTGAAAAATGAGTGAGATCCCACAATATCCACTACGCCTAGGTGCTCCACCTTCGACTAGCCTATCGAAGTCCCAAAAGTGGTCGAACACGACCAATATTTCCTCAAAACTTGGTCAAGGTCCAACAATGGATCATCAACATGGCTCATGAATAAAGGTTTCTATGACAGAAGAAATCCAAGTATGGAGAATGTCTCCCTAGTTGGGAGGGAGTATTGAAGATTTTCAACTTTGGGCATTCATTCTCCATAAGAAAATACAAGAGACCATTATAGAATATCCTTGAATGCACTAGAAAGAAACAGAAGACAAGAAGATCAAGTCGACTCCATTGAAGCATTGAAGAAACACTTGTAAAAGAAACAAAATAAATAAAATAAAGTTAAAAAAAAAATGAAAAGTTGGCCCTGCCAGTAAATTAAGGTTACTTGACTAGTATAAATAAATGAAGATTCATTTCATTATTACACATCTCATCATATCTCCTCTTCTAGTGAGCATTAGCCAGTTGTAGTTACAATGGCTAGTTGCAGTTAGAGTTATGCCAGTTCCGTGTTGCACTATCTTGTTCGAGTGATGTGCCATACTTGAGGTATATTCCTCACACTAGGGAGAAACTTTCTATGTACTTCAAACTCTTCATTTTTCTGGTGATGTATTCATGAACTTGGATTGAATTTCTTCTAGAGAAATTTTTTCTAATTTTTTCTCCCAAGTTTAGGTTTTTCCAAGATAAATCTTGTGTCTATTGTGCATGGCTATTTCTTTGTGATTATGTTATTTTCACTGCAGTTTTATTTCACTTGTAATTTTTAGTGTCTAATCAATTTATTATATCAATGTCATTGAAATTTGTTTGAAATCATAAAGTGATAATTATCATATATGAAAATTAGAAAAATCAATAGTAAGAAACACAATACCTACTGAAGAATCCAAAGAGGTACTGGCATAAGTATAAACATGTGTTAGGGGTGTCTTATAGGTAACAAACAAAAAAATATTGAGAAGAAGATATACAACTTCAACTCAAATTCATGGCAGGGATAAACAAGACTCCCAAGCCTAAATAGAAACTTGTAGCATAAGTTCCAAAATGAAAAGGGATTATAAGATAGGACACTCATGAAATATAGGCTCTACCACGTGAAATTACAACACTTCTAAACAAAAAATAAGGTTCCATGTCGCAACATAGTGGGGTCAATCCTTTGGAAAAATGAAACAAGAAATGGATAATACAAAAATGCATGAAGGGGAAAATCTAACCTATATGCCAGTTTCAAGATCATTACATGTCAGAACAGATCGACATGGAATGAAAATGAGCTAAGGAAAATGTCTCCAAATTCCTGTATATAAGACCAAAAATAGTTACCTAGAAGTTAGTAAGTCCAATATAGAAACCTTTGATAAAAACATGTGTTAAGGGATGGGAAACTTGAAAACAAGAAACCCTAAAAGTACAATATGTACATAGGACCACAAATCCTTGTGACTTATGAATAATAGTTCTCCAGGTAGATCCCATTGCTAGGCTCAAGCCAAGGGTTTCAATGGTAACCAACTAGTAAAGATTTAAGTTCAAGAAGAGGTAAAATATCCAAAATCATATCTTTAAGGATGGCCTCATCTGAAGGTAACTCAACATCCATGAAATCGGGGCTAAAAAACACACAAATACTAGGGCTTGAGGTATTACAAACAATGATATCAGACTCAAAAGGAAATTCCAGATTACTCGGAACAAGAGGGGAAAGAAGAGGATTGCATGCCCCCATTGGATACAAAAATTAATCAATTTCCAAGACGTTATCTCGAGAAGGTGGAGATAACTATAAATATCCTTTCTAAAAAAAAATTTAACATTGAGGATAAGACACCACATAATTCACTTGTGGTGGGAGAGAGTCTACTCGAACACTAGGAACATACAAAGGAGAACATTGGGTTGAAGTTGAACTAGGATGGTGATTATCATATGAAAGTTGATCAATAGTGACAATGCTTCCATTGTGAGGGAAATTCATCACAAGAAAAAGTGTAGACACCATGCCATTCATTGCATAAACATAATCATGCCCAAGAAGAATATTAAAATCTAAAGGGAATGGCACCACTAATGGATCTACTAGAACATTCTTCCCACCTAACGTGATAGGAAATTGAGGAATAATCCATAGAAATTCACTAAGTTTTTCGTTGAAAGCCAAGAACTCAATGGTATATGACACAATATTAGGAGAAATCAACACTTTCAATGCCAAGGAGGATAAAATACTTGTAGAGGATCCTTCATATACAATATATCGATGAATGCCTTTCAACATAGGTTCAACTAGAATCGTTATCTTGAAAGGTGTAGAAGAATGAAGGTGAGGCTCCAAAAGATCATTCCAATCAAAGGAAACCAAGCTAGGACTTGGAGGCAATGTACTCAAAGAGAAAGGCCTTCTCCCTTGTTTAGAAGGTACTAAACTGGAAATGCTAAAGACATAGTCAAAATAAGAAAAAATCCCTAAAAGATTACTGGGATCAGCCGAACATTGCATTGACGAGACCACTTTAGTAGACTCATCACTCTCTAATATAAGAGTGGGAATGAACGAATATTGCATCGGCACAACTACTTACTCAACCATTAATTGAATAGGATGCGGTAAAACATGGTCAAGAGATGTTGCACCCGCCAAAACTAAAGTGGTATTGGCCGAATATTTCATCGATGCAACTAGTTCATCAACCAATGATTGAATATAATGTTTGGAAACCTAAGCCGAAACAATACTAGAAGGTTCTTTAGATAAGGACCACAATCTTTGTACCACTGAAATAACAGGGCACAAATGAGTAAGGTGATTTCCTTTGTAAATATTACAAGGGAACTTGGGCTTACGTCCTATGAATTCTCGTAGCATGACTTATAGAGGTTGGTGGGTTTCCCCTATCATGAATTGTAGTGTTTAGGTGTTTATATCCAGCTAGAATTTATCTCTCAACATGACTCATAGAGGCCGTTTTCTTTTCCTCAACATGACTCGCAAAGGTTGTTGACCTATCTCCAACATGACTCATAGAGGTTGGTGAACTAATTCCAATATGAATTGCAATGACTAGACTCATGCTTCCATCAAGACTCACAACAACTAATTACTTTCCCACAACATGACTTGCAGAGGCTGGTGATAGGTCTCCAACATGACTAGAATAGGTTGGTGAATTATTCTTCTTAATCTTTCTCTTCCTATTCCTTTTAGAATTCTGGTTACTAGTAGTTGTACTTTCACCAGAAGAGGAAGAAGGAGGAGAAGTATACTTTGTGGATACAAAATTTAAAGGACCAACATTCATACGATGTCAATGACATGAGGTTATTATATGATAAGCATAAATAGAATATTGTACCTTCAGATTGGTACACAACCAAACCGATAGTCCTACACTCAACCTAGGAATGTTCAAAGTGGCCATCAAGGAGGAACCAACATTTCCAAAGAAAGAAAAAGAAAAATAATCCCCTTGGGAAGGGGTTCCTTGGTTGGTGTCCTAAAGAACTTTGGCCATGACTTTAGTATGCATAGGTTCATCCCTTGTAGGATTTTTCATGTCCATAAAAGTCTCATGCATTGACTCTGGTGAACTAGTGGTATAAAAATGCATGCCTTGTAGGAGGTGGCTCCACAATTTCAAAATAAATAACATGGGTCCTTCCTGAAAAAAAGATCATTTTGTTAACCATCCTAAATTAATGATCAAAAAATTATGATACTGACACAACCTAAGGCCATCTATATAAAGAAACACTCCACTAAAAATTCCTAAGAGAAACATCACAAGAAAACAAATTTTCCAAATCTTTAGCCCAAGTGGATGAGGTCCTGATTCCAAAGAAATGAAAAAGTGGAAAGTGTTACAAATCAAAATTCCTCACTTTGAAAGTGTCACAATTGTCGTAATTTCATAGTCGCAAGTGTCATAGGTGTCGCAAGTATCACACTTTTATTGTCGTAAGTGTTGTAAGTGTCACATTCTCTTTTCCTAAGTGTTGCATCTCGAATGAAACCATGAAAACACTTTCTACAACCCGTAAAACATGTTAAAAGAATAAGCCCCATCATTTGACAGTCGAAATGCATATTTTTACTAGGTATTTACTCATCTTGGTGACTTTTTGGAATATTAGTGCCCCCCATCTCATACATAGGGAGTGCTAGAGCTCCTTGTCCATCTCAGGGGGAGTGTTGCAATGATTTGTTTTCCATTTTGAGGGATCATTGAGTTGGTTGAGGGAATCTTGGGGGAAATCCCACTTTTCTCTAAAGACAACTTTGAATGGATTGGGTTAGTTTGGCTCGAATCTAATTCCAGAGTTGCATCTAAGGAAGATATTACAACTATTGGAGCCATATCCTCAACTAATTCCAAATACACCCAAGTTAGTTGATCCTCTCAAAGCCTATAAATGGAGGTATTTCCATGGTGAAAATTAGTATAAAATCAGTAAAGCATTTTTATTTTGATTGTGTATCTTTCGATTAAGGGTTGGATGAGGAGGACTTGGAGAGGTTGCTCCAACATCATCTGAATATTGTAAGTTCCCTTTTGAAGTTCTCATTAATATTCCTGGCCTATTTCCTTCAAGTATGTGTTTACATGTGCTTGTCTATGCTTGTATTAATATTCATAGATCGTTTGATTTTGTCTAGTCCATTAGAGTAGGATATAGTTGTTTGTTTCTTGCTTTCCATTGAAGGTAATATTTGTAGATCGTGGATTAGCATCTTGGACAAATGTTGTGAATGAGGTACATCATATTTCCCCTCCTTCTCTACTTTTTAATGGATAAAATGAATCTATAGGAATGGTAGTGTCCAAATGTAATTTTATGTCTTGGTAGAGGGTTCTATAATCAAAGGGAAATTTCACATGTCTGCAGGGGAATATTTCCATAACATAAAGGGACCTCCTGGACAAAGGCCCGGGTTGATTAATTCATGTGAACCAATGAATGAATGAGTGAGAAGCAGTTATCCCAACCTCCACTGACCAATATTATTTGGTGCAAGGACCCATGATTCATGGGGCACCCTATAGCAGTACTAAAAAGTGTGATATGTAATATTACCCAGGTACCATGACAAATCCCAAAAATCACCTTTGAGATGCCTAGGAAAAGAAACTAAGTTCACCAACTCGCAGTCAATGTCCAGGGGGTAAAATCGACAATCAGGATAGAAAATATGAGTAGATTAACAAATCCCAAATATTTAAAAACGTCACCTATCATGAAGTTAAAGGAACTAGTGAAACCCCCAATATATGATATTTCCACTATGCCCAATTAAGTTTCGAAGGGGTATCTCCTTGACTCTCCTTTACGTGACCTTGTGTTTGGATCCTGTTTTAGAGGAGGCTCCCAACTATACTTATACTAATATTGGATTTGAATATCGCTAACTTAGAATCCTATTTTTTTTCAATGGCCTTGGAGATTTATATCGCCAATCCTAATCCAAGGCCCTAACCCTAAACTTGTTTGTTAACCCTATAAACAAATTCTAGCACATTTAAAGTTTAGCGTTCATTTTAGTCGATGTTATTTACTGAAAGGATATGGAAGCGAAACTGATGTTGTTTGAGACTCTTAAAAAAATGAAACTTACAAGAACACTCGAAAATAAAAATTAACACCAATTCTTCAAATAAAAATATTTTCAAAAAGAAAATGCATCAACAATCCTTCAAACCTTGAAATGCAAATTTTTCTCCTTCTATGCAAAATGCACAATGCAGCCTTTCGAGATAAGAAAAAGAAGAAAGTAAAATGTTTATCTTTGTTATTTTTCCTTTGAAATTATTTCAAGATGAGAATAACCCAAAATAATATGATAATATATTTTTACTTTTCAAATAACAATGCAAAACAATGCAAAGAAAGAAATAGACCTAACTAGTAGAAAAACTAGGTTGTTTTTGTTTTCTTTTTCTTTCTACCAAAGAAAAACTAACAAAAGTTGCTAAAATAAAGAATTTTTTTTAGTTATACTTTTGAAAAATACAAGGAAAAAAAAGAAGAAAAGTCTCTAACTCAAATATAAACTCAAGTTTCAAACATGGCCATAAAAGTGACCAAAATACCGAGATCTTAAGAACAAGACTATTCTTATAGTCATGCAATACACAGGATAAAAAGGAGACAAATATGGATCACAATATTTTTTTTCCATTCCAATTTAAGTCCTTAATAACCTCCTATAGGCCTTAAAATTTTTTGGGACCAAACTCCCCCAAAAAATACTCCCAAACTAGCTGAAAGAGGGTTCCAAAAAGGATGAAAAACAAGCAAAAAAGTTACTTTTTGGAGGCATCTGCAGGTCACCCCTCTACGAATTGTGGATATAAGCTTATATAAATGGTTTGTATCACTGTAGTAAGTGTATATGAATTTTATACGGGGTGTTTCCTCTGAAAAAGTGCATATATCCACGATTTGGCCTTGTACAAAGCGCAAATATGACCAACACTTACATGTTTTTTGGCACTAAAATCCATGCTTCACCCCTATATAAGGGTAGAGTATTTATGTGGTTTATGTGAAAAAATAGAGCGTATACAATTATAAAATCTTGGAAAATGTGTATGAAGCCCAAAACTCAAAATGTAGTAGACAAACGAAAAGTAAGTCAAAAACACTAGGAAACCAAGAGCAAGAAATTTTAGAATGATTTGAGAGTTTTCAGAGACTTAACACAACAATGAAAAGCAAAAGAAAACCCAGTAGGATCATATTGTATTGAAGAACCAAACCACACCCTCCCAGA
>ML798631.1:90332-118207 GCA_009831015.1 Picea engelmannii | reverse complement strand
GCTACCAAACCAGGATAGTGGTCTTTTTGGGAAAAGATGATTCAAATATTTATTAAGGATACAGGCTCATCTAAGGGTTAAAAGGAAACCCTGTCGAGGCTATGGACACCTGCTGGCAGCAGTGGCTCTGCCTGTGGTATGAAATTTTACCTTAAACACCAAGTTTATGGGTGTCTCTAAATTTCCTTCACTCAATAACGAGGCTATTATTTCGGTTGTATTCAATAAAACGGGAAAAGTAACAACATTATGATATGTGGGATATTATTTTAAATGAGCAGATTTAATTTATTTGGCTTATGTATCCTTAAAGAATTTTTTAGCATAGGTATATTAAATTCATTTTTTTTTCCATGAAAGATGACTAACGTTTAATGATTATCGTTAAAATATGTTGTTTGAAAACTAATGATTGATCCCCATTGGCAGCGGCAGTGCAATCATTATCTCTCACAGGAAATACCTACACTCATTACATTCCCCTATGCTGACGGTCGAGATCGACCTCTACATTAATGAGGGGAGTGGATGCTTGACACACTTCTCGATAAAATAGTACTAATTGTAATAATGAATCCTGCAAAACACTTGTTGTTCTCTGATATTTTCTATTTTTGGTAATATTTTTTCCACGCTGGTCTAACCAAATCTGCAACCAGGAACGCCAGTCGTTTCCATTTTCTCACAAAAATGGGTGGCAGAAGTGTGCGCAGGGAGCCAAAATTGTTACAGATTACAGAACAGGCAAGAGAAATCTTACAGCGTCTGAGGTGGATGGAATATCTTAACCGGTTGCAAGGATATGATACAAATGTCGCGCTTGAATTATTTCATAATCTACAGGAAGAAAACTCCATAGTTTGAAGCATACAAATTCCAGTTACTTCGAAAATCGTAGTTGAGGCCACAGGCCTACCTAACACGGGAATTAAGTGGACAGGAAGGTATACAACGCTTAAGGAAGTTGTAGAAAACTTTATAGACCCTAGAGAAGAATTGGATAAGAAGGGGAAGGGACTTAACCCCAACGCCCTTAGTGAACCATGGAAAGAACTGGATGGAGTAATTCAAAGATATATTACCTGTGATGGACGGTATGACGTAATTCGACCACGTCACCTCAAATTGTTGGTGGCACTCAAACAAAGGTTAGTGATCAATCTACCTTTTTTTTTGAATGCCATGTTACATGAAGTTGCCTTAAGAACACAGAAGTCCAAGGATATTGTTACTGTTATCGGTCACCATGGATTAGTTAAATTGATAGTAAACAAGGCATTAAGTCAAACTCAAGTGACCTAGGATAATCTCATTGAGACCAATAGACTTGTATAGCCTGAATTATGTCATGAGGATCCACCACAAGGAATCGAAGAGACACAGAGAGAGGAGGTCACTTCCCAATTATACATTACACCTCCCCAACCCGAAATTGAGACAGATGTTGCCCAAATTACAGAAGCTCGGTCTTCACAAACACAGGCATTAACGAAAAAGAGGAAAAGAGAAATTGTTGCTCCTAAATCCTCCTTTGAGAAAAGAAGGAGAAGCAGACGAACATGAAACCCTGAACAAATTCAGGAAATGAATGAGGAAATTCAGGATGTTACAGAGCAATATCTATGGGAAAATTTTCAAGAAATCGAGCAATCGGAACAAAAGAATGATCAGGAAGACACCCAACCAGAATCAGAGCACCTGACAGAACAATTTTTGAAAAATTATGAAGTAGAAATTGCTCAAGTTTTAGGGAGTTTGGGAACTTCCATTGACAGGGACAAAATTAGATCAGAAGCATACCAAGGGGAGGCTTCTTCTTCAAAATCTACCGAAAATTTCCCTGATTTTGAAATGTCATTTTCAAAATATGTAGCACAATAAGAACCTCATCCTAAGGAACGAAGCCCCCCTGAATAGACAGTGTATTTGGAGAAAACAGAGGAACAAATATCTGTTGACTAGAATGAAGAATACCTTTAGGCCCCTCACAAATAGAAATAAGACAATAACCATAAGATAATTAGAAAGATTAAAAAGGAAAATAAATTGTTGAAGAAAAAGCTAAGAAGGATGAAGTATTAAAGAAGAAAGTGGGAAAACTCAGGGAAATTATTAAAGAATTGAGGAAGCAGCTAGAACAAGCAGATAAAGCCCATAGAAGAAAGAAAAACAAAAGGGCCAGAGTGCAAGGAAGAATCCCTTTAGGAAGTAATTCCTTTAGAAACACAAGAAATGATCATAGCTACAGAAACACTTGATGTTGAGGTGCAGACACATACCCCAGTATTAGAGGAAACATCTCAACTCCTTGAGCAGAATGCTACCATCAAGAGATTGGAGGAAGAATTGATGCAATCTCAACAAACCCTGATTCAAAACAGAAATGAATTACTGACTATGGCAGATCATCAGGAACTCCAATCCCAGGAACAGAGTGCTATTGTGGATAGATTGGAAGCAGAGCTTACACAGGCCCAACAAGAATTAACTCAATCCAGGGAGGAGATGGACGTTATGGAAGAATACCAAGCATCCCAATCTCAGACACAGGGTGCCACCATTGATAAGCTAAAGGCAAATATGGGACAAGCCCAGCAATCATTGGCTCAACACCAAGATGAGATGGTCACTAGGTCTGAACATCAAAATATTATTAAACAACTGAGGGAAATGAAAAAAATAGAAAGTGAGACCTATGTTGAGCTCACCAGAGCCCAAGGGAAGGTAAAGAAGGTACAAACCCAATTGGAAAAATCTTTGGAGCAAATCAAAGAAATATGTGATGTCTACTCTGATGCCATCAATTGTAGATCCCCTACCACCAATTACACTTTATTCTTGTTGGAACGCTATTTGTTATTGAGAATGAAGGCCATAAGAGTAGGTAAACCCGTTACATTTTCCACTATACCTGAGTTTATTTCATGTTTCAGAGAGCAGGACAAAAAGGTACAATACCTTCTGAGTGAGTTATACTTTCATAATTTCATTCTAGAGGAAGAAAGGAAAGATAACCCTGGCCCATTCATAGGTGACATACATTTTCAGGCATTTCTGTCATTTACTCAGAACCAAGTCAGATGGGGTAAATCTCACAAAACCTTCCTAAAGAGGGAAACTGGGCTAGATCTCTGGGTCAGAGGAGAGCCTCCAAAGTCCTTTCCATCCATGATGTGACACAAAACCTTCATGAAAAGAGGGGGGGTCGTAGAATCCTTACCCCCTATCCATATATAGGTTATACGTTCAGGTATCACACATTTTAGAGAGATTAAGGAAGAAGCGCTTGTTGCTTCTAAAATGAGATGGGATGCATCCTCCAGTGAAGTAAAGAGTAGGGAACCCTTTGGGTATAGGAATTTCTTTGCAGCTACCTTCAGAATAGAAAGGCATTCTAGACTGCTCCAAGAGGAAGGACCTGCTTGGATTGGGTGCAGATATAATCCCCATATCATTTGGTTTCCTCTAGAAAGTTACCAAAAAGATTATCAAATTAACAAGAAAAGGGAGGACGCTGCTTTTGGAGAGCTCAAAAGAAGCAATGGATTCATGAGACCTAGTGAACCAACCTTTCCACCTTACAACATTACTGCTTTACATGTAAAATATTTGCTTGCATGAGGACATGCAAGAAGGTAAGTTGGGGGGTATGTTGGGTTGTGGAAAAGGTACGAATATCTCCCTTATTTCTACAGTTCATGATGTAATATTGATTGACTTTTCAATTAATTATGAATAAATAAGATAGGAAATAGTTAATATGTCTCCTATCGTCATTATTGAAATTATATTGAATAAGATTCTAAAATACGATTGGAATTGTTTGATTTTGTTACAGGATTTGTTAAATATTGTCAAACTCGAGATAGTAAAGGAGATCTTAAATATGCACAAGCTATTGGAGGTTGAGGACTTTTTGGCGCAAAGTAGTTGAAGATGATTGAGCTTTCTATATTTTAATTTTATAATAGCAAAGMAATCCTGAGGATCTTTCRATCTTCAGGATGGCTTAATTTTCCCAGATTATTGTAATATATATAGAGGGTAATAGATCCKAAGAAGATAGAAAAAAGAATTGTATCTAAAGTATTYAGATTTTAGAATTGCTCTTCAAAAACAGTTTTTGTAAAATGTTATACTAGCTATGGAATCAATAAAGGATTTGAGCATTTTTATMATTCCGATATATTGATTTTCCAGTAGCAGWGCTTTTGAGGACCAAGGGCCCTAGTCTGAAGGAGTTATTGTTCGATCTGTAATTGTATCAGTTTTATCTYTGTTTTYTGATTTAAGTTTCTTTTGCAATAGTTAAAATGAATGCTTAAGTGTGCTAGTATGCTATTTTCATATCAAAGGTAGATATTTCCTTCAAGTATTAATGATTTCTKCTCAAATCCCTATTGTTGTAGTTTACTACCTGACAGTTCCTCATATTTYCAGATGCGTTATTTTATTCATTTAGATTCTCTAGTGTTGTTCCTTTCAAATYAGTTTGCAATTGTTGTTCMTTTCAATTAGTTTACAATTGTCATTCCTTTCAATTAGTTTACAATTGKTGTTCCTTTCTGTTAAAGTTATAGTTGTTGTTCCTTTCAGTAAAGCTAGATTTACTGCATCTTTCGATTAAATTACAATTCTTGTTTCTTTCCATAGATAGAGTAATTTTCTTCTAATGCTATTTCCTTTCCAGTAATATTTGACAGTTAATTTTACAAGTCTTTGCTTAGATTCAATTCATGCTTTTTAGTTAGAAAGATTAAGTTAAATCCCTTTTATTACACAACATGTTGGTAATTAGATTTCAATTTCATTAATGCTTAGAATATTTAAGTGAACATTTGAGGAACTTGATTGTTGATAAACTCATATCTGCACTGACTACACGATTTTAGCCTCTATAAGCTATCTGCATAGATTTTGATGATATTCTTGAGATAAAAGATGCATCCTCGGGTTGATAAATAAATGTTAAACTAAGGTTGTTTTTAAGACATCTTTAGACACCAACAAAGACCATATCAGTTTTGTAACCCTTTGGCATTGTTGTGATGTACTTTTAAAGCTTCTTCGAACAGAAATAAGAAAGCTTCACCCACTGAGACAAAGGCCCAAAGACGTAGGAGAGATTGTCGAACTCCGTTATCACATTGGTGTTTATGGTTTTCTTTTGTTTATTCTTTATTTCATATCTATATATGTTTATGTGGTTTTCATATTTCTTCCTCTTTCATTCAGCTTCCTAAATGGTTAATAAACACATGCATTAATAACTCAACCATTGTCATGTAAAAGATCTTTTCGGAATAACGTTAGTGCTCCAACTAAGCCAAATAACAAGGGGAAAGATAATGTGTTCAATGTTTAGAAAGTATATTTTCTTCTCTTTAATAACTAGGGAAAATGACAAAATGTTTTTCATAGTGTCGGGGATGCAGAATCAAGGTGTGACACTTAAATGTGACAATTTTTTGTGTAACAACAGGTTGATGAAATTATAGGGCACACCCCTTGCATACTTATTTAGTTTCCCCCATAAGCTTATTTTCCCCTATATTGGTCCATTCATACATTTCTAGTAGAATCTATCACTGTCATGTTGGTTGCAATCCAAAAGAAAAATGATTGTCACCACCAGAGTTGAGAATGCTACAATTGCTCGCCTCTTCCTTGAAAATGATAAGTAACTTCGCCTGGATTTGTAAATATCCATCAAGAAGCTCTTGGAACAATGCTCACACCAAAAATTTTGGGTTAATCTCATGTCTGTGCACAAATGAAGTCATGTGCGCCAATTCCAGTTTTTCACGTGCCTAAGATAATGCACAGAGAATGACAAGAAATGCACGCCAGACCAAGTTTTATATTGCACACCAAGTCCAAGATATGAAATATGTGAGTCAGTCTGAATTTTTTCAGTAGTGCCAGTAATCAAGAAGTCTCATGTCGGTATCAATAAAGGAATCATCAAGAAATCTTCTCAAACGATTACTGCCAATAGTACAAGAGAACATGGAGTGAACAAAAGACGAGCTAGAAAGGTAGTTAAGATTGCACCAATTCCAGAAGGCTACGTGGACTGCAGGTAGGTTCCAAAGGCATGCCAGTGCGAGTCATTTTTTCAGTACAATGAGTGGAGTAGAGCATAAAGATATAGAGATCTCGAGCAGAGAAAGATATAAAAGGAAGCAACAACATCATAAATAGAGTTAGATGGTGAGAGTTAGACACTCACGTAGCAGATTCATTGAGTGGTTGGGTGTCGAGCTCACTCTGAGCCTTTGTAATGTTGTAATGCTTCTGAATACAATTATGAGTTTGTCATATGTTTGAGGTTTAAAAGGATGTGCATGGAGCGAGATCTTGTAACCCTAAGGAATTATATAAAGATGACATGATATTTTTTTGATGTTGAATATAGTTTGTTTAATGTATGTTTGTGTTTAAATGGAATGGAAGGAATAATAAAGATACAACAATTATGATCTATCATGTGTCACTCATGTGTTATTTGGATATGTGTGTGTATTGTTTTACTTATTGATCAATAGTAAGTTGATGTTAATGGAGTGAATGAATTCCATATTGAATGGATACATGTATATTTATCCCTTCATCCCTATCAAAAGACCATATGGTCTCTGTGATCCTCATTACATCTAGGGTGAGACCTTCTTCGGCCTTGGTTGAACATTGACATGTTAATGCTTTGGGGTTTTTGTTAGTCAACTCTGGATGAACCTTAGGTCTAAAATACACAGTGTTAGGAAGGACACACACAAGAGTGAAATGATGCCAACAAATGGTTCTATTGTTTGGACTTGAAAGTCTTTTATTGGAGGATAAAGGTAAGAAATGAGGTGGTATCCATCTTGGGAAGAACTTCAAGACTCACTAACTGCAAAGGAGCATGAGTTTTCTCTGTGATAAAATCATGGTTTGAGAGTGAATGTGGGGAAATGGAAATATAAGTATCTTTATACTGATATGCATGAGACATTCTTTGTTGAATTCCCATGTTTGTTGTACGAATGGCTGAAAAAGGAAAATTGTTACCAATCCTACTATCTGGCCTTTAGAACCAGTGGTTTGGGATCAAGTCATGCTTGATCGATCGAAGGCGTTGGAAAATAAGTGGTATGGGGCCATTGATTTTTGGTTTTCTCAAGCTAAGGAGGGATATATTATTTAATTCTCTATAGAATACACTTATTCTTTCAGCGAGGCTGAAAGGAATTTCGCTAAATGCCCAAGAAAATGAATGTTGGAAGAGATTTCACTCTGGATAAAGATGTTGTTCATGGATAAAGGGTTGATGTGCATGGACGTTGAAAGAATGGTTGAGTAAACTCCCCTAGCACTTTGGGGGGGGGTGAAAATACAGAGGAAAACGAGAGAGGAGATGGATCCATTAAGGACGATCCATAATTTTTTGAGAAGAAGTGAAGAATGGGATGGACCCAGAAGAGTAGAGTAGAGAGAGAGATGAAAGATATGTAATAAGAGTCAAGCTAAGAAGGGAAGTGGAGAAGAGAGGTGGAAAAAAAATACAAGGGGTGTGCAATGAGAGGTCAGGCCTAAGATGAAGAGAAAAGAGACTATACCAGGAGGAAGTGATGAAGAAGGTTTTGTGCTAGAGTGGAGCATAGGAGAAGATATGCCCATGAAGAGGTGCAGTGTCGAGAGTAGGGTGTCCAGTGGGGATACCACTAGGAGTAGTAGTAGTGGTCCCAAGGACCCAAGTGACGAAGTTATAATCCTTATATTTTGTAGAGTTTTTCAACCTTGGAAGAAGATGAGGCGCGGAGTAGAGGCACAAAAGAAGAAGAGGAAGATGGAGGGTCCCCTAGTTGTGAGGGAAAATAATTGGCGATTGGAGATGGTCTTGCGTGACTTCAAGTAGGAAAATATCTAGGTCTCCCTCACAAGAAATGTCATAAGGATATGGAATTACCCCCCCTTTGAACCACCTCCCTTGTGCATTTGTAATCAGGAAGAAAGAACAAAATATAGTGAAGCAATTGGAGTAGGAGAAAGAGTAGAATAAAATAAAAGAGAAGAGACGAGTGAAGAAGATGGAGAAGTCGATGCTACTTCACTAAGACGAGTATCAATAGTAAGAATTTTGACACCCAACAGTTAGATAGGATTTAATTCACACTCAAAGATGGTGAATCAAGACAATTCCCTGAGTTTACCCATGTTTCATGGAACGGATAAGGATTATGCAGAGAAACATTGGTTGCTTCCCCATATATGAGTCCCACTCACCTAGTTGAAGGTGACAACTCAAGAGGAGGTAGTAGAAATTTCAATGCGCCAAAAGTGATGCCAGGAGGGACAAATACATCGACGAGATTGGCGTAGGTGCAGTTGCAATTGGCCAACTTGAAGATGCATCTGAAAGACATGGAAAATATGAAAGTTGTGTGTGAGCACGTATGGTGTACCACTTTTCGCTTTGAGGGGTATCACAGGGATGAGTGTTATGTACTTCCAAATTATGTGGTGACAGGAACACCGAGTCCATTCCAAACTGGATAGATATAATGGTGTGAGATTTGCCAACAGTGGGGCCATGTACCACCCTGCTTCCCAACTTTGCAGAAGTACCAAAACACACACCATACTATGTTCTGTGATTTTTGTAAATTTGTGGGGAATGATTTCAATATATGTCGGTCACTCCAGTTGATGCAAGACAATATCCATGATGCATTTTAGGTACAGGAATAATAAAAGGGTGATGATTGTGGAGGTGCTAAGAGATGTGGATACCAAGGAGGTCCTAGAGGTGGATATGGGTGCGGTCTCGATCGAGGATATGGAAAAGTGGGAGGAAAACCCCCAACTTGTTTTAATTGTGGAGAAATCGGTCATGTATCAAGGTTTTATACCAAACCAAACACGCTTTTTGCATATTGTTATAGTCTCAAACATGTCACAAAGGAATATCCATACTTAGTGAAGAAGTGGGAAGAAAACAAGACACATTGCAATATGGTGCATGTTGAGCCACACAAAAATAAGAAGAAAGATGAGGAAGTCAATGTTCGGGTGGTAACCTAAGGAGGAGTAAAATAAGAAAGGGACTTTGAGAAGGATGAGAGATCAGGTTAGAAGTCGGAGGGGAATATTAGAAAGGAAACACATCCCCCTCCTAAGTTTGATGTTTCCCAGTAGAAATAGTGAAGGAGTCACCTATGAAGGAAATGGATACGAGTGAACTGGCTCTGCAGCCTGCCAGGGGTCACTGAGAATAAGTAACCAAGGGGAAACTACGTCGGGGTGTGCAATAAACATGTGCGACACCACCCTAGATTCACACTTGCACATGTACAGAGATGTCCCTGTCACAACTAAAGCTCTATGGTACCAGTCTGCTCACGATTTAAGACAATGACATGTCCATTATTTGATACATCCGGGAAAGATCATTTATAGGGACATCAACATTAAAGGCTATGACTACCACCCCGGTGATATTCCACCCATTTGGTGGTCCAATCATTAATTGTGCATCATTAATGAAAATTTATTGATACATTTCATGGAACATGAATTTCGATGGAGGTGTCTCACGCAAATTTCGACCATTTATATCTTGATGGGACTGACGAGATAGTATAAATCTGAATTACTCGGAGAAAACCGATGGTTACCCTATGGCACTCTGAGCTATTAACACCCCCAACACACCTCCTAGTTGTTTCATCATACCATTTGGTAACTTTCCGTTTTCTGACTCAATGCTAGCCAGCTCAGGGACGACCCTTATTGATCTCTATAAAATAGTCCACAATCATAGTAGGCAGGGTACAATAACAATAAAAGTGAATTGAAGTATCAAATTCTTTGACCATGCTGAAATAATTTCTATGGCTTCATCAGGTAGACCACATGGTCAGAATAGATATAGAATTATCGAAGATCGATGAATAGCCGAGTCTACATTTCCTTGTTGTGTGAGTTTCTCAGGTTCCCAAACGGGGAGAATGCAGGATGTCCAATTCACCGATTACAATGTCAATGACACCGGGAAGTTTTCCACCTTGGCCTTCCACAATTATTCCCTCACCATTCAAAGTGAATACAATAATACATTAGTGCTATTATAAGAGTGGGCCCAACCACTTCGACAAGTCGACATTCTCCCTCTAATTCACTGCCCTCATTTTGGGCATAGATGGATTGTCACCCTCTGCGTCTGCCTTTTACTCACCCACCTACACAGTGGGTACTTGTGGTTGGGGGGGGACTATATGGTCAATGAAGAAACAATCCATTGTGTTATAGGCCTACCCATGCAAGGAGATGAGTCAAAAAAATCCATAGTTGCTAAACATGTTGCACAACTTGAGATCTACGACACATATAATACACACCATGGTTGGCATGGGGTACTCATTTAAGAAATAAATGCCCTGTCGGTTCACTTTTCTACGCATTTGATAGCCTAAAAAATCATGCGCAATTGTACAAAGGAGGAGTGCCTATTTGGGGTAGTCGTTGTGGAAATATTTTCATTACAATTGGATTCTACTACTTCTTTCTATGGTGTTGTGGAGGCCCCCTCGAGGTTTTAAAAAACCTGTTGTAAGTAGGAATTCCTTTGAATCTCCCTTATTCCTGCGACTACATGAGAGAAAGTATCATCACACCCAAGATTCCAACAACAAGTTGTTATATATTTGGTACCAACAACTAATCCAAGCCACTACTTCACAAGAGCACATCCCGCACATCCTCATGGACAGGTATGATGGCTGCCTTTTGTTTGAATGTATTTTCCATAATGTGTTCCTCTATCCCTTTGACGATCAAGGAGATGAAATGGCACTCCTACCATTTTTCATCATAGAAGAAGACATCCAACAAGGCGTTGTCGAATGTACCGCCCATCTCCAACCACTTCTTGTTGAGGACACTGATACTCTAGAATTGTGCACTAAGCACAATCAGGACCAAAATAAGGTTGAAGTTGTGCGGTAGTAGGCACATAATGTGGTCACCCATGGTAGGGGTTAAAAATATTATACAACAACCAAGCACTCTCGGGACCCCCATCTCGCACAACAACAAGCACAATCCACCAAGATCGGGGAAAAGCACCAACAGACCGACCTACCCACCCGCAATACTATTCCCTCCACACAATATGGTTCCATTCACATGGAGTTGGGAATTTCCACATTAATATATGCCTTAAAGTGGAAATTGTTTCTCCAACAACAAGTTCATTCAAATTTTATGCATAATTTTGACCATCTCTGTCGTCAACTCAAAGGTGCACCACCAGTACGAGACACTACTCCGTGGTCGTCAACTGTCGAGATTCATTCGAGTGCCCTTGCTCAGGTCCTTAGAGTGGACCCCCCAACATTACTTACAGTAGATACCAACAATGGAGGTATCCCGTTGGCACCAATTACAACTCCCATGATACATGAATGTGTTACCACCTTGCTCTCTGAGTTAAGTGAGCGCAACTACAAACTGGGCCAAGCTCATGCGCAATTACAACTTCAACACCTAGTAGAAATTTCCATGCATAATAATATGTGTGAACAATATCAAAAGGAGAGTCAATACCATCAATAATTATTATGGAGGAGGTATGAAACCAAAAGTGTGGCACATGCATTTGCCCAGACGTAGTACACTGAGCTTAGTACAACATTCACTGACTTCTTGGAGTTGTGGACAACCTATATGCATAGATTCCCACTACTTCTACTCAAGGGAACGACATCCCTATGGGATCTAAACTATCAATCATAAATGCCCTCCTACATAATCTAGAGTCATGGCTCATCTTTCTTTGTCCACCAATTCACCCAACAAATCCATCCACAACTCAATTCCAACAAATTCTTAAGTAAACCCAAACAACTCTCCATGATGGTGAAAATAGGGTAGAAGCATTCTCCGACATAGTCGAATACAACTTCGCCTTGTGGACCCATCTCCAAACTACACCATAAGTATATACTATCAAATATTGAGTTCATGCAACCAAGGTGGAGGTTTCCCAACAAAAGAGAGATCTGGCTTCTTTGGCTCCCAAGGAGCGCGCAACTACAATGCTAGCAATGGAAGCAAAAACGAAGGAGATCATTATTGATCAGAATGAGCAACAAATTATGTCAAATATGATCACTTATGCGGTCGACAAGGTCATGCTCTTGTTTACACAACTCTCTGAAGTGCAGGTTGTTGTCGGCCCTCTCATTGAGGAAATCAATACAACTGACCTGACCACTTCTCAAGTCACAATAGTCGAAGCCAAGGTGGTTGTTCAACTCATGTAGGATCTCCAAGGATATCTCACTGATCTCAAGCGCCAGTTTAAGGAGTTCGTACATGAACTCATTAGAACTATCTCATCCATTGCAGTGGTAATTCCATGAAGTTGTTGTCTCAAGGACGAGCCAAGTAATAGTGGTGGGGGCTTGTTGGCACCCAATTTTTTTGTTTAATCTCATGTGTGTACACAAACGAAGTAATGCGCGCCAATTCCATTTTTGCATGCAATTGAGATAATCCGCAGAGAATGACAAGAAACATGCATTGGACCAAGTTTTGATATTGTGTGCCAAGTCCAATATATGAAATATGCACGTTGGTCTGAGTTTTTTTAGTAGAATCGAAAATCAATTAGCCTCACACTGAAATCAAGAAAGAAATCGTCGGGAAATATTCTCAAATGATTAGTACTGCCAACAACACAAGGGAATGTGGAGCGAACAAAATATGAGCTAGCGAGGCAGTTAAGATTTCCCTGATTCCATAAGGCTACATGGACTACAAGTAAGTGCTATAAGTGTGCTAGGAAGTTTGTCAGTAGAGTGAGTGGAGAAGAGCAGAAAGAGACATAGCTCCCGAGTAAAGAAAGCTATAAAAGGAAGCAACAAAACCAAAAATAGAGTTAGATGGTGAGAGTTAGACACTCACGTAGCAAATTCATTGATTGGTTGGGTGTTGAGCTCACTCTGAGCCTTTGTAATGTTTTAATGCTTCTAAATATAAGTCTAAGCCTATCATTGATCTGAAAATACTTAGATGTTAACTTAGTCTTAAATACAAATAAAAATCCAACCTGATTCGAAATATAAATGATCGCTTTGACTGTTTGCAAATAATATGAATTCACTTATCCAAAATCACTTCAATGATAAATAACTTGCAAGATAACTAAGAAAAATAGAACAACAATAATGTAACACATACACAAGTTTGTTAACGGAGTTCACCCATCTTGGTCTACATCTCTAGGTCTGCTTCCAATCGAGAGATTGTTTTATTAATGCTCAAATGATTGTATTATTACAATGATATTTTTATCTATTTCTAAAACTCATAAACATAGTGCACCATTGAATGCCTCTCGAAATTTTGAGAAAAATGAGTATAAACACCCTATACATTCCTCAAGGAACCCCTTGGTATGCATTACAATGAAAACTCAAAGTCTATATACCCTATGGCATGAACTTTGATGCACCTTAGCAAGCATATCTATGTCTCGTACTTCGTTGTAATTTGTCGTACTATGTACCCTACCTCAGTCTAAGAACTAGCTTAAGTAGGGCGCGGGCCCTAACCATCATCCAGAACTATTGGAAAAATTTTAATATATTATCATTGGGATCTTGTAGCAATAGGCACCTTGGGCCCATTGGTTAAAACATTTGAATATTATGTTATTGGTTAAAACTATTTTGTTGAAACCATATGTTATAAATAGTGTTGGTTTGTTATTTAAATGAAATGGTATATATATAGTTTTATACAAAACCCTGTGGATTTTGGTTACAATACACTCTAGGGTTTATGCCCTCGATCCATTTTCTCCACCAACTAAACCATTTAATAACCTTAAATAAATTTAATGCCATCAATGGTTAAGTCACAACTGTGTGGTGTGGCGGAAAGCCATTGGATTAGCATATGAGTGATATGGGGTTCGATCTGCCAAAATAACAACAAATTTTAACAACCTTATCCATACTCGACCAGTGGGAGACTTCCATGTGGTGATCCTTCATTGTTCCACCTATCCTTCACATGTACGATCAAGCCACATGTCCAATGTCGATTGATCCACTTGTGCATCACATCACTTTACGTTCTATTTACTATGTTTCCATTGTACAATAGGTCACATCATCACCATACGACTTATACGGATGTGCCACATGTCACCCTCCCAGTGGTGTCATGTGGCACCCCCTTTTGACCTTTGACCCTATTTTACCAAAAATTTAAAGAGTCATAACTTTTTCATATGAACTTTGTTTAAGGAGATTCTTGCCTTGTTGGAAAGATATCGCCAAGATCTATGCAATGAATTCATTTTTTAGAGCATTTGAGATGATCAAATTTTGAGCATTTTTAGATCCACTTGGATCATTACTCCCCATTGAAGACCTTTTGGACCACCAAAAGTCTTGATTACTCAACAACTAAGTGAGGATAAATCTCCCTCACCTTCCTGATATTAATCCATATTTATTTACTTGGTTTTACCCCTTTAATACCAACTCGAAGATATTCCACATCACCCCATTGTGAAGTATCGATCCTTCTGCCAAGGATAACATCTTCTTGTAGCTCATCTAAGTACTCTGGAGAAAAATCATCAACTGTCAGAACTTGAAAATTTTCATCTTCATCCATAATCATAGGAGGTTCATAAAGCTTCAAATTATCAACATTCACCATTGAATTCATTTGCATATAAGATGGTAGATCTAAATGAAAGGAAATAGTACCAATCTTCTCCAAAATCTTGAATGGACCATACTGGATTGGCTTGATCTTTTTACCTTCACCCTTCATTTCTTCCTTGCTCATATGTAACCATACTTGATCATCGAATTGGAATTGATGATCAATCCAATGTTTGGCATGCCTCACCTTGTACTTGGCTTGGATTTTCTCCAATTGTTCATGTACTACCTGATGTACCTTTTGGATCATGTGAATAAACCTCTTAGCTTTATCGAGATCATTTTTCTCATCCTCTTTGATTTCTTCTCTGAAATAAAACTCCTTAGGTGATTTAGGCAAGTATCCCAAACATACCTCAAACAGAGTTCTCTGAGTAGAAGAATGCATGGCACAATTATAGGCATGTTGTACATAGTGCAACTGTTCATCCCACAAATTAGGATGTTTACTGCAGTATCCTCGTAACAAATGCACCATTGTCTTGTTCACCACATATGTTTTCCCATCTATCTGCGGATGAAAATTTGTGTTGTTCTTCAACTTAGTGTCCATTATCTCCCACAAATGAGACCAAAACTTTCCCAAGCAATGAGAGTCTCGATCAGATACAATAGATGTAGGAAGCCCAAAATGAACCCAACCATTAGCAAAGAACAATTGTGTTGTCTGCTCATTTGTGACTTGTTTCTTGCAAGGAATTAATATACACATCTTACGGAACATATCCAGGATGACATATAAATAATCATGACCTATTATGGACATCAAAAACCCCCCTACAAAATCCATGGACACACTTTCCCATGGTTGAGAAGGTATTGGAAGTGGAGTATATAATCCCAACTTTATGTTGCTAGGCTTGCTTGTGGAACACATAACACATTATTTTACATACTTGGAAACTGTCTCATTCATTTGAGGCCAATAAAAATATCTTTGAAATGATGTTATTGTATTACCTACCCCGAAATGACCAGAACTGAGAGATGTATGAGCTTCTCTGACTACATTTTCTCTTTCATCCCTCGGTATACAAATTTTTCCAAGATGATATAATAAATAATTGTGAAAATGATAATTTGATTCTTCATGCTGATTTACATGAGTTAATTATTCATAAACATCTTCAAAATCATCATCTCTAGCATATTATTCAACATAACTTTCATAAGCTAAATAATTTTGATTCAATATTGTAGATGCATTAATTATTGGTCTTGATAACATGTATGCAACCTTGTTATGAATACCCTTGTTATATTTAATAACCAAATGAAATTGTTGTAAGAAACCCATCCACCTTAAATTTCATGATTTTTGTAGCTTGGTTTGTGACCGCAAATACTGTAATGGCTTATGATCTATATGAATTACTGTCTCCTTCCCCATTAAGTAATTCTTCCATTTTTTAACACTTTGTACCAAAACATACAATTCCTTATCATATGTTGGATAGTTAATTACTGCTTGAGTAAAAGTCTCAGAATGAAAACAAATAGGTTTACCTTGTTGCATCAAGATGGCCCCCATGTAATATCCACTTGCATCGGTTTGAATCTCAAATGGCTGTTACAAATTTGGCAGAGCCAAAACTAGTGCAGTGCTTATCTTTTCTTTCAATGTCTCCAAGGATTTATGTTGCTTTCCTCCCCATTGAAAGACATGTTTCACACTAATATTAGGAAGAGGAGAATCATGTTGCAAATGAATTTCATGTTCAACCTCCCTCTTAGGAGGAAACACTATAGGTTGATGAATCGGGAAGAGGAGCATCTTGTTGAAAATGAATTTCATGTTCAACCTCCCTCTTAGGAGGCAACCTTGTAGGTTCCTGAAATAACTCATCATACTCAGAAATGATATTTACCAATTCATGTTTATGATATGGATCACAACCCGACAAATCATGTGATATGTCTTCCTCTTTTTGTTTCACCATCATGAGAACAAAATATTTACTAGCACTTACAAGTCTCGTCATTTGTCCTATACCCACTAAAGAAATATTAGTTTTAATTCGGTGAGATTTGAAAATATATTCAATCCCATCCTTGAAAAGGTGATATTTTTTCTCTTCACGATAGAATATGGATTTCATGTCAAATAGATACGGACTTCCCAATACAATGTCACAAATGTCAAGTGGCACGCCATCTAACTCAACCTCATCAAAGAACTTGGAAGTAATTGAAAATTTGATTTTACATTGTTTTGTCACTTGCAACTTAGCATAGCTCACACACCCAACCTAATGGATATGGTTTTACATGAGGTGTTGTCTTTAAACCCGGCTTATTAACAATTGCTTCATATATTAGGTTAACTTGAGATCCACTATCGAACAAAGTATATATCTTTGTATGATTCACTATAACCTTGACATGGAAAATCCCACTTTGTTTCTTTTGATTAGGAACACCTTTCAATTTAGTAGATTGAACTGAAGAACTAGAATTAGTAGTAGATATACCTTTGTTTCCCATTGTCGTGATCTTAAATTCATCTCTTGAATCCCATCCCAGATCTTGTGAGTTGTGGCAACAATATTTTGTTTCCCCTTATCTTGGAACTTCTTTGGTCGCAACTCTAGATGCAATTTCCAACACTATGCTTCCTCACGTCCCTTCCTTTTGCAGTGAGTACATGTAGGTTTCTCTTCAAATTTCTTTACTATAGTTGACTTCTTACTCTTCCATTTCTGAAGTGGATTTGGTGGGCCACTTCATGAGAACATCATGAATACAAAACATAATTCCATATTTACATAATAAATCATATTCATTTACTATTCATTTTACATATTTACTTGATATCATATGAAATACAATACATGTATAAAAACACACGTGGGGAACGATAAGTCATGTTATTTCCAAAGGTCGTGACTTATCATTGACTTATCATTTACATTATAATTCCTATTTACGTAATAAAAAACCTATAACAAATTATTAAATATTAAGAAATGTAATATACTAGGTATATTACAAGTCTTCCCCCCTTAAAAAAAAATTGTCCTCAAAGCATAGTTGTAAAAGACATATCTCTTGCTCTGGCTTATAATATTGTATCTTGATTCTTAATTCTTGAGTCAGTGATCAAAGGACCTGAAACGATAGAAACCTGTAAGTGTTGAGAATAATTGTCAAATTTTAAAGGAGTCTGCCCACCCTAATTCGATCTTCTATGAAACTGTGTGTTTATAAGGTTCTTGGAAAAAACTTGATGTATTTTAATTCCCTTGATATTTTCTTCTTTGAGCACCACTTGTAGTGGAAGTAATATTCTTCAGAATACCGATCATTTGTTTCTGATGATACATTGATTGGTTGAAGTATCAAATTTTGTGATTAGGATGTCGATAAGGCATCCTTGCAACTTGATCTTTACTTCTTATACTTGTAGCTTTTTCTTGATTAACTTTTGGAATTGAGTCTTCTTCGTATCCCTGGCTTGTTTGTATTTCAACATTTGAATACCTCTTTACATTAGTT
This sequence comes from Picea engelmannii, assembly GCA_009831015.1. Taxonomy (NCBI): domain Eukaryota; kingdom Viridiplantae; phylum Streptophyta; class Pinopsida; order Pinales; family Pinaceae; genus Picea; species Picea engelmannii. The sequence goes on along the minus strand of ML798631.1, from coordinate 99,983 downwards.
GGATTTTCATCCTTTTGAGTCGTAAGGTTGACTGGGTATGTATTAATTCCTTTATCCGTAATTGGGATGTTTACATATGAAGAATTCTCTAGTTCCATAGGTTCAATCATTGTCTCTTTATAAAGCAATGATTATTTGTTGACAAGTTGATCTAACTCTTTCTGTAACGACTTCTTATCACTCTAAATTTTTAATTTGTGTGAGTAAACTTCGATTATGAAACCTTAGGAGTAAAAGTTATAATATCTTGATTCTCTCTCATTTCATCTTTCATCTTTTCAATTTGTTCAATCAATTTTTTATTAAGGTTCCTTAGGCATGAGATTTATTCCTCTTTTTTGGTTAATTTGTCTTTGAGACCTTGATTTTCTTGTTCTAAATTTTTATTCTCTTGTTTCTTGTCTTTTGACTTCCTAATTTTTACTAGTAAATTTTGATTATGATTTTTTAATCGTGACATTTCTTCATCTCGTTCTAGTAAGTCTTTGTCCATTTTTTGTTTTTTGGTTTTTAGTTCGTCAATTCATGTGATGAGTTCCTAATTTCTCTTTTTGAAGTAAAGATTATTTTTCTTTGTTAACCCATTAAAATATTTCTCCATCTCAATTTCCAATTGTAATTTGTTATTGATGTCTCTATAATTGCCTAGTCTGTCTTTTAATATTAGTGATTTCCTTTGTGATTTATCTTGATATTATTCCATAATGAATGATTTCTCACAAATTAGACAAAAACAATTGTGATTTTTAAAAATTGTCATATACTCAAACTCCATTTCACAAAAAGGGCATTTAGTCCAAAATTTAGATTTATGTATTGAATTCATCATTCACGGTTTCTTTTTTTTTCTTGATTATTCAATACATGTCTCATTTATAAATATATATTCCTCCTTAGTTTCCTTCCAATTTAATAAAAGGTATTAAACAACTTTAATAATTCCCTTTATCTTTTAAACCTTATCACTTTTTAGTTAAAATAACTTTGTAACTTATGAAAAGCTATATCTTTCTTTTAATACCCTTTCTTCTTACTTTTCCTTTATAAATATACTTTACACAAGTTAATTGGGGTTGAATTAATATTACTCCAAAATACTTAGGTCATTGAATTTTTATTTTGGCTTCAACCCCATGTGTAAAAAAGTTGTAAAAATTTACCACTATAAATTATTTTTTATTATGTTAGGGAAATACCATGGGCCAATGGTTTTCCAAAACCATGGGACTATAAATCACCAACAGTAGAATCAAAATTCACTCTTCTTTCTTCTTTGGAACTTTTTCTTTTAAATTATCCTTTGTTTTTTTTTCTTTTTTTTCTTTTTTCTTTCTCCCTTTATTCCTTTATTTATTTTTTAATTGTCTTCTTCTTGATATGTGGTACTAAATTATTCTAATTTTCTTGCAGTGAAAGGATTATTTCTTCATCTGAATATTTTTTTTTATGGAAAAATGCCCCAACGTGGTCAAAGACCTGGATAAATTAGAGAAACTCTATTTTTTTTTATGGGGCTACAAGCCTGTATGGCCAATGGACAAGATAAAAAAATGAAGCTTTGATACCAAATGAAGTGGATATGGTGGGCCACTTCATGAGAACATCATGAATACAAAACATAATTCCATATTTCCATAATAAATATTATTTATTTACTATTCATTTTACATATTTACTTGACATCATATGAAATACAATACATATATATAAATACGCGTGGGGAATGATAAGTCATATTCTTTCCAAAGGTCATGACTTATCATTTACATTATAATGCATATTTACATAATAACAAACCTATAACACGTTATTAAATAATAAGAAATGTAATATACTAGGTATATTACAATTTCTCTTTCGACTTATTCTCAAATTTGTGTGGCTTCCTATCCTCGAGAACATGTTTTCCCTTGCTAGCTTCAAGATGAGTAGCTTGTATTGACACTTCATCAATATTAGTAGGGTTAAACATCAATATAGTGCGTCGAAGATATGAATGCTACCACAAATATACTTTAGAAGAGTTTAAGGAGTAAATAACATAATTCCTAAAGATAATGTTTTCTTCTTAAATTCATGTGTATATACCTAAACATTTTTCCCCTTTCCTCGTCTTAGATGTTGCCAATCTATTATTGCAGTTTGCACATAAGTCAATGGATAAAATTGTTTTCTTATTGCAACAGTAAATTCATTCAAAGAATAAATTACTTTACCCTGTTGAACGAAATCAACTTGTGTCGCCCAGACAAAGAGTATCCAACTATATCTTTGCAGTGTCATTCACAATATTTTGTACCCTGCAATATACCTCAATCTGCTTGATCTAATTTTCCAACTTCTCTGCATTCAATTCTCCATCATAAATTTGCAAGTCAAACTTTCCATCTAATTTCAATAAAGGAAAATCATGAGTATGTGAATACTTCTTAGAGGGATTCTTCTTATGGGAAGAGTGTTCACTTGAACCATTGGTAGATGATGATGACAATGATGGAGAAGAGGGTTCTGAAGGTCCACCACCTTCACCTCCTCCTTCTTTTACCGAAGATTCTTCGTCACTAGTATTTTGAAATCTTTGATACTAGTCATCTATTATCTCCCTCATTGTGCAAAGTGTAGTCATAACTTCCTTGGATCTCATGGGAGGATCTTCTCCTTCCTTTCCTTCAGAATCCATATTTCTCTTACGAAATATCCTTTGAATATCTGTCTTATAATTTGCAACTTACCTTTACCAATCTTGAATCTGGATCTTGTAAGCATTCACTTTCAAACACTTTTTAAAACCTGCTATGTTACCAACTTGATCCAAAAATCCTTAGATGATAATTTAGTCTTGAATACGCATAAACATTCAACTTGATTTGAAATATAAATGATCGCTTTGACTATACTTACTTATCCCAAATCACTTCAATGATAAATAACTTGTAAGATAATTGAGTGAAACAGAACAACAATAATGAAACACATACACAAGTTTGTTAAAGGAGTTCACCCATCTTGGGTTACGTCTCCGGGTCTGCTTCCAATCAAGAGACTTCTTTATTAATTCTCAAATTCATTGTATTCTTACAATGATATTTTTATCTGTTTCTCAAACTCAGAAATAGAGTGCACCATTGAATTCCTCTCGAAATTTTGAGAAAAATGAGTATAAACACCCTATACTTTCCTCAAGGAACCCTTTGGCACGCATTACAATGAAAACTCAAAGTTTAGATACCCTATGGCACAAAATTTGATGCACCTTAGCATGTATATCCATGTCTCATACTTCATTGTACTATGTCATACTTTTTCATACTCTATACCCTACCTCGGTCTGAGCACCATCTTAAATAGGTAGCAGGCCCTAACCATCATCTGAAATTGTTGCCAAACTTTAATATATTATCGTTGGGATCTCGTAGCAATAAACACCTTAAGCGCATTGGTTAAAACGTTTGAATATTATATGGTGGTTCGCGAGGTCAAACCCCATCGACCACACCATATGTTATGGAATTTTGTTGAAACCATATGTTATAAATAGTGTTGGTTTATTATTTAAATGCAGTGGCATATATATAGATTTAAACAAGCCCCCGTAGATTTTGGTTACAATATGCCCCACATTAATGTACAACAACCATGGGATCGGGGGCTATGCCCTCTGTTATCGAAAAAATCAGTAAGTCTTGACAAAAACTGATCTCCCTAGTTTCACCCCGAAACTAGAACAAAACAAGACATAATATAAAACTTTCCCTAAGTTTTAATTATCAAGCAAACTAACTAACAAGAGATAAATGACATACCTTTTAAATGTTGTTTGTCCTCGCTAGTGTTTTCCTCGCTCCGGTCCAAGGCTTATGGGATGTTGAACCTGTAAAATGACATAATCCAATGAAGTGAAAGTAACAACGTATACTCAACAAAACCTATGTATGTGATCAAGGAGTCATATAATAAAATAAGACCAATTTTATGGGAAAGAAATGTATCACTGTATTAAAGATATGAAAAGGAGAATACAACCAATGCCTTGATGTTATAGGGTCCCTTCCAATAGTTCCTTGCTTCTTGCACACTTTTGCCCCAATGATTTTGATACTGTAGATCTGACAGCTACTTATGATCATAGCTTGACAAAATGAAACTCAAAGCCAAAATAGGCCCAAAAACTAATCAAGCTCCAAGCTAACTCCAAAAACCCAATCAAGCTAACTTTCCCAATGAGAACTCCTCTCCTTTTATAAGTTGAAAAGGATAGGGTGAGTAGGCTAGGATGATCCCATGAGATCAGGGATGCGACTTAGATCCAAACCGATCGAAGGCCACCTCACCCTCGAAGATTCTATTCTATAACCTTCGAGAAATTCCTCTTTTTCCTTCGTACGAAAATCGTCGCACCCTTAACACTGAGAAAACTACGACGACGTCACAGGACACTATGGTGCAACCTACGATGATCCTAAATCGTCGCACCCTTAACACCGAGTAAGGTGCGACGATCCCTTTTTATAAGGTTTTTACAAGGGAAAAGATAATTTTCATCTTTCTGGGAAAATGTGTCTTCATTCTTCTTTAGGGATTAAGGCCATTGATCCTTCTAAAGACAAAGGATAGGTGTACGTCATTAATGATCATAGGGGTGAAAAAAATAATGTGTAACACCCTCAATCATTTTTCTCCATATTTTATGGCATTTTGTTGAAACCATATGTTATAAATAGTGTTGGTTTGTTATTTAAATGCGGTGGCATATATATAGTTTTAAACAAATCCCCATGGATTTTGGTTACAATGCACTCCACATTAATGTACAAAAACCATGGGATTGGGGGTTATGCCCTCGATCCCTTTTCTCTACCAACTAAACCATTGAATACCCTTAAATAAATTTAATTCCATCAATGGTTAAGTCACAACCATGTGGTGTGATGGCAAGCCATTGGATTCACATACAAGAGGTCTGAGGTTCGATCCACTGGACTCTCTACAAATTTTTAACAACCTTAGACATACTCATCCAATGGGAGACTGCCACATGGAATTCCCTCATTGGTCCAACTATCCTCCACCTGTATGATCATGCCATGTGTCCAATGTCGATTGATCCACTTGTGCACCACATCACTATAAGATCTGCTAATTGTGTTGTCATTGTACCTGCCATGCCACTGTATGATAGGCCATGTCAGCACCTTATGACCTATATATATGTGCCACATGTCACCTTCCCAATGGTTCCACGTGGAACCTCCTTTTGACCTTTGACAATGTTTTACCAAAACTTTAAAGAGTCATAAATTTTTCATACGAACTTTGTTTAAGGCTATTCTTGCATCGTTGGAAAGTTATCGCCAAGCTCTATGGAATGAAGTCATTTAGAGAATTTGAGATGATAAAATTTTGAGCATTTTCAGATCCACCTGGATCATTCATATGTATGAATTTTAAAAGAATGCACATGGTGCAGGATGTTGTTACCCTGAAGAATTATCTAAAGAGGACATGAGTTTCTATTTTGTTGAATATGGTTTTCCTAATGTATGTTTATGTTTAAATGAAATGGAAGGAATAATAAAGCTATGGAACTTTTTATCTATTGTGTGTCACTCATGTGTGATTTGGGTCTATGTATTGTTTTACTTATTGATCAATAATAAGTTGATGTTAATGGAGTGCATAAATGAGATCCCAAATGGACCCTTGTGTATTTATCCCTTCATCCCTGTCACAAGACCATATGGTCTTTGTGATCCTCATTGTGTCTTGGGTGAGACCTTCTTCAGCCTTGGATGAATATTGATACGTCGATGCTTTGGGGTTTTTGTTGGTCAACTATGAACAAACCCTGGGTTTAAATTTAAAAAGGATGCACACAAGCGTGAAATGAAACCAACAAACAACAAGTAGAGGATGGATGGGACATTGCCTAATAGAATGAATACCCCCCAATTATTGGGTGGGGCCCCACTCCTGATGAATGAGGCCCTCCATTTGACATGGGATTCACCATTGCTACTTAGATAAAATTTCTATATTGAATGTGGCCCTCGATACACCTTTATTTTATTTCTTTTATTATGTCCTTGGGCCATATGAACTAGGTTTTTTTTATAAACCCTTAGGGACTACACTATTCTAGTTTTGATTAAATCGATGGATGCTAAATTGTGGTAGATTTTTACTTATGGGGGTTGTGATCTAGCCCACACATTTTTTTATGAAATGTTGTACATATATTTTTTAGTAATACATTTGTAAGGAAGGATTTTATCAAAAAAAAAAAAAATTAATTAATTACAAACAAAATCACCTTGTAGCTTGTTGAGGCATCTTGAAAATCATTGAGAAATTTTAAGGTCTTTGTCAATATCATTGGATAGAAGTTGTTCTATTTGTGTAGTGGTTGAGGCATGTTAGAAATGTCATGCAACATCCACTTATGTAGCCATGTAAAATATAATGATATTGTTTGTAAACAAGTGTTGGTTGGAATATCGTGTGCTCTCAACTTGAAATGAACACATGTGAAGAGACATAGGACAAGTCTTTGTTAGATGCAGTGAATGTAATATGTGGAGAGAATTCCCTCGGATGGGGTGCCACTTGGACAGAGTCTTAGGAGACATGGAACCAAGCGGCTAGGGGAGTTATTAACCCCATCCTCCAGCCCATAGCCATTAACTTCTACATGGCTCACACCATGAGGAAAGTTATGGTAATGCCCCTGGATAGATAGGTTGGGTTAATGGCCACACGAGAAATCCAGACTAGGTGTACCAGGCCTAGGTTGGCTATCAAATCAGCTTTAACGTCTAGAGGGGATATCAACTCATGGGCATGTAGCAATAAACTAGCTTTCACCCTGGTGTATTCCTCCATTCTCCATCTGCCCTGGTTAGTTCTCTTCAACTCTTCTGAGCACTTATGCATTGCTACCCTCTCTGTATTTTTCTTGGGCACTCTCACCACCTACCCTTGCAATTGTGTTAGCTTTGATACCCTCTTCTTGATACACTCGCTTGGCCCTCACAAGATCCTTCTCTGCAATTCCACTAGTGCCTTCTCCCGCTTTTCCCAACACCATCTCTTTGCCTCCCTACCCATAGCCCATCGCCTCCATACTCCTCCCAGCATGCTCAGAGAAAGAGGGAAATCCAAGAGGGGAACATGTTATTACAACACCCTCTCCAGATGCAATCGACTCTCCCCCTCCCAACTGGCTCTCATTGCTCATTTCACAAGCCCACAACACACTAACCAGAGGTCATAGGAGGCACCTCCATCCACCCCTCTTCAGCTCCATGGTGTCATCTCGGTGAAGGAGGAAGCGTCACCTTTGTGCATGCACATTCCTCCATCCACCCCTCTTTTTCTCCATGGTCTAATCCCAGTTAAGGAGGAAGCACAACCTTCATGCGCTTGCATTCCTCTGGCCACCAGTCTCTTGGCCCTCCCAAAACTCAACCCATAGGACCCCTATTAAAGAGATGGTAGTTGTATGGTGGAGGAGGAAATCCCTCCGAGCTGGAAAGTGGAGGAAAACACAGTGGGTGCCAATGAGAACACCACAGAGGTCGTTAGTGAGGAAAAGGAGGAGGAGTAGCCCCAACAATTTGCAAAACGTAACATGGAGGAGCACCTCCAACTCATATTTGAAATCAAGAAGAAACAGGATGATCAGATGCACTCTCAACGCATCCTTGGCAAAAGAATGGACATCATGTTCGATGCACTAGTGGATTCTCCTGTCTGAACGCGATGCCCAACATGCGGCCAGTGGTTCAACCCAGTGTACAACATCCATGGAAAACCAAGCTCGACAATGGAGTGAAGTCTTCATGTTACTATTCTTCCTTAATTCCAGTTGCAGGACTAATTTCTTAGTTTACTATCGCAGCAAACTAGAAATGTTGGATTACTAAGAGGGGGGTTGAATCAGTAATAGAGAAATTTAATCCCTTTTAACCATATAATCCAAGTGTTATATCAATGAATCATTATCATCCAGTAACTGCAGAGTAAATAAGCAATGAAAAAATGAACAATCATACACATACACAATACACCAGTGTTTTACGTGGAAACCCAAATCGGGAGAAAACCACGGAATGATTTTTCTTATATGTATTGAAGAATTACATTCATTGGAAGCACCAACTTCCTTTGTTTTCCAGCTGAAACTGGAACGAGGCTCCAACCCCCTAGTTTCTCAGGCTACAACCTGAGGGAAGCTCCAACCCCCCACTTCTCTGGCTACTACCAGAAGGAGGCTACAACCCCCAATGTTCTCTGGCTACAACCGGAAGGTGGCTACAACCACCTGTCCTTGCCCCGTCCTGCCACCCTGAAGTAGAAGTAGAATGATGGAACCATTGTCACAGTATCACTGTGAGATATACCACGGTAAACCTGTACCAATAAATCTGAACCATGCATCAACCTGTACCGCAACCTGTAATCAACCTATACCATAAACAAGTGCATCAACCATGCACCAACCTGTAATCAACCTGTACCATAAACAAGTGCATCAACCATGCACCAACCTGTAATCAACTTGTACCATAAACAAGTGCATCCAATTATGTTTCAACTACTCATCAAATCTGACTCATCAATATGTACCAACATCATCAACTATACACCTCATGTATGTGCGCCAACTCATCAACTACTTGTCTCAACCATGTACTCAACATGTACCACAACCAAAAGCCCTCATCAATTTCATCATATGGATTTTATTTGTAGCTCTATAATAGACCTGGTGTATATGATCACATTCCTACAAACCTTCCTTAACTTTAAAACAAGAGACTAGCATTTTCATCAAACTTTTCTTTAGTCTCACATGCCTAGTTTTGGATTAGTCAACAACCCTAACTTCAAGTAATCATAACTTTGAACCTGTAATGTATAAAGATCTGAACCTGATACACAATGTTCTTCATTGTGTTTTATGCAATTCCTCCAAGTGGCACTACTTGGAACCTCTCATAAAATGAGTTATAGCAAAAATGGCATACCTTGTTGAATTCTGGATTATTCTAGAGAGCGACCTTATAGAGAGTGCCCCGCATAAAATATTTGATGAATTGATCTAAAACTGTTAAAAATTATACTATAGACTGTACCCTAACCAAAACATTTTTGTCTCACTGAATTTGGATCTGTTATGAATAATTTATGACGTTTTTACCCGAAACACCTAATTTTGACTAGTTTCAGGACTGGCCACAAACCCTACTTTCCACGGAGTGTAACTCCAAAACTACGATGACCCATAAGATGAATATTTTACCACAGATACTTGGATATGTTTTCTCACTTGCATAGAAATTTCACGGTCTGAATCATTATAGAAAAAAAATTATAGCGAAAATGGTGAGATGACCTGTAAATAACATACCTTAGAAAGCACCATCAAAAGAATTTATCCTTCCTTGCATTTCGGCCTTCTTTTCTTCACCTTCACTTAGAATTTTGGTTTAAATATCCTTGGTTACCTCAGAAACATATAGATATTCAATATTCTCAAGTGTGTTTCAAATGAGAGAGCCTTGCCTCTTATTTATACTCTCCAAGTAGCTTCCTTAAAAACATCTTCTAGGTCACTTGGCCCACTTTCCTTATTTTAGGGTTGGGTCCACT
>ML798631.1:56683-83995 GCA_009831015.1 Picea engelmannii | reverse complement strand
CACTCATCACTTCACTTTATTATTTACCTTTTAAAATCTCTTAAACCACTTTGACTACTTTGACCTTTTGGGGCTTCTAGATGACATATGAGGGTCCTCCAACTTCGTAAGGCCATAACTCTCAAACCGTGAAGAGTTATGTGACGTTCTACATACCAAAAAAAATGGCATGACATGTACTATCCATATAGAATAGTATTATCTAAAAATATATCATAACTCATACCGTTTCCCATCAAACAAAATTGGGTCCATTACCCAAACCTGGGGTCTCCAACTTCTCATGGCCATAACTCTCTAACCGTGAGGAATTATGTGACGTTCCACATACCACCAGAAATGAAATGACAAGCACTATCCATATAGGATATTTTCCCTGACAAATTCACTTTCCTTCATCTCATTATTCTACAATTAAGCATGGGTTATCTTACTCCACAAAGTGTCTTCCCATGAGGGCTTTCACCATAAGGGGACCACTTTGGAGTTCATCCATATTTACTTCTTATCGACCATGAAAAAACAATAATGTGTCATATTTACATCAAACAATATTGGGTCCATTACCTAAACCTTTGTGCTATGGGGCTTTCTTCAAGGGTTGACATCAATGACAACCAACCTTAATCAACAAGAAGGACACACAATTTTCCCCTACACTATTTATGTAGTTTTGTTCATAGCAGTTATGTTAATAGCTGGTCTTAGAGGCCACCCGAACACTATACACACATTTTTGTTTATGCAGATAGGATGCAGAATTTTGTTAAAGCAGTTTTGTTCAAAATGTTCTAGCTTACAGGATGATGTGTCGAACTCGAAGCATCTAAGAGCTACTTGTTCTGGTTTCCCTTCTGTGGTAGAACAGGTGGCTCACACTTCGTATTGTATAGCTTACATATGCTATTAATACAAGGATCCAATTTTATTTACAAAAAAAAAAATGTGTGGAGAGAATTCACATTCTATTTGAAAAGCATATACAACCTTGTTGCTTGGATTAATGTTCTTTTGTGTAATAATGATAACTTTTTTCATGAGTATTTTATGCAAAACTATGCAATATCCTCCATGATCGACTTCTTTATCTTTGTAAAGTTGATTTTAATTTTTTTATATGCAATCTCTTCAAAGTTAAATTATTAACATGAAAAATATATACTCAAATTATCATGAACACTGGAAAACACTCAATGGAACTTTCCAAATTCATCCTCCTCTATACACACTAATTGGTTCATTGGTTCTTTAGGGTCTTCTACATGATATTTCCTTGGAGGCTCTCTACACAATGTAACAAAGGTTCCCTCACATGTTGGAATGGTGGCATTATATAAGTCTAATTAGATAATTCCACCCAAACTAATGAAAACTCCAAGCATCAAGAACATCAATAATGACAACATCCATCAGGATTGATATGTTAGCGTACATAGATAATTTCACATGTAACTCAATTTATTAGGCCACACACTTTAATTTCCCTTGAATCCATTCCACATGCGTTCCTATAAGGTCATATGATCATAAGTCCCAATTGATTCATCACCTTGAGAGGCATGGAATTTGTTGATGCACTAGAATCAATCATGCAAGTATGCATCATCATTAACTATCAAGGTAATGAAGAAAGGGTTATGACTAGCATTTTGTCTCCCATGGTTCATGGACTATAAAACTATTGGGAAATCCTCATTAACTTCCTCCAAAAATATTTTTTTCAATTTCTCTCTTTGTTCAGGAAGCTTGGCCAATTCCATAAATTGAACTAACTCTTCCAAGTTTGATATCACATTGGTCAAGTCAAAGCTCATTTCTAAATTTGTACTCATTGAAGGTTTTTCTATGTTTGACTCTTTGGTGGCTCCAATGTTTTGTCTTTAGTTAATATTTTTGGGATCCCTTTGTGGAAATTAGGTTTCATGGCTTTTAGGAAGAATGGGTTGATTTTTATTTTTGATGTGTTCCATTCCTTCTCCCTATTTTTTCTCCTTATTTCTTCTTGAGATGGCATCTCTCATGATAGATTCTAGTAATTATGGCATTTGCATCAATGCTTTAGCCTTTAGTTTTCATCAACATTAAACATTTTCCCTTGAGCATTGTAAATATCATCATGCTTAGTATCACAATCATATGCATTATGTGAAAAATAATCATCATTTACAAAATTAATGTGTTCAAGTCTCCAGTCGTTTCTCTAGTTTGTATAGTTAATGGACATTCATTCTCGTCGTGAAAATCTTGACACGTTCTACACCAAGGAAATTTCTCATGTTCAACAATATTATTAGGATTCAAAGGCACATGAAGTTTTTGGTTTTGATTATGATTAGGAGGACTGCTATTTCTTTCCCATCCACCATTCCCCCTAGGTGGACAACAATTTTGTTGAGCTCTTTCTAGTTGTACCAATATGTTCTGCATGGCCATGTTTTGTTGGGTAAAACTAGTTTCCATTCTTTTAATTGCTTCAACTAATGCAATGATGGGATCAAGAGAAGACTTAGCTATGTTTATGGTTTTATTTTTTGTTTCTACTTTTGAAGTGGATGTTCTTAAAGAGCCTAAGGAATCTACCTTAGCAGAGAGTATACTTTCTTCAATCTTGCTATCCCAATCTTACGCAAATTCTAGGGTAGTAGGGAATTTATCTATCATAATTAGGATGAAATGTCCATAAGATGAATTGATATAATGTAAAAGGACTGCATCATCTGAGGGTGTAATATTCTCAAGAATGTTATCAACCAACTTCCTAAACCTATCATCAAATTTATTTATAGTTTCATTCTCTTTTTTTCTTTATTTCATGTAGTTGAGTCTAGAACATATTACATATTTTCTAATGGACCATCACTTCATGAATACATCATGGAAATATTTCCAACTTCTAATACTCCTATCGGTCAAACACCTAAACCAAACTTTAGCATCTTCTTCCAAAGATAGAGAAACAAATTTCATTACCAAATCTTCATGGTCTTGGGGAACATTGGCTTCAGCAAATGCATCATAAAATATTTCCAAATGGTCCTTAGCTATAATTAAATTATTAATATCAAAGTTTGGAAGCCACTTGTTATATTTATCAGGCACAACATGTGGGGATCCTTGTATTCTCGATATGTCAAGGGACGTATACACATTATTCGCCCAAGGAGGAGCAGCAACCATGATTTGTGAATCTAAGTCTTCAAAAATGAACCTAAGATATTCAACTATGTGGTCAAGGTTTAAATTGTTTGAAAAAATATTCTTGTTTATATTTCTTCTAGGATATATTTTAGGTTCTAGATTTGGATGAACAAGGTTGTGTGAGCAATTCCTAGTAGGATACCTCATGGACACAACCTCACTTAATGAAGTCACCAAATGAGTATGAATGGTCTATATTTTTGCTTTAATTCTCGTCAAAGGTTTGTGAAACTAAGAATTTTGAACTTGGGAAAAATGGCGTTTATCCTCGGCAACAACACCAAAATGTTACAACAAAATCTAGCACCCCCAAAGTGTAAAGTCTCAAGAATGGGATGTTATTTTGTGTAACTTAGGAAGTCTATCCATCGCCACTACAATAGCTCTTCCTCCTGCTTTAGGATGGCTCTTTTCAAACTCAAGGGGGGTGTCCCTAGGGCAAGTCTAAGTCCAATCCATTTAGGTGTGTCAATGAAGACAATTTGTGGACTAATGTGTTTGGTTTGGAATCTAGTTTAAAGTTTTTCTGATGAAGGTGTGTATATATAGGTTCCAACCAAATCCCAAGTCTAGTATAGGATAGTTTATGTTAAGTTCTTAGACTTGTGTTAAATATGAAAGTTTAATGATATTTTGTTGAAGTGATGTTTCAGATTTACAAAATAAATTTGAAAGAATTGAGCAAGTGAAAAGTGAAGATGCAATGTTCAATAAATGCAATCCAGAAATAATTTTTTGTGTTTAAATTTAAATGCAAAAATTAACAATGAAATTATTTAAAGTTCCAAAATGCAATATCTATGAAGTGAATCTAAGTTATGATCTAGAAATGCAAATTTTAGACTCAAAACAATTCTACTTAACATGCAAAATAAAGCTCCCAAGCTAAATGCTATGATGAAAAAATAAAAATTGAACTAGTATGATGATGAAATTTCATGAAATTGACAATTAAAGATTTCCAGCAAGCCAATGAAGTAATTTAACCTAATATATGATCACAATTTAAGGTCCTAGGTACATAAACTATGTTGGAAATACACGTAATTCAAAACAGAAATCTGAAATTAAATTAAGCAAATGTGACAATTTAGCCTTGTTTAAGATAAAAAAAAAAAAAAATGAAATACTAGACTAAAATGATTGTTGGAAATTGTAATTTTCTGGAAAAGTATATAACAGACTATTAATTACTTAAAATAGAACACAAAAACAATTTCCAACAAGCTAAACAAAATAAAATTTGCTTGAAAATCTAAACTTTCTGGATGGATGAGGAAGATAAACTAGTGTGTGACTAATCTTTGGGTTAATGGGGTCATTTGAATTTATATGGGGAGCATAACCTAGTCTAAATTCAAGAATTTAATGGATTCCTAAAAGCATGTCACTAAGATCCTGTGTGGCTAAAAATTGGATTCTAATCTATGTAAGGAAATAACCCTAAGAGATGACAATTTCAAAATTGAATCAATAAATTTATTGCCTAGGTGTTTCTAGCCTAAGTTCCTAATATCTAAAGTAAATAAAATTAAATAGCAAGAGTAAGATAAATTCATACCTAGTTGTGAACCTTTGAAGTAACTCTTACTAAATGACCTTGATCCAATCCTTTGCATGCACAAATAAAGTTCCAATTCACAAAGATTTGCTCACAAATTGGCCCCACACAACACAAAAGCAAAATCCCCAAATATTTTCTCAAAGAGAAAAGGAGGTGTACTATAGTTCACTCAACAACAACAACCATTACAAATGAGGGGCTCCTCTTATTTATAGAGTTCTAGGCTCAACCACCTCACAATAAAAAAAATAATACCCAAGCGGTCATGTTTGATGAGTCAAACAAATACTAAAATAATATTACAATTCTCTTGAATTGGTCATCAAATAATAATTGAATCCCTTCATGAGAGGATCACAAAAGCTAGGATGCATGGCTAGGAGAGTTATCCACCCAGTAATAATAAAATAAATTCCTAGAGAAGAACACCCTAGGGAATAATGCAATTTAGTTGCAACCATCTCCCAAAAATAACAAACAAAACCCTTTGACAAATATTCCCTCCAAGAATAGCAATAACCTTGTCAAACATGAATAGTCTCCAAATAGTAAGTGTTCCACCAAGGAAAGTTTGCCACTCCACAAATAACAAGAGACCAAGTCCATGGAATAAAAGAATAATATCCATGTGATCACTACTCCATATAAATCTCCAACTATGTGAAGAATGTCCTTAAAATAGCAAGCACACACTAGTTCCAAGTCAAATACCATCATCAAAGTGAAACATGTTATGGACGTGGATTTTTTCAAGATGAGTTGGACCTTCTACTGGAGTGCACCACCTAGGAGAGAGCGCCTGGAGGATGGGGTGAATAATAAATGGTTAAATGAATGTGGAAGTGGACAAGTGTATAAGGAACATGCATAACTAACCCTAAAAATTGTGCAAGCTCAACCTCCTCCTCAACATATGTGCCAAGTCAATGAAATGATCAATAATGATGCCATGTGTGAGTGTGAACAAAGGCTAAATAGCCTAATGAATTTACATGAGGGTTGTGTGTGTGTGTGTGTGTGTGTGTGTGTGTGTGTGTGTGTGAGAGAGAGAGAGAGAGAGAGAGAGATTTGCCTAGATATGTGTGCCAAAGGGGAGTGCTTCCCTCAAGTTGTGTTCCACATGAACAACAAAGTTGCATTCCCTAATGTTTTTTTTGTTTTTTTTTTCTTTTTTTCCTTTAAATTGAACTTAAAGAATGAGGCCTTAATTAAAGTTTAGAACCCAATAATAAAATATGTCAATAATGTAGCACTTCAACCTTAGGTTTGGGTTTAATAAATTAGTAATAAAGTATCCAAAACCACTTTGGTATGTTCACACATAGAAAAGGTGATATAATGAAACGTGTCAAATGAGAGGTTAGTTATGAAGGAAAAAATATAAGAAAATGGATGAAATGTACCATGCACACTCTAGGAGTGGGTAGATGATGGAATATAGGCATAACATGAATTTTGTCTAGAGAAAATGAAAAGGTGATGAAATAATGGATGATACCTGGGCAAAATAATTGGTTGGTAATGAAAGGGGAATGACATCTAGGCAAACCACTAGGAAAGTACCCCACCAATCTAGAGGACACAACAACTAGAAATAAGACTTGAACCCATCATACAACAACCAATTGAAAATAATGACTAGAACCTCATGAACACAAGATAAAGGCAATATGAGATTTCTCTTCCAATGATCAACAATAGAGTAGCAACTGCAATAACATGAATATAAATAATATGTCATTGAAACAACCTCCACCAATAACATAAACATGGACAAACAATTTGATAAGTTGAAATGAGCAAAAGAGTACGATAAATGGTACTACTAAGTCATCTTGTAAGAATGCCACCTTCCCCCTTGGTTGGTCAAGAGTTAGGTAAACCACAAGGGTGTACCAAAATAACATGTGCAATATGACAATGCCCCTATATCTACAATTGGTAGATAGTAAATCCATGGGCGTCATCTTGTAAGGTGTCATGAAATGGTCCTTGAACACCCCATACAATATATGGTGTAATAGGACTCATGGAACTCACAACATGTAATATTTTGATACGCAATCTCTCATGAAGTATAGTGTATATTAATGGAAAATTAAATCCATAATAATAATTGTATATGCGAACAAGAGGAAGAGACAAAATGTAAGCCCATAGCATAACATAGAAGGAAGGTTACACATGGAGCTCAAGCTAGGAGTCTCTCTATTTTGTTTTTCATGTGCTCAACGCTCTCAATCCTCTTCTCACTCATGTTGATGAGGAAATCATTACATTGTTACATCTTACTTAGTGGTAAATTTAAAGCTCGGAATTAACCCAAATGCCAATTACATAACACAAAAAATCCTAGAAAATCGAAAGACATTCTCATTGTGGTTGAACAACATATTAAACAAGTCAATGTGTTAAAGTAAAATCTTATTATAATGGTATTGGAATTTAGGTTATTTTATGCTTTTATGTATCATTTCACTTGAGTTTGTTTTTGGATCTATCCCACATTCATAAAGTGGATTGACTCGACTAGCTTTAACTCTTTATAAAAATGACTTGTTTTCTCTTTATTAATGTAATATTGGTTTATTTTGTATGTTTGCGTTATCATTATATGGTATCAAAGCCCAACATTCTCAAAGTTGTATCAAGAGTCTCAATCCATTGAAAGATAAGATTTCCACTATTGCAACTTCAACAGTATGGTGTCACGAAGTCTATGTGAGCATAAATACCTAGAGATTGTTGTTAGTAGAGACATATCGAGGGATTGTCAACATGACACGTCAAAGAGCCAAAAGGATTTTAGATCATTCAAAACTAGGTATTGTTTCTTTTTTAATTTTGAAGCAAAGTAGATTTTTTTTTATTTTTTTTTAAATCAGAACCTTGTAGATCGAGATTCCATAAAAGAGAACAAAAAAGGGGGGGTGGGGGTAAATCGACCTATTGATTTCAACCGCCAAAACACAAATTGGAGCTATATGAACCTTCTTTAGTAAAAATTTTGAACTTTTTTCAATTCAGAGGATTTTGGAGCAAATTCAATATCTTTGTGTCTGTATTGATGCCCAAATTTGCAGATCTTGAAGAATTGGTTGTTGTTTTATTGTTTTTTAGTAGATCCAAGTACAAAATTGACTTCTTTGTTGTTGGTTTCTAGAATATCCGATTGTTTTAGAGATTTTTGAGATCATATTTACCAATATCTGTGTGTTTTTCAATTGTTTGAGAATGTATATGTGATTTATTGGTTTTTTTATAGAAAATTTGACAAAATATGCATATTTTTGGGTTGTTTCTGGGAAAATTTATTAGAAATATGCATGTTTTTCAAAGATACGTGGTTTCTACAACATTTTAGATCCAATATCCAAGTGTTCTTACTCCAGGATTGCAAGTTGAGGGAGGAATAACATGTACTTTTCAACATTTTTCTTTGTTTCGGTAGCCAAAGCTTCTCTGGACAGAAATTTACAATATGTGAAATCAATGCATGTTGGCCATTTTTTAGTAAAGGTGCTTGGCTTCTATTGTCCTAGGTAACGATACTCGACCAAAAGTTGTGGTTACATATCAAGATAGGTTTGATTATAGAAGCAATAATGTTTCTTAAGTTATTTGTGATAGATGAAATGCTTCTTGAGGTCCAAATAAGGAAGATTTCAACAAAGATTTGGAAGCATTTGAAAGAGTTACATGAGACTTTGGACAAGGGAAGAGCCTTCTTCCTGAAGAATATGTTGTTTCAATCATAATGAATGAAAGTGCATCATTATAGGAGCATTTACTCAAGATCGAGGATATCAGAGAACAATTGTCCACCATTGGTTGGAAAATGGAAGAGGATGGCATGGTGGTAATCACGTTGAAAATATTACCATGTTCTTACGAGAACTTTATTGAGGCCCTAAACATCACCACTACAAATGGTGACTTGAAATTCAATGAGTTATGTAATGCATTCTTATAGTAGGACAAATGGAAGGAATGGTTCGGTAGCAATAATGAGATAGAGGGTTTAGAATAGGCCTTTGCAGCGAATGTCAAGGGAAAAGGAAAATGAGCAAAGAAGAAAGGTCAAGGTAGAAATCACTTGTCACTGTTATGCCAAGATGGTCCATATGAACAAGCACTACAAAAAGAGGTTGGTTGATCATAAAACCAACCAGGGAGGGTCTTAGTAGAAGGATCATGTCATAGAGAATATAGAGGAGAAGGAGTCAACTTTCTTTGCATTCATAGACAAGAAGCAATTCGATCAGCATAGGTCATCTCCCTGGTACATTGATTCGAGTGCATCATGACACTTCACGAACAAGCAAGACTTTCTCACAAAGTACACTACGCGTTCCTTGAAGGATTCAATGATCTTTCGTGGTGGGACAGAGAACACAGTAGTTGACAAAGGAAATGTACAAATTTTTGTTGGAGATTTTTTTTTTCCTCAATGTGTATTATGTGCTAGGTATGGAGGTTAATCTACTTTTAGTGAATCAGATTATGAGGCACTACCCCCATCTAGATGTCAATTTTAGCAATCACAAATGTTATATAGTTAACCAGGTAATTGATGGGCCTCTCCATTGTAGATCGCAAGGCCCATATTTGATACATTTTGACTATATTTTGTACCTCATAAACCTCTCTTTGACAATGATTAATATAAGTATATGGTTTTGTACAATTAATTCATAAAGTGTGTGTTGTAATTTATTTTAGCTCTTACTTTCATGGTTTTATGGATATATACATACTACACTAACCCATGCTCCAATTAGGTAGAATATAGGGAGGATTGTGTCCCCTCATCATCCTTCAAGGATTTCCAAGCCTCCAAGACACCACATCGAACTACTGACTCAAGGAAGGAAATTTGTCAAGGGATTTGATCCCTAGAACTTAGGACCTTGGTTATATGGATTCTTGAGACACAAACCCTTCAATCTACAAGTGATTGGAAGACTGATCGATGTAACCTCTTAGTATAAGTAGAATCTAGGGGCTATCCCTAGGGAGTTAGTCATTCTTATTAAACAATTGTTATTTTTGGAGAACTCAAACTCCCTTGAGATGTATTTTTGTTTTTAAGATAGTATGCTAATGAAGAATTTTCACTTCCATATTTGCTAACATTATTAATTTATAAGGTTCCCTATAGAATCCTTGAGTAGGGCCTTCTTAAGGATACACAAGGAACATGTGTACATTTCTTTCATTTCCTTTGCTTTTGGTATTGTCTAATTCATTTTATTCATAGGGTATGTTGTGCATGATTTATATATTTCTTGTAGCAATAATTCCATTTCCTGTATCAACATTTCATTGGTTCATTTCCTTTATTTTTCATCTTAGTTAGTTCATTTTACTTGCATTATATGAGGAGCATTAATTTCTTCATTTATTGTATCAATATTATAGCTCCTGTAGCATAATTTCCAACACAATGTCTTAGGTATTTTTATGATCTTTTACCTTCTCCAAAAGAGCTATGTTATCCATGGATTGATTCATCATGTACTATAAGATTTTCTTTGTTTTGGATCAACAACCTAAATAAACTCACCTAGATTTGCAGCTTTGCATTTTACTTCTTGCAGTGTTGCACCCTAGCTTTCCTTGTTATTGGCATATGTAGGGGTTGGTCATTGGGTTACATGATCCATTTAAATTATGTTTTGTAGTTTTCCTTTCAAGTAGTTTTCATCTTTCTTTCTTTTTTTTAAGTAAAAAAGCAGGGCCTAATATATTGATATTGCAAAGTTACACCATGACATTGAGGTGCCAGTTGTCTCGCCTGTGAAGGAAACCGAGACAGCTAGCCAGTCCAAACTAGCATGCAAACTCAAAATATTGTTCTGCCACCCTGCCCGAAGGAAACCAGGGTGCATGGTTAGTTTCATCATTAGTCTGATCATGCCTATGTTATCGCTACTATTGCTATGAGCTAGAAGAGATACAGCTCTAATATACATCAAAAAAAGAAAGAGTTTTGAGCAGTGGTTGAACAGGAGAACCTATTAACCAGTGTCCTCGTGGTCTTCCTTCTCCTTTCTGCGTCTAAATGGAATGGCGTAAATCTGAGTGCAGGTGGGGCATTGTCGCCTTGGGGTGGTGCTGGAGTAGGCAGCGTACATCATGTCCAGGCATTGGTTTGTGCAAACGGCTCTAAAGATTTGGTCGTCCACCATGTTGCGGACCTCAAAAATCAGATTCAGGTGCTCCGGGTGAAGAAGTGGTGGCTGGGGTTGTGATTTTTTCTCATCGTCCTCCTCCTGGTGTGCTTGCTGCTCTCGTTGCGGCCTCAATTCATCAGGAGCCTTGCAGATGTTCTCCTCGTTTCCTTCCGGCAGCTCTTCCTTTACCAGACAAGTGGCGAATTCCTCAACGAGAGTGTCGCTAGGACCGTGTACTGCTATTAGGTTGGGAGTCAGTGCGTCTGCTCCAAAACACGCAGGGGGGTTCCAGTTGTCTGGAACCGTGAACATGAGACTTTCGGAAAAATTTTGGGGGAGTTCCTCCGAAGGAATCTCATCAACATACGTTCTGGGGGGCGATTATGTTCCTTTGGACTCCATGGGTCTCTTTCGCTTGGCTAAAACCAGAGCTCGCTCAAACTTCTTATGCCTCTTCCGTCGTGAGTCGGCCGCATACCACCCTGCACCTCCGAGAGGCCTTCCCCTTGCTCGTGGCATGTTTAGAACTAGAACGAGAGCCGGAATTCCCCCTGCATTGTCGTTCTCGCTTGGCTCTATAACCTTCCAATACATCCCAAAGCCACCGAGAATGTTGATAAGGGAGAAAATGGTGGTTGTAGCCATTAAGGTTGTGGTCTTAATGCTCTGGCTGGCCGGTCTCCTCGCACGAGTGAGAGGCCTCATCAAATGGTGGAGGTCGGCTAAGTTGATGCCCATCATAAATATCAGCGATATGAGGGTGGATGGACACCATTAATGGCCCCTCCTGGCGCTGCTCCATGTACCCACCTTGCTCCGCGTGGCACCCCATCCGGGGGTTGGAGATCCTTGCTGGCGAGAGTTTGACACTACTCTAATATGTCTGAAGCTTTAGAGTTGCGTGCTTCCCAGTATATCTATTCGAGTTCTCTAGAAACTCCTTCATTTTCCAGGCAGTCAGCCACTCTGTTTTCCCCTCTCTTTACATGAGAAGGGGTTATGCTGAGGTTTTCCCTAAGGAGGCCTTTGAAGTCCTCGAGCATCCCAGAGAGTCACCAGCTGGGTGAGATTTTCTGTGGATTTTCCCCGTGGAGGGTTTTAGTGATCAGCCGGATGATGATTTGTGAGTCCCCCTCCAAGATGACCCTATGACTGTGTAGGGATACTGTGATTCGAAGACCTTGCAGTAGGTCGATTAGCTCCACTGCATTGTTTGTAGTCTCCCCCATATACCCTGCTGCTAGGATTAGGATTTCCCCTTTGGAGTTCCTAATTACAGCTCCACAGTCGGCTGGTCCTGGGTTTCCTTTTGAAGCTCCGTCAAAGTTGATCTTTATGAATCCTGTTGGAGGAGGGGTCTAGGTGGTTAGACTGATGTTTTGGCTCTTAGGTGCTCTGATTACCAATTGGTCGATCAATCTGAGTTGCCATCTTTGTAGAGTGCATTGTTCCTCCTGGTTACATTCCTTGTCCTTTGGTTGCCAGTTCTTGCTTCTAATTGTTTCCTTGATGAGCATGGCAATTTTTCCCCAAGTTAATTCTAGTGTGGATTCCTTAGAGTGGAAGATACGTTTGTTTCGCTCCTTCCAGATTTGCCAGAGAATAAACCCTGGGAGGAGTTGCCAAATATAATTCAGTATGGGATTGTTGTAAGTGATTGAGTCCCAGTTTTCAATAGTGTCTCTGATGCTGCCTCTATTTTGGTTGGATCTTCGCATTATTTGAGCTCCCTGGTCCCATATAGATTGGATGTAATGGCAGTCGTTGAAAAGATGCTCTTTGGTTTCCTCTTGGTGTTGGCATAAGACGCAAATTGAGGGTCCAATGAAACCTCTTCGCCTGAGATTATCCTAGGTTAGAATTATGTTATGGACAATTAACTAGAGGAAGGTGGAAACCTTTGGCCATAGTGTCGTGTTCCAGATTTTGTTCCAAATATTTTCCTTTTCCCGATTTTGGTAATTGCCTTGTAAGTAGTAGGCTTCTTTGACTGAAAAATTACCAGTTGTGGAGTGTCCCCATCTGAGGATGTTTGAGCCTTCTCTATTGGGGATTTTCCTGTGACTTGCGTGGTGGTGCCAGGCTAACAGATTTAAGTCTTCTGGGACTCTTAATTCCTGGCTGGAAGTTTTCCATTGTCGCCACTACTGTCTTTGTTCGATGGGTTTCCATAGATCTTTTACCTTGAGTGGAATGTCTTGATTAAGAGCCTGTTGGAGGGGTCTCAACTCTGCCAGATCATTTAGAGGTTTAAGTTGTTGCCATGAGTCTTGCCAAAACATTACACTTTCTCCATTTCGGATCTCCCAAAAAGCATGCTTCTGTATTAGGTCTCTGTTTTGCCAGGTTGTGATCCAAATGTTTGAACCCTGTATTTGGACATTATGCCTGATCAGTTGGTCAGTCTGCATGGAGGGAGCGTATTTTCTCTTCCAGATTTGTGCCCATAGGGCATCTGGTGTTTTCATCCATCTCCACCACATATTGGCTCCCATTATCTGGTTGAGCTTCCCTGGGTCTTGGAGTCCAAGGCCTCCCATGCTTTTTGGTGCGCAGACCTTATCCCAGCCTACCAATGCCCATTTCTTGTTGGGTTGTAGGCCTTGCCAAAGGAAGTTTCTCTAGAGGTTTCTTACAGATTTGATGATTTTCTTGGGAGCTGCTAGGGCGGTAAAGAGATAAGTGGGTAGGGTTTGTAGGACCGATTTAAGCAGGACCAGTCTGGCTGCGATATTTAGCGGTCTAAAGGTCCAGTTGGCCAGTCTGTTCGAGATGGAGAGGAGGAGGTTGTCCCAGGAGATGGATTTAGCTGGTGCTCCTGTGAGAAGAATGCCTAGGTAGTTGGATGGAAGGGATCTCTTGGGGATGCCCAGGAGTTTGGAGATATGTGATTGAACCGCAGCTGGAGTGTTGAAAAAGAAGAGATTTGATTTTTCTAGGTTCGGCGTCATGCCTGAGGCTTCTGTGAAATCGGAGAGGATGGAGTTGAGCTTGTTGGCTTCGCGAGAAGTGGGGGAATCCATGAGAAGGGTGTCATCAACAAATTGACTGTGTGAGGGAGCTAGCTGGATGTTATGCAGGGGTAGGCCTTTGAGAGGGCCTTCTAGAACCATTGATTTGATGTAGCGGCCCAGGCCTTCCGCCATGAGTACAAAAAGAAAGGGCGATAATGGGTCCCCTTGCCTAATACCTCTGGAGGGCGAGAAGGGCCAGGAAGGGACTCCATTAACAAGGATAGAGAAGAAGGCCGAAGAGGTGAGGTTCAAAATCCAATTTACCCAATTTTGGTCAAAACCAAAAGAATTTAAGGTGGCTCTAAGGTATTTCCAGCTGTCTTTATCAAAAGCTTTTGAGAGATCAAGTTTGATTAGCATACCTGGAGTTTTTGTTGACTTGAGAGAGTCGATTACCTCATGTGATAAAATGATGCTATCCATGATTTGTCTTCCTTCTACGTAGCCGGCTTGTTACTTGGAGATGACATAGGGCAGGATTGGCTTGAGGCGATTTGCAATCACCTTTGTAGTGATTTTATAAATTACATTACATAAGGCAATGGGCCTGAACTGTTTGGGATTTGTGACCCTTTCCTCCTTTGGAATGAGAGTGAGGAAGGTTGCGTTGAGAGCCTGGAGAACTTGGCCCAACATTCGTGATTCCTCTACAACCTCCTAGACTTCCTTCCTTACTATGTCCCAGCAGTGATGGAAGAAGTCAGTGGTGAAGCCATCTGGGCCTGGAGATTTTCCTGCGGGCATAGATTTTGCTGCTTGGTCCACTTCCTCCTGGGTGATTTGCCTCATGAGAGTTGCGTTCTGTTCAGGGGTCACCAGTGAGGGTATGTGACTGGTGACTCAAGTGATGGCTTAGTTTCTATCTGCCTTGGTTTCCGTTAGGAGGTCCTGGTAGTACCTGTTGATCTCTTCTTCGATTTGGGTGTGTTCTCTGATCAGGTTGCCCTATCCATTCTCCAGATGGGTTATTTTGTTGATGTGTCGTCGGTGTATCATGGTTATGTGGAATAATTTTGTGTTCTTTTCCCCCTCTTTGAGCCATTGTACCCTGGATTTCTACCTCCATAATATCTCCTCTTGTTTTCTTCTTTTCTCTAGCTGCACTTGCAGCTCCTCCTCCTCTTTCATGAGCTCAGCAGTTCGAGTCCCTGAGATGAAAGTTCTTTGTATCTCAGCCAGCTTGTTCTCTGTGTCCTGAATGCTTTGGAATATATTGCCGAAAGTATTTCTATTCCAGTGCTTTAGCAATTGCTTGAAATTTTTGAGCCTTTGTTGGAATCTGTACATATTTGTACCATGGTCTATTTCGGCTTGAGCCCACCAAGTTTTTGCAAGTTGTTGGAAATCTGGGTGTGTGAGCCAAAATTTCTCAAACCGGACTGGTTTAAATTTAGGTGTTGCCTCTATTGCTAGTTGGAGGGCTATTGGCCAGTGGTCAGATCCATCTTTGGGGAGAATAAGGCTTTCCATGCGGAGGTCTCTTTCAATCAATTCTTCCTCCACAAGGAAGTGATCCAATCGGCAGGCTACGTGTTGGTTTCCTGACCTGCGGTTGGACCACGTGAAAGTGCCATTTTTTTTCTCTATATCTACTAACTTTAGATGCTCAAGAAGAGTTTTGAACTTACCACTATCTTGCTTGAGTCTTTTTCTCCCTCCTGTTTTCTCCTCCAGCGACATGATCATGTTGAAGTCGCCTCCTATGATCCAGTTAGGTGTGGTTGCCGAAGGTTTTATATGAGCTAGTCATTCCATAAATTTGATTTTTTCCTGTTGCCCTTGGGGTCCATAGACGTTGGTGATGGTTCCCTCCTGATTCGAGCCTGTGACTTCAAAGTGAGCTAATAAAGTGCCTATAGTGGAAAAGGGTCCACTGAGAGTGGTGTTGCTTGGGTTCCAAAGTATGGCCAGACCCCCTGAGGCTCCCGAGGAGTTTGTTTGGATAGAGTTGCATCCTTTCCATATGTGTTAGAAGATGGTTTCAGCCTCCATCCCCGCACATTTCGTTTCTTGTAACATTAGAATATCTGGGTTTTCAGCTTTGATGCAGTCCTTGAGGATCCTCTGTTTGGATCTTCCATTAAGTCCTCTAATGTTCCAAGTGATGATCTTCATCATTATGAGGGTGGGTGTGGGTGGAGGTATCCCTCTGAGAGCTTATGTATCTAACCTGAGTTGATCATGAGATTGTCGGCTTCTTTGATTAGTTGATGTACTGGTTTTCGTCCATTTCTTTTGTTCTCACGTGGTATTTTTTTTAGCTTGAGCCTGATTTTATGGCTATGCCTAAGCGTGTTGTGGATCCCGCTGTTGAATCTAGAAAGACCTTGTGTACCTTTCGGAGTTGCTCTTTAGGGAGGGCTTGCAAATCCTTCTGATTGAGAGCTTCCTCAATTTTTTCAAGGTCAATACCTGCTAAGTCCTGGGCGTCCATCTGCATTAGGGTGTCTATGTCTCCATCTCCTTTTTCATCTGGGTGGATCTCTTTATTTGGGCCAGAGGAGGAAGGTGTATGGTTCTGTTCTTTGCCCTTTTGCAACCCTTTGTGTGGATCTTCGATTTATGCATCCTCTGGTAGCTGGCTCAGTATGTCGTAGGCATTCTTGGTCAAGATCTTGGGTTTGGGGTCAGGTATTTGCCTTCTGGGAGGATTTTTCTTCCTGGTCTGGACCATGGTGAAACCGTCTTTTTGCAGGTTGTCACTGGATTTGGAAGCTTTCTTATTTAGTGGGCAGTCCCTGAACAGGTGGCCATGTTCATGGAATTTTCTGCACCGGAAAGGGATGTGTTCGTAGTCAAGGGTTTGTATCCAGTCTTCATCCTGATACTCCAACATTATTGCCCCTGGTAAAGCCTTAGATATGTTCATATAAACACATATTCGGGCGTATGAGGTGTATTTTCGTTGCTTTGTGGCTTCTGAGGCTTTGACATATTGACCGATTGTATTACCTATTCCCATGAGAATCTCCTCCAGCCAGAACTCCTGCGGAAGGGAATAGAGGCGGATCTAGACAGGTTCCATTGTGAAGTCCTCCTTGTCCGGGTTGAAGCGCTCTGTCCAAAATCTTAGGAATAGCCCTGTCGAGTTGTAGAAATATGAGTCATTCTCAAAGATGTGATCTCTGTCTTCTGGGTTATATAATATGATTGTGAAGAAGCCTTTGGAGATGAGATGAAATTCATAGTCACTCTTAGGGTTCCACTAGTGTTTGATCCATTTGTTCAGATCCCTTTCAGATGGCCAGAGTCCCAAAAATTTTCCAATGAGGGCATGTTCTTGCATAAACTGGGTATGTTCCCCCACCCTTGTTAAGCTTATAATGTATCTTGGGGGATTTTCCATTTGCGGGATGCATTTTTCGGGCTCCCATCCGTGAGGTGATTTTGGATGGGACGTGTTGGCCTCCGTCTCCATTTCCTTCCTGAATCCTTGTTCTCTGGCGAGGAGTTGTTCGCGTATCTATTGTGGCGGCTCAAACGACGGTCGTTTTTCCCTTGTTCCTAATCTATCATTGGTCGTGATGTTGTTGTACGAGGGGGGTTCCCCCCCTCTTCGGCATTCATACTGACGGGTCAGAGCTGGTATCTAACTACGCTGGATCTTTGCTGGTATTTTGTTGCGGCAAATCCTGATTCATTCATGCAGCGGCTCACATAGGCATAGAGTTAGGGTTCTCAGTCGCTCTGGTTGGAATTATTCTTGTTCAAGTAGTTTTCATCTTTCTCTTTAGTTGAATTTCAGCTTTCCTTTTAGTAGCATTAAATTACTTATTAGTCATTTTCCCTGATGGACTAACCCATGTAGTCCTAGGTCTAAATATATTTCCTTTTATTAGATATATGCATATGTATGGAGTTTTCACGTATACGTTAGAAAAACAGGATCGTAGAGCAATAAAATAAAACAAATGCGGAAATAAAACACAGAAGATACACAATACAAAAGAGACACGAATATACATGGCTCACCCAGTGTGGGCTATGTCCACCAAAGAAATTTTCAGGTCCCTCCTTTATTATTATCCAACAAATGAAGGGATACAACCTACATCATACCCTCTTTAATTTCCTCTTCTTTCTCTCACAATCTCCTTTCTCAGAATACAATATTCACTCTCCTACAAAACCACAATACAATTCCCTCATAAAATAGGGTTTCCTTCTAGGGGAAAAAACCCTAACATAACTTCTATTGTCAAATCTGCGACCTTGTAATGAACGATCCAAATTGATTATGAAATTATAATATTTTGCAAGGCAATTTTCCTAAAAAATTCTCTTCAGGGGTGCTGCCCTCGAACCCTCGCTAGGGGGGGCTCCAAAATTTCTCGTCGCCCCCCTCTGTCAGGTAATGGGGTCCAAACACGACTGAAACAAGACCTCTAAATCAGGAAGATAATCAAGATGCACAACCAACAATATAGTGCACATTACCTCTCGAGTTTCTATGAACCTCGGGTTGAAATTTAAAATTGTAAGCTAAGGAGTGCAACATTGTTGTTGTTATCCTTTGGCTCATCGGCAACCAAGAATACTATCACTCTTGGTGTGGAGGATCGTGGACTATTCATATTGGTTGATATTGAATAGGTCAAGGAGCATGCACTAGCAACCAATTGTGCATCAAATATCACTACACTTTGGTAGCAGTGGTATGGGCACCTTAACTTGACCTACCTCTCTCAATTAGCTTGAGAGAATCTAGTAGATGGAATTCCTAATATTCAACAACAGATTCAAGGTGTGCATGGAGATTTTTAGGCAGGGAAGCAACATAGGGTTCCATTTGATGAAGGACAAACTTGGAGAGAAAAAAGGATCCTTCAGTTGGTTCATGTAGAATTTTGTTGACCAATGAACATGGAATCTATCATTGGTGTCAGGTATTTCCTTCTTTTTGTTGATGTCTATAGTGGGAAGATGTAGGTGCATTTTTTGAAACTAAAATCTGACGTGTTTAATGATTTTCAAAAGTTCAAAGCCTTAGTAGGAATGTATTCAAGTTGTCACAATACCACTCTAGAATCTAATAATGGTGGAGAATTTTTTTCCAAAGAATTCAATAAATTTTGTGTTAGACATAGGATTAAAATGCATTTCACTACACCTTACACTTTGAAGCAAAATGGAGTGGTTGAGAGGTGGAACCACGCAATCATAGAGATGGTCAGGTGTATGATGCAAAACAGGTGTGTTCTAAACAAGTTTTGGGCTAAGGATTCAAGTATCAAGCTTCAATCAAAAAAATCACCAAAAAACAGACTGATGTGGCTAAGGGTTCATGTATCAAGATTTAAGAAACTAAACCTAAAAGAGAGGAAGATTTTGAGCATGATTGGTTTTCGATATCTGATTTTGGTGATACCACTATGGGAAACCTAGATCATGGTGACAACTTTGATAGAGAATATCCCAAGAAAATACCAAAGTGGTGGCACGGCACCATTGGAGATGTTCGAATATATGAAATGATCAAGGTTTGATCATCGAGAAACAAGAGAAATAAACCTAATATAATAAATTTTTCTCTAATGGCCAATGTTCATGGAGTATATGATCCACAGGTGTTTGAAGAGGGAAAAGGGAGACTTGAATGGGAGAAATACATGGTTGTTGAGTCTCCATTTTGACACCTTTATTACCCTATATTACCCTCTATCTTAGCCCATTTTACCAATGTTATGTATATATAATTGATTGTTTCCTCCACAAATACACTTGATGACCTTGTCCATATGCATAGAGAGGTAACTTATGATTAAGGCATGATTTGTTTAGTTTTCTTGAGTTAATTCAATTAAATGTTTGATTTTGTATGATCATAATCGTTTGACTCCTAAGCAGTTTTGATCTGGTACCCAAAGCTCCACCTATTCCGGTAATGTCAGCTCAGTATTATTCTAGTACCAAGTCTTGTGCCTAATCTGGTACACATAGTGTGACTGTGTGTATTCCGGTACTAAACATCTACCTACAGGATTTCGGTACCAGCATTCTGGTACTGGATTTGTACCTCGATTTTCGGGAAGATAACGATGAATATAAAAATTTGGGGACATGAGTTTTGTCCAGAGAGACGTTTTCATGCGGATTTGTTAGCCAGAATCCCCATATCTCACACGTGTGGACCTCCATCTCGGGGGGAACGATTCATCCTAAATCATTGCCAATTTTCCAGAAATTCTAAAGATCATGCCCAGTTTCGTGGGAAATGCATTTCCTTGATTAGATAAATGGTTGTAGTCTACCTCCATTGATGGAAAATGGTTTTGATTTGGATTGGATTGTCTAGATCTAAATTTGTAATGTAAAAATCATATAAATTGAGTGATGGCTCTAAGCCAAAAGAGGAGAAATTAGTATGCTACAAATTGGATTTCTGAACCAACTCTTTTTGTAAATTTATTTGTTGAAGATCAATGGAAGTTTGAATTCAATGATCCTATGTGTCTCTTAGAATTTAGCATCTTCTGATATAAAAGCTTCCATGTTGGCATCAACAAGGGCCACCAATCGAGCTTAGTAAGCTCATTGTAAATTATTATTATAGATTTCTATTTTTTGTACTTGTTGTTTGATTTCATTTTTTATTTCACTATTAGAATTGATTAATAAGTGTGGAAGTATAGGAACAGTTGGGAGTCCATCATTCGCATTACATAAGCCATCAAATGGAACGTCTCATTAAAACTTATGTTTCTTGTGTAGAAACGAAGTAATTTTCCAGAATTGCAAGATTGCAAGATTGTATTAAATTTTTGTTTGTGATGCATGAATTGATTTTGAAGAGTGTGCAAAATTAGATAAGAATTTATTGCAAGTTTGAAGTGAGTTGTTACAGGAAATAAGATCAGACTTCATCTCTCACTTCCATGCACCATATAATGAAGCATCTCAACTATATTGATTATTTTTTGTACTACACAGGTTTGATTGGAGTGAATAGAGTTATGATTGTTTTTTGTCTAAGAATGAATTGTTGATTAATGTTTTCAATTGCTATAGGGAAAAAGATCTGAGTTCATCTCTTCGTTTCATGAGCCCCTAATGAACAGACTTGTCACCTAAGGAAGAACCTTTTGATTCATTGTTTGCTTGAGAAGTTTTGTTATCAGTTTTCTCTTCTAAGTTTGAAGTTGTGTGAAGCATTTAGATATCCTAAAACAGAGTGTTAATTGTTGCTAGTTTAGTTTCTCTAGGAGATAGAATCAAAGTTCATATTTTCCTTTCATGAGCCTTCAATGAACAAGTCCATCACCTAAGCAAGAACTTTAGATCATATGCTTGTTTATGAGTTTTTCTTTCTAATTTTTGAATTGTGTGAAGAGTGTTATCTTTGAAGTGTGAAAATAGAGTATTGGTTTTAGATGGTTTTCTTGATTGAGCTATACTCATCAGACATAGGAACCTATCTGTTATCGGCACATATAGTGCATCAACTCTACTAATTATGAATCCTGGTTGATAATTTATGTTTGGTAATATATTATGCAAATAATTGCACCAATAATGGTATTCGAACATGAGATTTTAATGAAAAATCAGACTTGGGATCTCACGACTCTTCCACCATGGAAGAAACCCATTAGCTACAAATGGGAGTACAAGGTAGATGTTTCACTTGACAAGTACAAGACACAATTGGTTGCAAAAAGGTTCTCTCAATGGGAGGGAATTTAATATGAGGAAACCTTTTCTCTTATAGCAAAGATAAGCACCATCCAATTAGGTCTATCCATGACAACACAATTTGGCTGGAAGATCCATCTAATGGAAGTGAAGAGTGCCTTCCTCAATGGATATTTGGAGGAAGAGGTCTACATGTATCCACCATAGGGGTTTTAGGTTCTAGGGAAAAAGGATCTTGTTTGCATGCTTAAGAAGGCTCTATATGGCTTGAAGCGAGTACTTTGGGCATGGTACATTAAAATTGATAGGTACTTGGATGAACATGGATTTCAACGAAGTCCTTCATATTCCAATCTATACATCAAAAGCGTTGGCAATGATATCATTCTACTGGTCATTTATATATATGACATCATTGCTACTAGCAATGAGGCAAGTGCTATTGAAGAGATCAAATCTAATACAAGTAAAGATTTTGACATGACTAATATAGGCCTCCTACACTATTATCTATATGTAGAAGCGTGGCAAGCAGGTAGCAATGTTTTTGTCTCACAAAAAAAATATGCTATGAGGTTGCTTGATAAATTCAAAATGATAGATTGCAAAATCTCATCTACGCCTATGGAGAAAGGGATAAATCGTTCAACAATATTAACTCAAAGGAAGTTAATGATTCGGTCTACAAGCAACTAGTGGGGGGATTGATATATATTACAACCACTATGTCTTCTTTGAGTTATGTTATGAGATTCATTTCTAAATTTATGACAATGTCAAAGGTAGAGCATTAGACTATAGCAAAGAGAGTGGATATATTTGAAAGATGCACTTTACTTTGGCATTCTATATAGAAAAAGAAAAGACCCTAAGCTTTGTGGATTTACAGATCCATATTGGGAAAGTTGTGTGGATGATATAAAATAAAAATCTTGATATGTTTTTAGCCTACCAACAAAAAACAACATGCAATAGCCCTTTCATCAACAAAAGAAAAATATTGAGTAGTGAAAGGAGTGTGTGAGGCATGTTGACCCTGTATGTGGCCCAACTAATATCTAAAATCTTGCAAAGAATTGAAAACCCATAAATAAGTGTTGTTACATCATTTTGTCTAATTGTTTACCATTCTATGTAATATAGACAGGGTTCTTGCTAGGAGATGTTTATTCAAGTAAAGGTTGATGCATGTTATGTTTCTCATAACATAATTATTTGGATTTGATTCATACATGAGTTAAATTTAGTTAAAACATGGGTGTAATTTTAATTGAGAAATATATTCACCAAGCATCTTGATTTTATGAGAATTACTCTTGAGGCATTTAAAACGCATCATGGAGAAATGTTTAAAGTTGATATTACAAGTTATTTTCGCATTACCTAAACAATATTGGAAAGAAATACAATAGTATCGAAGATTTAAAAGTGTATGGGTCAAATTTATTTGTAAAACCATGTGTTCATATCACATAACACAAGCAATGCATCAGGGTGACAAGGTTGAATGCACATCATATAGTTGGGCGTTGACATTAATGATGACATGATAGAATTCATAAGCGCATTTAGTATGGATTTATTTTTGGATATGGTGATCTTGAGATGTGTTTAGGTTTCATGTGTTGTTATTCTCGTAAGCTGGTAATGGAGCTAGAAAATCATCCTATTCTCTGGCAATGAATAATTTAGGATGCATGTTGGTAAATTGACAACTAATTTGGAAGGACATTTAAGGGGCAGAATTGAGAAGGTTGAAAATGCACAGTTAGAAGTATTTTTCTTGTTGGCATTCAATGCTCAAGCTAAGGTACATTGGTTCTATTCTCTAACTGCAAACACCATAATAGTATGAAGTTGAAAGTTCATTCTTTAAGTTTGAAATGGCTCATTATCATCCTTTCATTCTCCCTTCATTCATGTCACTGTAATTTCGCTCTATCCTAAACATTTAGACTGAATATCGACTTGGGTTTTTCACTCAACACATTTACCTACTCTTTCTTTCATTTTCCCATCAAAGCATGCTTAAGATTTTATTATTACAAATGATACTTGCTCTGTCATACCATTCTCAACTATTTCCTTCATCATTAACTCACATTTTGGTTTGTCATGAACATAGCATGGGTATTTTTCCCTTTTCCCGTCACCTCCATACTCAATAGCTTACATTGTCAAATACCATGTGCATTATATGTATCATTTCCCATATTTATTGTGTTTGGATTGGGTTTTAAAAAAAAAAATTACAAGAAAATTTTGCATGTATTACTACAACATATTAGTAATGATGAAATGCAAGAGGTTTATGTTACATATTTAATATGTTATAAATGAGACTTGAATGAACCAAAATAAAAACTGGGTATGCCCTAAATGCTCTTTTTTCCCATATTTTTATGAAGATTTCCTTATTCTCGCTCCTACTAAAGAAATATGTATATACAAAAATAAAATATGCATGTTGTTCAAAGCTTTTGAAAGGTCAAAAAGGAAGAATATCTAATATAAATGAAGCTCTCTTATGGCGAGTTTGTGCATATTATGTCTTCTTTTTATCTCTTCATAATTTCAAGAGTCCATAACCTGGAGCCATGGCTAAATTGTTTAAATGGATTTTTAATGAAGTGTTATTTATTTATGTTTACATGCAGTCAATAGTGGATTGCGAGCTTGAAACATTTTATGGAATGGAAAGTAATATTATTTATGCATTTTTTAGATGAGTTTTTTCAACAACGGATCAAGGGGATCCCAGAGGGGACGAGGGAGAAGGCCAAATGTTATTTGGTAGGAGGGAAGGAATAATATAATAAGATTTTGTGTTCATTTCAATGCTAACTTTGATTAATTTAATCATTTGGCACAAACTAGGCACCTTTTCTTGGGTGGACAACAAGCTTTGCCTCAACCCTTGAGACCTATTAATGAACCTTTTCAATCTCATCCAAGTATAGTCTATATCCCTTTTCATCCACAACCTTTTCATGTCAATGAAGGATGGGAAGAAAATCAAAACAAGCTTGTCTCTGGAAATGAAAATTGGTCCAATATTCATGAAAAACATCCTCGACTTGGACTTGTTGTTTCTCCTATTGCCACTTCAACTAACTATTTTTTCCAAAATCAACCTTACATTGGGATAAAATCCTCCTCACTAAAGTTGCCAGAAAACAAAAACAAAAAATGGGAAAAAAAACCCATTTTAAAGTCCTCAAACTCTGAATCTTCAAAATCTGATTTTGTTCACTCTAAGACAAGTACTAAGGAGATACAAGGGGAAAGTATGAGGGAAAATTCTCATCTATATATGTTTCTAGAAATATCTCAATATTGATACTTCTTGTTTATGATTACTTGGATGACATGGGGTGAAGTTTTGCATTGGTTTGACATTCTTGAATTTTGACTATTAAAAACATTTTACTTTTGAAGGATCAAACTTTATATCATAGATATTTGGAGGAACAAGGCACTGATATAAATATATTATGATGACTTTCTAGACCAAGTTCACACAAAAACTTGAAAAGGTTATTTTGTCATAATTGATATATGAATCAATAGAAATCGTTGCATTGTTTTCATGGTTGTGTTCATTTATGGTTTTAATTAATAATTTTATTTTCATTTATTTTTGTCCTATTTAGAGGAGTTTCATTTTCTTTTTCATTTTTCCTTTGTATTTTATTTTTTTTAAGTATGTAGTATTATTATTCTTTTATTTATTTACACATATATACATTCTTCTTGGAGAAAAACTTTAAAAATATAAAAAAAAAACATTTTAAATTATAAAAAAAAATCTAAATGCCAAAAAATCAGGAAAGTGAAGTGTTCAACATGTATTTAAGGCCTAAAAATTAGGGTATCATTCCCACTTACATCGCTTAGTCTTAAAAGGTTCGAGGTGTTTTTAATGAACATTACATTTTTTCTCTCAACAAGGCAGTTTGACTCAAGAGGATGCTTTCATACATGAAGATGTAGCGAACAGAAGCAACACCCCTACTTTATGACAATCAAAGGGTGCTCAAACTATCCAAGAATCCAATCTTCCACGAGCGTACCAAGCATGTTGAGATACATTTCCACTTCATCAAACAACATGCATAGGATGGATCTATTAAGTTGTAGTTATGTCCCATAGAGATCCAAACTGCAAATGTTTTCACCTAGCCTTTAGGTCTTGAAAAATATGTAAAATTTTAGTATAGCTTAGTGTAGCCGGTAGATTGACCATTAAAGGATGGTGTTAAAGTTATTTCAATTTCTCATTTTTAATGTAATCACGGTTTCCTTTTGTGTTCGTGTTATCATTATACAATGTAGATTTGTATATTGAACATGATCCCAATGTGCCCAAACACCTAGGTATAAACTCTATTATAGACATATTGTAGTTGTAGAAACTAGTTATATAAACCAAGTGAAATTGAGAAAAAGAAAAAAAAAAAACGGCTATATAAACCAGAAATTAGCATGCCTTGCCTGTAATTAAGATGAAGATTTGTTAAGTGGTGGTAATCAAAATACACCAAGAACAGTTATTCAATTTATTCTCTTATAATGGTCTAAAAATGAGAATACAATGCAATCTTGAAGCTCAAGGAAACAAGAGAGTTTGAAAAGAACTCGAGAGATCAAAGTGATGGAAAGTAAATCTGCATTTCCTCACCTACCAAGACTAATTGCCTTTCACATACTTTCGATTCAACAAAAAATATGGCAGATGAGCAAAGCAATCTAAGCCATATGAACGTTTAAGAAAGTTCCATCATATGAACTGATATGATGGATGGACAGCTGGAATCTAAATATCATATGAGTTGGTTGATAAATAGATAGTTGTGATAGTTTAGACCGTCTCTCATTATCTCATAATAAAAAACATCGACATATTTATGTCAAGATTTGTTAGATTATAATAAAAAACATCGACATATTTATGTAAAGATTTGTTAGATTATAATTCATTTTGAATACACCTTTTTCATAAATATATTATGGTCTTTTTATTATATAAATTGTATTGTAATGAAAGTACAAACTGAAATTATTTTTTTCAAGGTATTTTGATAGTTATTGTTTTTATGAACTAACAACATGAAATTAAAATTATTTGTTTTCTTAAATTATGGGATTTTTATTGAAATTTTCAAAATAATAAAAAATTGTGGTTAACATAAAAATATAAAATCATACATTTTAAAATAATCTTTAGAAATTATTTTCTAAAAACATCAAACTCAAAATAAATATAGTGTTGAATAAGACATTAGAAATTACAAGCAAGTTTGGATATCTAATTTTTTTCTCTTAAATTCATTTTTTCACTTAGTTCAAAGCAGTGTAAAGCTTACTTTCAATATCTGTTTTCCATGTTAGTCCTAGCTGTAGTCAATGTGAAAATTAAGGTGTTGAAGACTACTAATTTTCCATTTTGTATCTAAATTCTACAAAGAACAATGTTGTGCCATCTTTGCAAATGTTTCCCCTGAAAGCATTACTTCAAACAAAGTCATCTCCTCTAGCACTAATTATGATGGAAGCACAATTATCAAATAGATTTGAATTCTCTTAAGTGATACAGTTTCATGTAGTTGTTTATTAATGACCACTTTTTAATGCGATTAATTTTTATCAATTACTTGACACCATGTTACCAAACTAGTAGGCAAATTGTCCATAAAATTTGAGCCTTAGCTTTCTCATAATAAACACA
>ML798631.1:27386-38194 GCA_009831015.1 Picea engelmannii | reverse complement strand
TGCCAAAACAACCTTTTCAAAACTCTTAAATTTGAAACCCTAACTAACCCTAACGTCTCACTAACCCTAGATCAATGATGACGTCATGCCTAGTTAGAACTCTTGGTTGATAGAAAACGTTGTGGCTTGGTCATCTAGCAATAGACATTGATGTGTTGATAATTTTCATTGGCCTATCTGCAAAACGTTGAGCTCTCTGTCTATAGAACTAACCCTAAATGAGGCTGACATCACCTCTAGTGAGCTTGACGCAGCACTCCTGTCTTGTATGAGCAATTGACAATATTCTATGCTAAGTCTAAGATTGATTATATACATTGAATGCCATATCATTTCCAGTGTTTATTGAAGAAGTAATACTATAAGCCATAGTCTTTATTGCAATCATTGACTTCGTCAATAATTACTGCTATTTATGCTCATGTATATTTAATGTTGATAGTCATTAATCCATGAAGTACTAACCACTTTGTTGCATGCATTAGTTTTATTGTTGCCTTGTCTCGCAAACAGGTGCCCCTTCTGTGGTTTATCTTCATCTTGACTATCTCCTTGGAGGTAATCTGTGAAAGGAAAAACTTACCTTGATCCTTTAACCCTTTGCCTTTCAAAACCCCAGATTGCCAGGGACGTCTCCCTTGGGTTAGCCACCCTAAATAGAAAGAGCCCCCCATCGAGGTGACAGTGGGTGGGGAAGCTCCTGTTACGCCAGTTTGATCCTTACCTTTCAGCTATTTGGCCTAAACTACAAACTGAGCGATAACAAGATGCATACATTTAAAGGTTTTAACGATCAAATGTGACACATACCATGATACCTGGACTAATTACCTCATGAAGCAAGAACCTCTTTTGATACAGGACCAAACCGATGGTGATGGATGTTGTTGTTGCTGACAAGATAAAGACGATGGAAGAAGAAAAGGTGGGCCCTCCAGGGCCATGCTCAGGTCAATCCTGCTCTCGGTACTCCATGTCTGGACATGATCTCCTAGTTATCCCTGAAAAGTGGGGATAACAGGGCATACACCCTCCACCAAGTTTCAACATAATTGTTATTGGATAAGCTATTGCAATAGGTTGCTAGGAGGAGTAAAAGGGCTTACACCCTCCTAAATTTACCTTGTTAGATTTACTTGCTCTAGGGAGTAAAAGGGCTTACACCCCTAGAGAAGTAGTAGACCTAAACCCTCACAAGAAGACTCCATAACCCATTGACAAGGCACTAATCTTAATTTGCATTGGAGAAATAAAATCAATGCATTGGTATACGTGAAGTTGAGAGATATTGTATTTGTTCAAGTTAGAATATTTTCTTAGTGTCGTAAGCTTGCTTGTGCCCTAAGACGTCTAGTTTGGTCAAAGAACTCTCTTGTTGTAATCAACTTAATGCTACAACCATTAGGGATGCAGCAAAAATCAATTTCTTTAATCTATTGCTCACTTTTCCACCGCTGAAATTTACTTGTGAACCTAGCTTACTGTTCTATTGCTCATTGGTTATCTTTTTTACGGTTTACTTGTTGATTTCTATGCTTGGTATTTGTTGTTGTAGCATTTGTTTGGTTTTTTTTTTACAGAAACTGGGAAAGGATATATTAAAGGTGTGAAAGAATCCACTAGGTTACAAAAAATTGGTCATTAAAGACCTTCAAGAGATGCCATCTAGAGTAGATCCTATAACAAATGCAAGATGAATAACAGTAACGGTAGAAATTTCTGTTGCATCCTCTTCTAAAAAAACTTTTGTGGTTATAGTTCACCGAATACCTCCGATAGAAGATACCGTTAATACATAGCGTAAGACAAAACATTAAAACAACATTGCTTAACTACCCTTTTCTAATTTGACCTGCTGAATTTCCAGCATAGTTTCTGGATGTCGCTCATTTAGGTCTGGAATTTGGTTCACTGATGTCGAGTGTTCGTTCTTGGAGTTTTCCTGTTGATCTCCCGAGTTGCTTGGTTAATGTTGCGCGCCTTCCAGCTGATCCAATCTCCTCTGCATTGTCTCCATTTTTGTGCGGTGTTCCTCTAACTGACTTCTCTAGGTGTAACTCTCGTCTTGGAGCCTCTCTATCATGTGCCTATGTTGGGACAACGTTTCGAGCTCAAAGGCCCTGGTGGAGTCAAGTGCTCCAATTTGGATTCTCATCCGGCTACATCCGTTGCACTCATCTTCAATTGGGTCCTCGACCCAATGCCTTGAGTCTGCTAAGACTCCTTTTCCACTCTGCATTACTGTGTACTCTGATAGCGCTACGAACCGGTTGCAGCCACGGACCTTCAGTAGGAGGATACTGAGGGCGAGAAAGGACAGAGGCCACGGGTAGAGCGAGATGTTGAAGCACAGGAACCAGGAATCCGGTAGGAGGGAGGGCTCAAAGCGGGCCTGTTGAATCTTCTAGGAGCGAGAGAGGCATAAAGGACGAGAGTTGGGCAAGAAAAACAGGGAATAACTAGGAGAGGGAGAGCTCTGGAGGGAGATAATCTGGACACCAAGCGAAAGGGGGTGTGCAGATAAAATTACCCAGGCTGTCGACCTTCTTTTCATATGCAGGAGCGAGGACGGAGCCATTATCTCCCATGTAACAATTAAT
This sequence comes from Picea engelmannii, assembly GCA_009831015.1. Classification (NCBI taxonomy): domain Eukaryota; kingdom Viridiplantae; phylum Streptophyta; class Pinopsida; order Pinales; family Pinaceae; genus Picea; species Picea engelmannii. Next base: position 35,594 of record ML798631.1, on the reverse strand, counting down.
GGTAAGATTGTGCCAACCTGCTTGCTCGCAAGATTTTCCCTGTGAACAGTACCATCAATCTCCATGATCCCAAGCTTGGAAGTGTTTCTGACGTCAATTTGGTGAATAAGTTGGGTGGCAGGGTTTTCGCGTACCTTGTTCATCCACTTTTGATCCCTGGTGACTTGAACTCCAACGAACGCTAAAGGATGGGGCATCTGATCTTTCCACTTCATGATGAATCTGCTTAATTCGTTAGCCGCCACTTTGCCTTGAGCGATGGGACTTGTCCTGCCTTGCCACCTTCTCGTTATTATGTTGTCCTGCTCCACGTGGTTTAACGTTAGCTCCCATCCAGCTCTATTGTCAACACATCTCCTCCACCTGGTTGTGCATGCTCTACATCCCCGGGATCCCCACCCACGCCCGTTTTCGCTTGCTTGCTCCCCGTGGTTTTTCTTAGGCTAGCGACTCGAGGAGCCCAAGCCCCTCCCCTATCCATATGTCCATCCCAGTTGTTTAAAGCAGCGATGAGGCACCTCCTAGCTCCTCCCCCGAATTTTCTAGATTGACACTCGGTCATATGATGCATTAAAACAGGGGGCTGAAGTTTCCACTCCTTCCACACCTAAGGTTCCAGGAGTTTTCCCAATGGTTGCATTCGCCATTTTATCTACTTCTTTGTTGTGTACTCTCCTAATGTGGTAGAAAGTTATCTTGATGTCCTGTGAATCAACTCTTATTCTGTCAATTATATGTTTTAGGCTTAAATCTCTTGGGTCAGTCCCTTGGACCATTAATCTTATCATATTTTTGGAGTCGCCAAGGGCGTTCAGATCTCGAATTCGCTGAGTCTGAGCAAGTTGAATGCCTTTTAGAAATGCATAGGCCTCAACTTTGTTGTTAGTATCCATCCCAAGGTTCCAATGATAGTTTAGAGTTATTTTTCCTCTGGGCTCGAAGAGAACACCCCCCCCCTGCACTTGCCTCCCCTGGGTTTCCCTTTGAAGTACCATCAAAACACAGAGTATGTACTTGTTGTTCTTGGATCTAGTCTTCTATGTTTTGGATATTGTGAAGCTGCCAACACGATCGATGCGCTAAGGTTGTAGTCTTACTAGATTGAAGATTAAAACTTGCCATCCAGTCTTTTTCCAGGGCGTTCCAATTGGTCGAGTCTTCTACATTAGAGATTTTGAGTTCATAACTTCTGAGAGGAGCATTTTGGCCTTGGCAGCGACACGTTTGGGGGGAGATATGTACCCCTGGAAAATTTGATTGTTTCGAGCCAACCATATCTGCCAATAGATGAACTTGGGAACTGCCCTCCAAATACGTTTCAAGACTGGTTTTTCCCTGAAGGATCCTTGGTAATATTTATCCCAATTCCCCAGGCTGGGGATTGGGGCAGAGGATCATCTTATTTTTCTGGACAGATCTCCGAAGGCCAATTTGTAGACTGTTTGCAAGAAGGGGCAATTCCAGAAGAGATGGTGAATACTATCTTGATTGCTTTGGCACAGTGGGCAGTTGAAGGGGCCGTGGAAGCCTCTTTTCATTAGATTCTCTCCCGTGAGTATTTTCCCATGTGATAGGGACCAAGTGAAGAAGTTAACTTTGGGGAGGGAGTCTTGGCTCCAAACATTTTTCCATTTTGCTGAATTTTGGAACACTCTCAGAGAGGAGAGGAGCGTGTTGTATCCTTCTTTTACTGAGTAGCCATTTGTTCCCCAACCACGACTGTTTGGGGTGTCTTTGAGGATGGGGGTTGCCCCTTTCAGGGAAGAGAGCAGAAGTTGTGTTTGGTTGATCAAGTGTTTAAGGACGACTCCCAAATACCAATCCTTCCAACTGCCATTCTCACTCCAGGCTGAAATGTCATAGAGGGTCCATTTGTGTTCATCTAGCATCTATCTTTTTAGAGCGCGAGTTTCTGCTTCGCAGGAGTTGAGATCCACTCCTAGAATTGGGTCTTGCTAGATTTTGATCATTTTTCCATTTCCCGGAATCCAGGAGAGGTGTTCCTTGAAGAAAGGAGTAGCAGCCCTTATTAGTTTCCAGATTTGTGATCCTGATTGGGGCTCATGAGTTTTGTCCATGCATCTTTTTCTTTTACCCATTCTATATTTTTTTTATAGAGCCATTTTCCACCATTCCTTTTTTCTTGTGACTATCCTCCAAAGAAGTTTAGCTCCCATTGCTATGTTGGTGACTTCAGGATCTCTGATTACAAGTCCCCCACTTTTTTTGTGTAGGGTGGTTGTATCCCAGTCCACAAGATGGAATTTTTTGTGATTAGATTTTCCCCCTTGCCACAAGAATTTGCGAATAAGCTATGCCAAATCTCTTAGGATTCCCTTTGGAGCTAGAAGGAAAGAAAATTGACAAATGGGGAGAGCCGAGAGAACTGATTCAATCATGACCACCCTTCTTGTTGGATTGAGCCATCTTGAGCCCCAAGACTCCATCTTTTCTTTGACCTTTTGGAGAGACAACTGCCAAAACTCGCCAGGGAGCGATTTTAGACACAAAGGAAGACCCAGATATTTGAAGGATTTCCAATCCTGTGCGATGTTGAATCCCATTATTTGCGCGATTCCTGCTCTGATGACTGCAGATACATTCCATACGTAGATTTGACACTTTTCCTTGTTAAGGAGCCCTCCTGAAACTATGAGGAATGTGTCCAGAACTTGTAATAGCCTTATGGCCATTATTTTTGAAGCCCCGCTCAAGAGTATTGTGTCATCAGCAAACTGGGAGTGATTAATTATTTTGATACCCTGGGCGATTTTGATTCCTGGGATTGTGCCATTGTTGCTTTCCCATTCTAGAGTGTGATTTAGAGTCTCAGCCATGATCACAAAAAGGAGGGGGGAAAGAGGACAGCCCTGCCTTAATCCTCTAGAGGCTTTAAAGAAAGGGGTTGGTCTTCCATTTAGGAGGGGGAAATCCAAGGGGAGGCAATGCAGGCTTCCATCCAAGATATGAAATTTTGGCTGAAATTGAACTTTTTCAGGACGTTAAAGAGGAAATTGTGCTCTACTCTATCGAAATCATTTGCCATATCCAGTTTTATTGCCATACCTGGTTCCCCTCGAGAGTTACTGGCGTGGATTGCTTCTTGAACGAGGATAAAGTTGTCCCATATCTGTCGACATGCCACAAACCCTCCTTGATTTGGGAGGATTAGTGATCTAAGAAGAGGATTCAACCTGTTAGCGATAATTTTGGTTATAATTTTGTAGGAAATATTGCATAAAGAGATGGGTCTGAATTGGTCCAGAGAAGAGGCTCCATTTTCTTTTGGGATGAGCGCTAAGAAGGAGTTGATAGCTCCTCCCATTTTTTTGACTTGTGGACGAATCTTATCATCCTGATGAAATCCTGCTTGATTATGTGCCAACACTTTTTGTAGAAGTGAAGAGTGAAGCCATCTTGTCTCGAGGCTTTGTCTTCGTTGAATTGGTTTAATGCTTTTAGGATTTCAGCTTCTGCAATTAGTCGATTAAGATGCATATTGTCCTCCTCTGAAACCTTACTGGGGATGTGTCTGAAGAATGCATCTGCTATTTCATCTTCAACTCTACCATTTGTGGTATAAAGATTATGGAAATGTGTTTAAGCTTGTTGTTTGATTTGATCGAAGTCTTTTAGGATTTCCCCTTCTAGGGTTTTGATTTAGGAGATTTGATTAGCCCAATTTCTGGCTTTTGCCTGTCTATGGAAGGAGGTATTATGATCCCCTCTTTCAAACATAGGCTTCTGGACTTTAAGCGTCAGGTTATTTCCTCTTCGGCTAGCGCTTGCATGTAATCCTTGTGGGTTTTTTGTTCCCTTATGATGTGACTTTGTTGAATCTCGATCGTTTCCATTTCCTCCTGCAAGTTTTCAAGTTGGAGCATTTTGTCCCTCACATTAATTTGCATCGAGTTTTTTGCCCAGATTTTTAGGTGTTCTTTTACCAGTTTTAATTTTTGCTCCCAAATGTAGTTGGGGGATCATGTGATCCACTGATTCCATATTTGAGCAACGGACTATATGAGCTCTGGTCGATCCAACCGGAGAAGGTTAAATCTGAAGGGGATGGGCCCCCAATTTTTTTGAGTTTCGAAGGTTAACCTGATAGGTCGGTGATCCGACCCTACCCAGGGGAGATTCGAGGAGCATGCTTTGCCTAGAAAGGCCAAAAAGGAGTTGTTGATCAGGAAGCGATCCAATCTTGTCGCTATGTGACCTGGACGGGCCCTTCTGTTGTTCCAAGTGAACATTCCTTTTTTCGAAGGGGCGTCAAAGAGATCAAGGTCCGATATAAGATCGTCCAGTCTTTCTCTGAATTGATCTCTCACAATGGATCCTCCTCGTTTTTCTTTTAAGCCTTTGGTTGTGTTAAAATCCCCGACGATGATAAGGTTTCGAGGGGGATTTTCAGAGGCTAGATCCAGAAGGGATTGCCAACATTCAGTTTTTTCCATATAGTTATTTGGCATATAAACATTTATGATGGAGTAGAGCATACCCTAATCTTTCTTGATGAAATTGACCATCAGCCAAAACTGCGTATGCCCCTGATCTCTTAAGTTGAATTCTTCTGCGTTCCAGAAAGTTCCTATTCCTCTTGAGGCTCCTCTAGAGTTGACTGCTTTTCCTTCCCCTTTTTTCCAAATTTTTCAAAGTTCTTGGAGGGTTTCCAGATCCCTCGTTTTTGTCTCCTGGAGCAGGAGGACTGAGCGCTTTTCAATTTTTAACAATTTTTTGACTTCTTCTTTTTTGTCCCTGCTCCCTAGTCCTCTGCAATTCCAGGAGACAACTTTCATCATTTATTAGTGGATTTTGGTGCCCCCCCTTTAGAGGCTTGTGAAGATGCTCCCTTGTGTTGGGCTGCCTTGTTTTTCCCAGATTTTCCATCTTTTTTTAGTGCCTCCTCTACTGTTTTTTGGATGCCCAGTTCTTTTTCTCTATCTACAACCGATTCTCTTTTGTTCCTTTGGGATTTTCTTCCTGGTTTCTTTGTGATGGTAGGTTGAGATACTTCAAGATCAGAATCACTATCGGAAATGTCTTGCCTTTCCTCTTCTAACAGTTTTGGAATCTCCGGGGTATGGCTTGGGGTTGTTTTTGCTGTGGAATCCCCACTCAGGTCCAGGGTTTCTTTTTATTTTTCTTTACCTTTTCTGGTCCCTTCTCCTATATCTTCTTGTCTCTTTCTATCATTTTCTTCTTGAGATTCCCTGAGTTCCTTCGTATTCCCTTCTAAGTTAAGACCAGCATATCGGTTGTGGCTTGATTCTCCTTTATGTGGAGATCCCATCAATATTTCTTTCGAATCTGGGGGTTTTTCTCTCTGACCCTGAACCGGGATGGATTGATTTTTCTCATTTGTTTTTTTTCCGCTTTGGTTGATGCCACTGATCTTGCTTTGGGTCTTGGTCTTGGTCTTGGGAGTCCTTGGCCCGAGGGCAGGATTTAGTAAAATGTCCATACTCGTGGCATGCTTTACATTTGAAGGGGATTTGCTCATAGTCCACTTGTTGAATGTAAGACCAGCTATCTAGATTTAGCTGTATTGCTTCTGGGAGTCATTTTTCCAGATCTACCTCCACACAGAGCCTGGCGCATGCTTGTAGTCCCTCTCGTGGTTCAGCACGATCGATATATTTTCCTAGAGAGTTTCCAATATTTCTTATGCTTTCGTCATTCCAGCAATGAAGGGGAAGGAAAAGCAGTCTTACCCACACAGGGACTGCTGAGGGGATATCATTTTCTGGACTAAAATCAAGGGTCCATTTGTTAAGGTACATTTCTCTTACGCCCATGAAATATGGGCCACTTCGAAAGATCAGATCCCTATCTTCTTTTTTTTCAAATAGGAAAGCAAAGAATCCCTTACCGCAGAAAGTCGTCGACATTTGGCCCTGGATCAGCTTGCGCCAGTTCGCTTCCAGGCAGAGGTGCATGGCTTTTGGGGAGGGCCAGAGTCCTGTGAACTGCCCGATCAATCCTCTTTCCGCCAGTCTGAGAGCTAGGGGCCGCGCCGAGGGAGAATGAACAACTACCTGAGGAATTTCTACTGCTTTTTTAACAAAATGCAAGGGGTTTGTTTTGTGCATTTTGGCATAGGAAGTGATTGAGGCCTAGAAGGCCTGCAGGTCTGAGGACGAGGATCCCGGGGGCAGATCCCCTCCCTCAGAGGGAGCCATTAAAGCTCTGACAGACGGAAGCACGGTAACGCAAACCCTAGGGCTCAGTCCACAGATGTTGTTGCACCGAAGCATTGAGAATGTAGCATTTGTTTGTTACAGCCACTTGGCTGTAATAATAACTTGCTGATAACACCTAATAAACAGCCCTAAATGCCATTAAAGTCTTGCTCTTTTTCAGTGGAAGTTAAACTAGACATTGCTAGCTTAGTTTCTAAGATCTTTTACTTGACTTTTGGCAACATATTTTGCAGCCATTTTTGCTGGTATAAATCTGATATACTGCTGCAATTTAGGACAGCAAGCTTTCCTTGCTTGTCCCCTTGGTTATTTGGCTTGTATCTCAATCAATCGTCTTGTCTCGGGCAAGTATATCATTGTCTTGCAGGTACACAACACTTTGGCAACCTCCCTTCATCAACAAAACTCTTTTCCAAGCCCCTTTCCACTTCCAAACTTGACCTATAGGGGTTTCATTGGTCATTCTACCATTTTTCATCTCAATTCCCCTAGGGTCACCGAGATTCCCCCCTTGTGGTGACTTATCATCACTAAAGCGAGGGGAGTATCTATATAAGGTGATAGTGGGTAGATACTCCCATAATTGTCTCACTCTTGTGGATTGGGCCGGGCTTTTCCCAACCTACAATCTGTGCGATAACAGGGCTAAATATTTTATGAGATTCAATGATAATCTCACATGGAAGATTTTGATTTATCTCCTAAAGAACAAATTTGAGGCATTTTCTAAATTCAAATAATTTGATGCCAAAGCTAAAACATCCTTTGGGAAGAAAATTGAAGTCTTGAGAAGTGGTAGTGAAGGTGAGTACTTATCAAATAACTTCAACAAATTTTGCAATGATCATGGCATTCAAAGAGAATTTTCTACATCATAAATTGAAAACAAAATGGCATGTCCAAAAGGAAAAATTGCACATTTGTTGAAATGGCAAGATGTTGTCTTTGGTGGTTTTTGGGGTGAAGTTGACTGTTACCCCCTCTCACCTAGGGGTAACTAGAGAAGATCATTCTTCATAATCCACATTGCAGACAGTGGTCCCAAAGATGATGACCATCATTCTCCACAAATAGCAACCCCTCAGCGGCCACTTCCTCGTCATTGCTCAGCTCATTCACTTGATCAGCATACTCATTCAATGATGGTGGTCTAACACAAAAAGCATATTAGCCATTGTTTCATACAAAGTGTCCCATTTAATGTATTAGGAATTTGGGTAAGGGTCATGGGTTGAAGTTAGATAATGAATCATGATGCTTGGAAGTTATTATTTTTTCCTTGTTTCACCTTGGTGGCCATCATATTTTTTCTAGTCAAGTGTTGTCACTCTTGGGGAAAAGGGGTACTACTAGGAGGCCTTGATAGGAGTAACGTACCCATACCTTTCCATACTTAATAATTTCCATCTATTTTCCTTTCATTGTCCTATATTTTGGGAGTGGTTGTTACATGTATCCCAAAAAGATTCGTATTTCATTCTCCTATGAGAAAAAGGGGCTTGAATGCTCGAGGTTGATGCAACTGAAAAAAAAAAATGGAAAGAGCATATTATAAATTCAAAATGCAAAAGAACAATAAAGGGATATGAATGATAAATTAAAAGCCAAGTAAGCTATAATATCCTAGATACGGCTAGTCTAGGAAATGTTGCTAATCTGATATGTCTACTGTCTGATCTGATACAGTGGGGGTTTCTGGATGTGTTTCAGCTAAGTGTTTCTACATGCTTGGTGATTTTCGCATGTGTGTGTAGATTATTAATTGTTTACATCATATAAATGAGCATACAAATAGTAAATGAGACAAAAGACTGCAAATCATTTATTATATCTCTGCGGAGTACAATGCCAAATGCGACTGAATAAAATAAATCACTTGGTTAGATCAGTGACAAAAGGATCTTAGTCGGAATACAATAAGCAAACTAAAACAATAATACCCGATACTAGAAGAATGTTGCGGAATCAATGGATAAGATGTAAGATCTGTTGCAAGCTACGACAACTG
>ML798630.1:530644-561567 GCA_009831015.1 Picea engelmannii | reverse complement strand
CATTTTGTGAAATAATAAATATCCACAATGATGTACTTGTGGCTACCACTAGATCTAGGATGACACTCCATAAAGTCAATTCCCCATTTGCAAAAGGGACTCATAGTGATAACAATATGTAGTTGAGCTAGTGGGGTTTGTAACTAGAAGTGAAAATTTGGTAATTCACACACCACTTAATTACATGAATACAGTCACAAAAGAGGGAGCTAAAAATAGCTTGCACTAACAATTGTATTAACAATGACCATTATTGATAAATTCCCACCACAAGTTCCATTGTGGTAGTCATTGAAAAATAATTTTTACTCTTTGTGACGTAGGGACTAATGTAAAATGGTATCGCCGCCTTGTCTATAAAGAACATATCCTATAAGGAGATATTGAGAAGCTTGGTGATGGATGCATTGTCTATTATCGTGTGAAATATGAGAACCAAACTTATGTATGCAAAGGTAAATTAATATATCACCATACCAAGGATCCATCAATGATATCAAGAAAAGATGTCCATTGGGGAGATTATTGTTGAGAGGTGGATATTCTATGTCAGTTAGGAGGTCAATGGTGAACTTGGAGAGTGTCAGGCCCTTTTTTATTTTAGGTGTAGTAAATTCAAGATCAAATTCATTGAGGATAAAAAACCAGTGGGTGGATGTTGACTAAGAAGGGCCAACCAGAGTGACCATGTAGACCAATCGATTTAGAGGTATCATATTTGCTAAATAGTGAGGATTATCACATCCTTGATATTGTATAATACCCATATGCAAGGATGGATTGGTGAGGATGTCCAAACATCTTATTTAGCTAGGCCAAGCCATAGGTGTGAGAGGTAATATTATCATTATCTTTTGATTACTATACTTGCATATTTTTTTCTTATTTGTTGCACATGTAATTGATTGTAAGATTTTGTTTAAATTTTCTATTATTATTGATACGAAAATCCTTAGATACCAATTTTAATCTTTAAAAACTCATTTTAGCAAATAAATTGATTCAAAATAATTCTTGATTGTATTGAGGTGATTTGCAGAACACGTGATGATGTACTTATTATCCAAAATCACATAAAATGATGAATAACTTGAAGAACTCAAAATATACAACATTGATGACAGAGTTTACTACATCTCTGAGTTCCCTTTTAAACAATGAGACTACTTTTCATGATATCAAATGTCAAATTACAATACAATATGGACTTACACAGCCAAATTTGAAGTCACTCTTCAATTCCATTGCTCAAACTCAAATATAGAGTTTACCATTGAATTCGTTGCGAAATTCTGAGAAAAATGAGTATAAACTCAACCATATGTGGAATTGGCACAATTTTACCCTCTTTACATGCCAAACGATGCACTATGATGCTCATTAATGGAAATATAGAATAATAATTTTATAGACAACATCTTAGTAAAAAAATAACATCACCATCGTACTCCTCTCGAGAAAATGAGAAAAATGAGTATAAACATGCCTATGTTTGGATGAAGTGCTCCATGGCATGCAAATATATGCAATACCAAATCTAAGCTTCTCTTGGCATGCACTTCGATGCACTATATCATATTGTACCTCCATACTCTGTCTCGATATCCGTTCCTGTCTCAGGATCTCTGTCTCCAACCTCAAGATGTGAGTCGAGATTTGGAATTTGTGCCCATAAATAGGGTGCGGGCCCTAACCTTCGTTTGCAACCTTAGGCAAGCAATAAACATAATAATGTTGGCCCCCGTGTAATAGTAGGAACCTTCGGTGTAATAGTGAGGGTGTTAACATAATATATGGTAGGTCGCGGGGTCAAACCCTGTGAACCATGCCATATATTATGGCATTCGTTGAAACCATATGCTAAATGTTTTACCCTCCCACACAAATATTGGTATATAATTTGTTTGATGGTATATATATATATGTGTGTGTGTGTGTGTGTGTGTGTGTGTGTGTGTGTATGTGGTCAAATAATATAATACGCCCCCTGTGGATCTTAGCCTATGGTTACATTGGAAACCACATATACGAGGGGTCGAGGTATATCTTTTAAACAACTTTAAATATAATTCATGCCCAATACAGTTAAGAACCACTTGCATGGTGTAATCGTAAGGTTGTTGAGTGTTAGGTGGGAGACCTAGGTTTGATCCTCCAGACTCCCAACCAAAATTTCAAATAGCCTTATCCATAAATAGCCAATGGGAGGTTGCCACATGGTAGTGTCTCATTTGTCCATCATTTCCACGTGTCAAGATATGATTAGACCACCCATGTTGTATGAAAACCACATCACCTGCCCAGTCGGATGTACCATGTGCTATGGGGCACCTTGTGGTGTTTCCATGTAAGCACCGTACATATGTACGGTCGTGCCATGTGTCACCCTTTGACTTTGACTTTTACCCCGGTTTGACCAACTATAACTTTTGCATACAAACTCTGTTTGAGGCGATGTTTGCACCGTTGGAAATATATCTCCGAGCTCTACACAATGAAATCCTTTCTGAGAGCATTCAAGACGATCAAATTTTGAGAATTTCTAAATCCTCTTGGACCTCTGTGAGCATTCTAGATCCTCCTGGACCTCTATGAGTGTTCCAAGATCCTCCTGGATCAATTGTTGTCTAGCATTTTACAAATGTTGGCACATACATTGGGGAGCTCCCTCACCAACATGATGAGGAGATGGATGAGTCAAATGATTCACCTCAAGTGTAGACACCTAGCATGCCATGTAGGCTATTATATCATAAATTTCATCAATGGGTGACTTATAAGATATGTGCATTGATGGTTTTCCACATAGTGATCCCAGTATGAGCTTAGTAAATCATGCATGCGAACTCAAAAAATCATGCAGGACCTTGAGTTTCTAGTGATATGGGCAAGCCTTCCTCGTGATATGACATTATTGACATGTCGTATTGTCAATTACCTCAACCTAATCAAGAGGTTGAGGGTTAGTCAAGCTTTTTCATCAAATTCATCTACTAAGGATGGCACTCCTACACATCCTTCTTCTCTTTTGCCTCCACCATCTCCTCAGAAAAAAAATCGAACACCATCTCCTCCACTATCAAACCAACCATAATATTGTCCTCTAGTATTAGACCAACCACCATCTCCTCTAATAGTATACCTACTACCATCTCCTCCTCCAATAACATATCAACCACTATCTCCTTCTTCAGTAGACTTACCACTATCTCCTATTTCGTCAATAGACTGGCCACCATCTCCTCCAATAGTAGACTTACCACCACCTCCTTCTTAGATGCTACAATATACATTATTATCTAGCATAGGTATTGATGTCTATACCTTTGGTGGTGGAGGTATTCATACTTCTAATTCCAATGGAAGATGTAGTTAACAATTGTTGACATGTATATATTTGATTGTTGCAATGTATATTTGACATTTATATTTGTCTTGAGATGTATATTATTCATATATATTGATTTTGATACTATCATTCATATATATTATGCATTTCCATATTATGTTGATGTTTAAGTTCTTTTATTTATAAAATATATTATGTGTATGTTAATTATTTCTATTATTAATTATTTCTCTATTTTTAATAAATTTGAGATATATCATTCATTTAAATTTGTAATGTCATAATTGACATATTTGAGATGTATATCCAACTTATATATTGATTTTAATATTATCATTCATGTATATTATGTTTTTCATATCATGGTGATGTTGATGTTCTTTGGTTTATAAAATGTATTTTGTATATTAATGATTTCTCTATTTTTAAATTAAATTTGAGTTGTATCACTTATTTAAATTAAATTTGAGATGTCATATAATGTTAAAATTTAGTTATATGAAATCATTTAATTTGAATTGTGATTGTAAAAGGTTATAATCATTTATTGTTATTATATATTGTTTAACCATTTTTTTATGCTAATTCTTTCTTGAGCAAGAAGATACAATATGTTGATGAAACATATTTACAAATTTGACTTAACGATTCTTACATTTGATTAATATTTTAAATCAATTTTTTGAAATTAATTATATTTTTAAATGTATTCTTAAATATTTTTACTAAATTTTAAGTTAATTTTAAAATTATTATAGTAAATCTAACAAAATAATTATTCCTCCAAATTTTATATAGTAATAAAATCATGCATATTGAAATCACTAAAACAATTTTGAATCAATACATTCAACTAAACTAACCTCAACAATAATAGTTGTTAATATTAATCTTTCAAGTAGTAATGATAACATCTTGTTCATATATATATATATATATATATATATATATATATATATATATATATATATATAATTTTAAAAAATTATTTGTTTTATTAAATCTTCTATTAAATAATGAAAATAAATCTAAATTACTATTTTAAAATGAAATTTGAAAAAATTTCAGTTAAATTTACTTTGATGATAATAGTAGTTAATACTAATGTCAATTTAAAAAAAAAAAAAAAACATTCCTATCTTACAAGTAAACATTGATCATTTGAAAAAATTTCAATTAAATTTACTTTGATGATAATAGTGGTTAATACTAATGTCATTAAAAAAAACAACAACATTCCTATTTTACAAGTAAACATTGATACTTTTAGGATCTTAAAAATTTATAAAATTGTATAATACAAAATTAGGTATAAGGTTATTTGAAAAACTCTTTCTATTAAAATATCTTATATCTATTAAAATATCTTATATATGCTTATATTAAATCTCAATATGAAGTTAGAGATAAAGTTATATTAGTTGAGTTGGGAGTTCCCGAGGTGTAGGACAGTCGGTGAAGGAGTGTGTTGTTAAGCTACTCCGTGATGTTAAAGTCACCGGTTCGAAACCTGCGGGGACAGAAAATCCAACCATGTTAAGGGTTGGTGTGGCTCAGGCCGGGTGCGATCCCCAGGTGATTTTGACGACTTAGATGCCCCTGAGTCACGGTTTCTCAAGCCACAGGTTAATCACGTAGCCAACAGGTCCCACACAAATTAACAAACAAACAAAAAATATTAGTTGAGTTGGGATTAATGTATCAACAAGGGTTAGTGATTAGTATACTAGGAAGTTATTATTTTTTTGCATTTGTGGATCGTTAAGGCCGTATCTTTACCATTAAAATATATTATACACATAGTCTCTTTTTTTTGCCATTCTTTGTTTGTTGATATGTTTTGGGTTAGTTATTTTTCATTGTGTTTTATTTTCATATATTTGTAACAATTTATTTTCAAAAGAATAAAAAATAAAAACATTATTTTGTTAAAAAAATTTAAATAAAAAAATACAACCAATAAAAAAAAATCATTTAACTAAAAATTTAGAAAAAAAAAACACAAGAGTTAATTCCCCTTTCCCAATCACTGTATGTACCGCAATTCAAGCAACCATAAGGAAAGAGGATTTACCCTCTTTACCACGAACACATTTTTTTTAATTAACCTTATTTATTTATTTATATAAAGTGTGAATGCATAATTATTTTTTTACTTTTGATATTAGTGTTTGCTTAGTTTTGAAACACATATAATAAGGATAAATTTATAAAACAAAAGTTTATTTTTTAAGTTTCTGGCTTTTATAAATTTATAAAACAAAAGTTTATTTTTTAAGTTTCTGGCTTTTTTTTATTAAGAAAAAGTATAAGCTAAGTGTTTTTTTTGGACTTTGTAATTTTTATTTTATTTTATTTTAAATATGCAAATATTTAGTAAAATGATTATTTTAAACTATCTTTATCATAATGTTACATTTACAAAATTGTGTTTATAAAAAACAATTGATTTCAAGATGAATATGTAGGGAATTTAAACAAAAATTTGCAAGTTGATGTCTATTTTGCAATAATATTACATGATAGAACTAATGAAAAAAGATAAGGTAGAGTTTTCTCATCAAACTCACCTTTTAGGTCTTTCTAAACTTCAGTAAACACAAAAATATGTTTTTTAATCAATTTTCATGGAACTCCCTCCTAATATGGATATGGAACATGTTATTTATGTTAATCTCAGTAAAGTCTCCACATTAATTTGATTTTATTAATACAATAACATTATAAATTTGAGATGGAAAATTTTATGGACAAATTCTTAAAAGTAGGGATTAGTAATCTTAGTCAAGATCCTAGTTAGTGGTGAGAATATGTATTAATGGACTTTATCAAAATTTAGAAAATTATTGTTGATTTATTTTCTAAGCATGCTTATAAACTCTATAAGCATACACCACATCATTAGTAATAGGGATCCTTGGATTATAAGTTTCTTTTGATAAGAGATTTTCATATTTACAAGTGTCATCATAACTAAGTGATTTGAGAGTATATTGGGATGTATTTAGTATAGGGAACAAACAAACAAATTAAAGTAGTTGATTATAATTAGCAGAAAATGGATGAGCACAAATTTCATTTTCTCGTAGATGTTCTTCCACGTAAACTTATGGCCATTGACTAAAAAAATGTCTCTTTGAAATTATATGTATTTGACATATAGATTTTTTGGTGTAGGTAGTTGGTTGGACCAATTTTTGTGAATAATCTAGTTTAGGGCTCAAAAATTTGTAAAAAAATGCAAGATCTTCAACATTTCCATTTTTGATATTGACTTCAATATTTTATTTATTTTGATATATTTATAATCATTATTCAAGTTATACATTCCATACACATTGTACTGTAGAGTGAAGCCAACTTCTCTTGTTGCAATAAAACATTTAGCACATAAAACATTTTACATAAAATATATTAAGTATATCTTGTTAAGTATGTATCAAAGACATCTTAATATTTTATATGCTTCTGGACATAAAACATGTGTGTACATATCAAGGTTTAACTGAACTATTTCAAGGCCGAGTATGTAGAGAGGTATCTAGTTATAATAAAACACAATAAACTATTTATTAGGTGTTATTGCAAAAAACAAATGCTTGCACACACAAAAACCTTTTTATTAGTTTAATGTATGACAATAAATATATGTCAAAAACACCTTTTATGCAACACCCCATAGGAACAACATGAAAATCTAACAATTAAAAATAATTCATAAATAATTAAAGAGATTGAAGTTCCAAAACAATTTAATGTGTTTTCAACATGATGGTTTTAAATGGTTGTTAACTTTTCATATCCAACATCATAAGATGGAGAAAAAAAAAAACATAACTGCTCAATTATAGATAACCATAAAAAATGACACATAGAGAACATAAATGTTGAAATAAAACAGGTGCATATCACTCGTTGTTTCCATCACCCTAATTTTCTTCCTTACTTGGCATGATAACATTTGTTCTCAAGAATATGTTTTGATCTTGGATCATGTCTCAGTATAAACCATCAATCTCTATCCAACACATATGGGAAAAAAACACTTAGTTGCATTGTTTTGGGAAAACATAAGGCTCCTTCTTTACATCCCACATGCTCTTAGAATTAATATTATATTATCCCACTATCACAATCATTCTTCACATTACTCTAGTTGAAGGTATCCCACCATTTGCATCTAAAAATAACACATTTAAAAGATGAGAAACCCACTTGCATGATCTCTTGTATCTTTCCAATGCAACCTAACTTCCCATCTATTAGGTTCTAATCATGGTGGCCAACATGACTAGACTGGTCAAGGTTGATTTCCACTCTGAAGTTTAATGTGACAAATCTATCATCATCATCATCGGTGAGAAAATGATGTCCATATGCTCACATAGATGGGAACAAATGCACCAATAAAAATGTGAACAAAGGATGGTGTCATATGTCTAATAACCTAAGAATTAATAAAAACATGATACATGTTATAACTCAAACCTGCATTATAAAGTGAATATTGTACATAGATAGATTACTACAACATTTCTATGCACCCAATTCCTATGTTTAGTGCATCCTCTTCACCATGTGGGTAATGCCTGGACATGTCATATTTCTCTCTAATTTGGTTAGCCACTTAGTTTTTAGGACATACCATTGGCATGATTTTTTTTTAAATGACTAGGACAATGCACGATTCTACCATTCAACCATATGAATTATTTCATGTCACTATCCAATTTCCTTCTCTTCTCTTCATACAACATGGCCCATGCCATGTGTTTCCTCTATGTTGTAAAGAACAAATCTATTGGTAGCATTAGTTTTTGAATTTTTTGATGTATTCATGAAATCAAAATGAATAGTATGAGATCAAATATATATTATCAAGTTCAATGTAAACAATTACTTTATAGAAATTTTATCAAATATAAGTGAATTGATCTTTATCGTGTGCCTTTTTTCATTCATTTGTAGTATCTTCCCTTCCCCTTTGTCCTCATCATATTGGTCATACCAAACCACTCCAATCAGTTTTTCATCAATTTTCTTGGTGTACTCACTATCATAATAGAACAATTCATATACTATGTGCTCCTCTACCATAGGCCCCTCAAGTTTTTCTCATTGTCAAACAAGCCCCTTCAAATTTTTCATGTGCCTATTTAAGAAGAAAATCTAATGACATGAGACCATTCAAACTAATTCAACCTCATCAGGTAGGTGAATTAAAATTTGTACTTGAAAGTCCATGAAACTCATGGGAAGTTCCTTCTCCACATATAAACAATCTTGTCTATCTCTCATTTCCACCATGGAATACTAGCCATGTGAAACTCCTTTGATGTAATCCAACATACAAATGAAAATAGTTTAGATATGATGTGTCACGGGTCTTGGGGGAAGTCATGGATCACATAAACATGCACGAGCAAAAGATAATGCCACTAGAAAATAATCACATACAAAATTAATTGGCATAAAACTGTGAGTGCATAGTATATTATGACCTATGATGCAGGAGCATCGTCAACAAGTACATGTGGTAGGACAACTCAACACCTTTAAATCATTTCATAATCTTAAACGTTGGTGTTTCCTGCAAATATTCTAGGAGTTGATTAAAAAAAAAGAAGATCAAACACTTGGGAGCAGAATGATCACAAGTGATCTCGGAGTTTCACTCCTAGTCTTGAATGTAACGGAACTTAGGTAGCAGTTAGGTTTTGTTTTCGAGTAGACGAGTAGTCGGGGGGGGGACCCTAAGAACCCTCTGAGATAAATATAGGTTTTGTATGCCCGAAGAGGCTGCTACAAGTTAGTAGGAGTTTGCTGCGACTTAGTTGTTGTTGAGATTTGTTGTTTTTTATCATAGTTGTAGCCATTTAATTTTGAATGAATATAATAGAGGAAAATTGATCCAATGCATGGTGTTGCTATTGTTTACAATTCCCTATTATTGTTGTTTTCATGAATGCATGAGTTATATTATTGAATACATGAAACTGTGAAGTGTTTAGATAAGTATCATTTGTTTTCTCTTCGTTGAGTCTGTGCAAGGTGAGCATATAGTCCACAAGGAGTACGTTGACAGAGTCTGCTTCGACTCAGAAAGCTCATAAGGGATAGCGTGAAACTTCTCTTTGCAAGGTGTGCAAATTCGTCCGCAAGAAATTAAGTCTTGTGTGAGAATCTGTTGCAAGGAGTGCACATATCCAAAATCTGACTAAGTGTCGAAATAACCCTTTAAGGAGTCAAAAGAGAAGAAGGAGAGAAATCTTAGGAGAGATAGCGGAATAAATCTTCAAAGGGGGTGAAGTTTTGAAGGTTTCACGATTCATCGTCTAAGATCTATCCAGGAGGGAGTGGGATCATTCCAGGCCGTTGGATCTGGGTAAAGCGCATGAGTGTTAAGTCTCTACGTGCATATAGAAGCGGGGATTCATCGAATTCCCGAAGAGACCAGAGACCATCCATCATCCATAGGGACAGGTGGAAAAAAATCTATAAATCCGGAGTAAAATCACTTCCGGAGTTTGTGGATGAGGAGGAAACAAAGTCACCGAAGAGCCAAAATAGATCTTGGTCGTTGGTCACCAGGGGGTTACGTGTCAACAAATATGAAACTTCGGGAAAAATCACTTCGAAGATTTCGACTAAGAGTTGAAACTCCTGAAACCCGAAACCCGAAGTGAATCTGGACCGTCAGATCCAAAGGGATGCATGGCGATGGGTCATGAGCTTCAAGAAGAAGCAAAAGTTGAGTGTTGAAACTCCCAAAGTCCAAATATGTGAAGTAGTTGGGAGTCGTCGATTTGTAGGATGACATGCATCAACTGATTGTCTACTTCGGGTAAAACGTTCCAAGAAAACACAAGTGTGGAGAAGTTGAGAATTGAAATCTCTGAAACCCAAAGATCTGAAGTGAATCATAGTCGTCCGATTCAGGAGAACACGCAGCACAAATCTGTGGACTTCGGGTAAAGACTTGAAAGTAAATTCTATCCATCTGATTCAAGAGGACATGCGGTAGAAATCCGAGCACTTCGAGGGAAGGTTAAAGTTGAAAGTTAAGTTTTTCGAAGTTCGAAGACCCGAAGCAATTGCAGTCATTGATCTGCAGGAGACACGCGTCAATAGATCGCGATGTTTGGATAAAATCACTTCGGAAAGCTGAGAGTTTAGATTTTTGAAGTCTGAAGTCTCGAAGCAGCTAGGGTTGTCGATTTGAGGAGGACAGGTGTCAATAGATATTCCTTTTTTGGAAGATAGCCATTGTGGAGAGAGTAGGAGTTGAGAGTTGAAACTCCTGAAGCCCGAAAGGAGAAATCAACCTCAACCATCGATTTGAAAGGGACACGCGTCAATAGATTGCGGAGATCTTGTGAGTTGTGATCTGGAGAGAAGGAAGGAAA
Organism: Picea engelmannii; assembly: GCA_009831015.1. NCBI lineage: Eukaryota > Viridiplantae > Streptophyta > Pinopsida > Pinales > Pinaceae > Picea > Picea engelmannii. The sequence continues at coordinate 550,812 of ML798630.1, read as the reverse complement.
GAGATCTGAACCATTGATATAGAAGTCCCACTTGATATCGTGAGATCAACGGTCATGCTTGATTGCGGGACCAGAAAGAACTCGGACGTTAAAAGTCTGAGAGCGGGCCGCAATTGAAACCATGGTATCGGTAAAGGGATATGTGGCATTTGGAGGTGAATTGCGGGGAGAAAAGTGGTATGGTCTCAAACCACTTTTGGCCGCTCCGCAATTGCATGTTTATGTGAGGTCAAAACTCAAGGTCACATGTAGGAGAGGGATAAGGAGAGAGGAGCTAGCGCCTGAATTTTGAGACTACAATAGTGTGAAGGAAGAGGTCGCAGGTGCCATAAAAACTACATTAGAGGACTTAAAGGGCCGGTGTTAAATCGTAAGTGAGAGCACTGAGGTTTCAGAGGGACGATTTGGCTCGCAATCAAAGATCCTTGATTGAGAGGTCGCACATCCCCTTAGGAGAGAAGCGGGGTCTGCATCAAGTGGTATCATAGCGTGATTTTGTCTGTAGATTTCAGTCGAAGGAGACAAAGGAGATAGTCTGATACCATCAAGTGGTATCAGAGCTTGAAATTATTTCCAGGAAATGAAGAAGATCTCGAAGGTGTACTCTATGTGTGAGAGACAATCAAACCAATGCCACCAAGGAGATGCATGGAGCCACCTTTATCCAATCGCGTTGTAGAAAGAGAAATGCGAGAGCTTCATGCAAGATTAGAGACGATGGAGGCAACACAGAGGAGGGAACTTGATGTTGGGGACATCAGTGATGCAGAAAGTGAAGAAGTAGAAGTCGAAGAAGTTGGAGGGGAAAATGTTGTCGAGGAACGCTTATTGAGAGCAGTTGTTAGATTGGGAGCTAGAGCCAAGATAAAGATCCCAATGTATGAAGGGAATTTGGATGTTGAAGAGCTGTTGGATTGGATAAGATCCATGGACAAATATTTCAACTATGAATATGTCGATGAGGAGAAAAAGGTGAAACACATTTTCACCAGGCTAAAAGGAAATGCAACGCTATGGTGGGATGAACTGCAGGTTGAGATGAGAAGCAAAGGAAAATAGAAGATAAAAAATTGGGACATAATGGTAGCCAGGGTGAAGGCTAAATTCATGCCTAAAGATTATCGGATAAATATGTTCAGGAAGTTGTAGAACCTGAGACAGAAGGGTATGACATTGAAGGAGTACATAGAGGAGTTCTACAAGCTGAATATTAGGACTAGAAAGCGAGAGAAAGATGAGGAAAAAGTTTCCAGGTACATAAATGGCCTGAGGTATGAAATCCAGGATGAGATCAACATGATGTCAATAAGGACAGTAGAGGATGCTTATCATATTGCTCTAAAGGAAGAGGATAATTTGGCTAGGAAACAGAGTCAACGAAACAGAGGCAGAAGCCCAAGAAAAGGCAAGGGGGTTACCCATGATAAGACACATAAATCCAAAGATGGGACTGATAAACCACACAGTCACTCAGAAAGAGGAGGAAGTTCCTGAGGAAGACAAGGTGGTGGAAGAAGTTCTTCTAGAGGAACAAGAAGAAGCAGAGGAGGAGAAGTAAGGTGTTATGTCTGTGGAAAGACATGACACATGTCTTGGGAATGTCTCGAGAAAAATAAATAAGGAGGAGGTGAAGCTCACATTTCTAAAGCACAGAAAGGGAATGTTGAAGCAGAAGGTGTAGAGGATGGAATGTCCTTGATGTTGAGGAAGGTTCTCTTAAAACCAGAGCCAAAAATTGAGAAGCTAGTACAAAGGAACAGTCTATTCAGGACAACTTGCAAGACTAAAGACGAAGTATGCAAGGTGATGATTGACAGTGGGAGCATTGATAACTTAGTATCCACAGAGATGGTGGAGAAATTGGAGCTAGAGACAACTACACATCCAAATCCATATAAAGTCTCGTGGTTGCAGAAAGGACACCATGTAATGGTCACTAAACAATTCCTTGTTGAATTTAAGATAGGGGGATATATAGATGAAATTCCGTGTGATGTAATTCCTGTGGATGTATGCCATGTTTTGTTGGGAAGATCATGGAAGTTTGACATAAATGTCATTCATGATGGGAGAAATAATACTTACACCTTGGAGAATAATGGTATGACAGACATGTTGATTCCAATCGAGGAGAAGAAAGTAAAGGAAGAAGCTAGCACAAGGATACTTCTCATGAGTGGGAAGGAACTCTTGAGAGAAGTCAAGAAGTAACAGGAGATGCAGTTTGTTGTGGTGAGGAAACCCAAAATTATCCTTACAAGTAATTCGATGGATGATTTTCCTGAAGAAGTTCAGGATTTGTTAGATAATTTTGCTGACATAGTAGTGGATGAGTTTCCTAACTCATTGCCACCCATCAGAAGAATCAACCATCATATTGATTTGATACCAGGAGCAAGTCTGCCAAACAAAGAAACATATAGATTGACACCTCAAGAGAATGAGGAGATAAAGAACCAAGTCCAAGATTTGTTAGAGAAGGGTTTGGTCAGAGAGAGATTGAGTCCATGTGCAGTACCAATTGTGTTGAGCCCAAAGAAGGATGGAGGATGGAGAATGTGTAGAGACTCTGGAGCCATTAACAAGATCACCATCATGTATAGATTTCCTTTGCCAAGAATGGATGACTTAATGGATTATTTAAGTGGAGAAAATTTCGTTTCTAAGATAGATTTGAAAAGTGGATATCACCAAATAAGGATGAGGGAAGGTGATGAGTGGAAAAAAACCTTTAAGACAAATGAAGGGTTGTATGAGTGGCTTGTTATTCCATTTGGATTAAAAAACACCCCAAGTACTTTTATGAGGTTGATGAATGAAATATTGAAAGATTTCATTGGAAAATTTGTGGTTGTATATCTGGATGACATACTCGTCTTTGGCAAGACTAAAGAGGAGCATTTGAGACATCTGACCTTAGTGATGAGGATACTACAATAGGAGAAGATGTTGATAAATATGAAGAAGTCCTCTTTTATGAAGATAGAACTCATTTACTTGGGTTTTGTGATCTCTTCAAATGAACTGAAGATGGATCCAGAGAAGGTGAAATCAATCAAACAATGGCCATCACCAAGGAGTATGTTTGAAGTGAGAGGCTTCCATGGATTAGCAATTTTCTATAGGAAGTTCATTAGAGATTTTAGTGGAATTTGTGCACCAATGATGGATATAGTGAAGAAGAGGCACACGTCTTTTAAATGGAAAGAGGAGGCCGAGAGGAGATTCAATATATTGAAGGAGAAGATAACAAATGACCAATTCTGGTCTTACCAAATTTTGGAAAGACATTTCAAGTGAGATGTGATGCAAGTGGAGTTGCAATTGGAGCAGTATTGAGCCAGGATAATAAATCAGTTGCATATTTCAGTGAGAAGTTGAATGAGGCTAAGAGAAAGTAATCCACATATGATAAAGAATTTTATGCCATAATTCAAGCCTTGAATAAATGGAGGCACTACCTTGTTCCAAAGGAATTTGTCTTGTACATCAATAACAAAGCTTTGCAATTCATAACTAGACAGGAAAAATTTAAACAGAGGCATGCAAAGTGGATTGAATTTATGCAGAATTTTATTTTTGTCATAAAAATATTACTGGAAGTGATAACAAAGTTGATGATGCATTGAGCAGGAGATGTTTGATTCTGCAGGAATTTCAGGTGAAGAACTTGGGGTTTGAACACCTTAAGGAAATGTACAGTGATGATCCAGATTTCAAGGAAGCATACGAAACATGTGAAAATCCTATGCTAAGAGACATGAGCTAGTGGACATAGTATATGATTCAAGAGGGATTTTTGTTCAAGGGAAATCAGTTGTGCATACCAAAATGCTCAATTAGGGATAACCTTTTGAAGGAAAAGCATAGTGGAGGATTAGTTGGAAATTTCGGCCATGATAAAACATTTGCACAGTTGAGACGTTCATACTATTGGCCAGGTATGAGAACATAAGTGATAAAGTTTGTGAACCGATGTAGAATCTGCCAACATGCAAAAAGAAAAATATAGAACATTGGATTGTATCAACCATTGTCAATACCAGAGAGGCCTTGGGATGCAAAAAACATGGATTTTGTATTGGGATTTCCAATAACACAGAGAGGATTTGATTCCATATTTGTGGTGGTGGATAGATTTTCAAAGATGACACACTTTATCCCATGCTAGAAGACTAGCGATGAAACACATGTTGCAAATTTATTTTTCAAGGAAGTTGTTCGACTTCATGGATTACCCAGAAGTATTTTCTCATACACAGATACCAAATTCGTTGGTCATTTCTGGAGAACACTATGGAAGAAGTTGGGAACATAGTTTTCCTTCAGCTCAACTTATCACCCTCAAACAGATGGACAAACTGAGGTTGTGAACAAAAGTTTGGGAAACTTATTGAGGAGTCTGGTCACTGAGCACCATAATTAGTGGGATCAGATTCCGCCACAAGAAAAATTTGCATACAATGACTCACCAAACAGGAGCACTAGAAAAATCCCATTTGAAATACTATATGGAATGCATCCAAGAGGAGTAGCTGAGTTGAGAGACTTGGAACAAAGTGAGATCAGAAGCGCGAGAGCAGAAGATTTTGCTGCAGAAATGCAGAAGCTCCATAGCCAGATCAGAGAGCAGTTGCAGAACTCTAGCCAAGAGAACAAGCGCATAGTTGATCAACATCGCAGAGAGATTAAATTTGAAGTAGGAGATCAGGTTTTGGCACATCTTGGGAAAGAAAGGTTCCCAAGGGGAACGTATAACAAATTGAAGATGAAGAAGATAGAATCATGTAAAATTTTAAGGAAGTTTGATGCAAATGCCTATGAAATTGAGTTGCTAGATGATGTGGGTATATCACCCATATTCAACATATCATACTTGTATCCTTACAAGGAAGATGACACATGGATATCAGAAGACCAGGAGAAGATTCAGTGGGACAAGAAAATGCCTATAGAAGAAAAACCACAGATGGAGAAGATCGTTGATCAGAGGATTGGAAAGAAGATGAGGAGGAAGAGTTATTTTGAATATTTGGTCAAGTGGAAGGGACACCCGATAGAAGATGTTAGTTGGGAAAATGAAGTTGATATCCAGAAGCATGGAAAGTCGGTGCAAGAGCTCATGGAAGGGAGTCCATGAATTTTTTTCCAAGGGAGTATGATGTAGGAGCATCATCAACAAGCACGCGTGGTAGGACAACTCAGCGCCTTTGAATCATTTCAGAATATTTAACGTTGGCGTTTCCTGCAAGGGAGCTGATTGAAAAACGGAAGAAGATCAAACACCTGGGAGCGGAATGATCACAAGTGATCTTGAAGTTTCACTCCTAATATTGAATGTAATGGAAGTTAGGTAGCATTTAGGTTTTGTTTTCGAGTAGACGAGTAGTCGGGGGGGAGGGGGGGACCCTAAGAACCCTCTGAGATAAATAGAGGTTTTGTATGCCTGAAGAAGCTGCTGCAAGTTAGTAGGAGTTTGTTGTGACTTAGTTTTTGCTGAGATTTGTTGTTGTTTATCATAGATGTAGCCATTTACTTTTGAATGAATATAACAGAGAAAAATTGATTAAATGCATGGTGTTTCTACTGTTTACAATTCTATGTTATTGTTGTTTTCATGAATGCATGAGTTATAATATTGAATACATGAAACTGTGAAGTGTTTAGATAAGTTTCGTTTGTTTTCTCTTCGTTGAGTCCGTGTAAGGTGTGCATATAGTCCGCAAGGAGTGCATTGACAGAGTTTTCTTAGACTCAGAAATCTCAGAAGGGATAGCGTGAAACTTCTCTTTGCAAGGAGTGCAAAGTGACTGCTACAAGGTGTGCATAGTCGTCCGCAAGAACTTAAGTCTTGCATGAGAATATTTTGCAAGGAGTGCATAGATCCGAAATTTGACTAAGTGTTGAAATAACCCTTTAAGGAGTCAAAATAGTAGAAGGAGAGAAATCTCAGGAGAGATAACGAGATAAAGATTCAAAGGGGGGTGAAGTTCTGAAGGTTTTACAAGTCATCAGATAAGATCCATCCAAGAGGAAGTGGGATCATTCCATGCCATTGGATCTGGGTAAAGCGCATGAGATTTAAGTCTCTGCGTGCATATAGAAGCGGGGATTCATCAAAGTCCCGAAGAGACCAGAGACCGTCCATCATCCATAGGGATAGGTGGCGAAAAATCCATAAATCCAGAGAAAAAGCACTTTGGGAGTTTGTGGATGAGGAGGAAGAAAATTCGTCGAAGATCCAAAATAGATATTGGTCATTGGTTTCCAGGGGGCTACGTGTCAACAGATCTGAAGCTTCAGGAAAAATCACTTCGAATATTTCGATCGAGAGTTGAAACTCTTGAAACCCAAAATCTGAAGTGAATCTAGACCGACAGATCTAGAGGGATGCGTGGAAATGGGTCGTGAGCTTCAGGAAGAAGAAAAAGTGGAGTGTTGAAACTCCCGAAGTCCGAATAGCTGAAGTAGCTAGGAGTTGTTGATCTGTAGGAGGACATGCGTCAACGGATTGTGTACTCCGAGTAAAACGTTCCAGGAAAAAATGAGCATGGAGAAGTTAAGAATTTAAATCTATGAAACTTGAAGATCTGAAGCGAATCATAGCCGTCTGATTCAGGAGGACACGCGACACAAATTTGTGGACTCCGATAAAAACCTGAAGTAAATTCTAGCCATCTAATTTAGGAGGACATGCGACATAAATCTACGCACTTCAAGGGAAGGTGAAAGTTGAAAGTTGAGTTTTCCAAAGTCCAAAGACCCGAAGCATTCACAGTCGTCGATATGCAGGAGACACGCATCAATAGATCATGATATTTGGATAAAATCACTTTAGAAAGATGAGAGTTGATATTTTCGAAGTCCAAAGTCTCGAAGCGGCTAGGGCCGTCGATTTGAGGAGGACAGGTGTCAGTAGATGTTCCCTTTTCGGAATGTAGCCACTGTGGAGAGAGCAGAAGTTGAGAGTTGAAATTCCGGAAGCCCAAAATACGAAATCAATCTCGACCATCGATTTGAAAGGGACACGCGTCAACAGATCACGAAGATCTAGGGAGGCATGATCTAGAGAGAAGGAAGGAAAGAGATCTGAATTGTTGATTGAGAAGTCCCACTTGAGATCGTGAGATCAACGATCACGCTTGATTGTGGGACCAGAAAGCGCTTGGACGTTAAAATTTCGAGAGCGAGCCACAATTTAAACCACAATATTGGCAAAGGGATACGTGACAGATGGAGGTGAAATGCAGAGAGAAAAGTGGTATGGTCTCAAACCAATTTTGGCCACTCCGCAATCGCATGTTTACGTGAGGTCACAGCTCAAGGTCACATGCGGGAGAGGACTAAGAAGATAGGAGCTAGTGCATAAATTTCGAGAGTACAACAACATGAAGGAAGAGGTCGTGGGTGCCATAGAACCTACACCAGAGGACTGAAAGGGCCTGTGTTAAATCATAAGTGAGACCACTGAGGTTTTAGTGAGCCGATTTGGCTTGGAATCGAAGATCCTTGACTGGGAGGTCGCGTAGCCCCTTAGGAGAGAAGGAGGGTCTAGATCAACCTAGTATTTAGAAAAAGAAGTATGTAATAGACATACATACCATTATAAGGTTCATATGATCATGTTATTACAACTATGATAAATTTTATTCTACAGTGAATCAACATCATATAGTTGGCTCATATAAAGAAGGCACCTTCACACCTAATACAACATCCATCAATAGAGAAAGATCACTTTTCTTCAAAATCCATAGGACATCACCTTCTTTAAAATACTAAGAGGGATTGATCTCTCCTCCACTTTATTTTCTTAGCCAATGTTTATTTTTAGTATTTGAAGAAATAAGATCTATCCTAGCACCCAATGCATCACTTTTTATTAATGATATGTGCGTTCATAAGGAATATGAAACATTTTTTAATATATGCATGGGATCTAGTAAATGAGAAATATTAAGATGCTCCAAAAATGGAAGCTCATAAAATACAAATTCATTTTCATCCCAATGGGAATTTTCTTAACATAAGTGTAAAAAAATTTAAGATCGTTGAACATTGGTTCCCCATTTGAATTAAACAATTTTGTAATTTCCTTCTCCTTCACTTTGTCATATGCCCTAATCCAATCTATCGATCTCTACATTCTCTTTGGTTTACCATTGAAAGTATATGTTTCTCTTCTACAAGGGTGGTATTTCAGAAGGAATACCCTCACACATTCGTACACCAATTTTTATAGGTGGTTGGACCACCTAACCTTTATAGAAGGTCTACAAATTTTACATCCAAGATACCCTTTTGTTACAAGACTTGTGATGTTACTGTATATGAAACATGTTAGCACCAAAGAAGATAGTTGCACCAAATTAAGCATGTCAAATAATTTTACAGATATAAATAAGTCAATCAACATGCTTACCAAATCAAACTCCAAGTCATAAATAATTATGTGTGGTGTATGTACATATGTTGTACAACATAAAATACCTCTCCATCAGAATGGGTCTTGATACACCATATACATGTATCCTTTCCCATAATTTATTCAATTCATCGATCAATGGTTGGAGGTAGGCATCCATTTTCTTCACTTGTCATCTACTAGGAACTATAAGAGATAACATTAGATGTTCATTCTTCACAAACAATTGTGGTGGGATATTTTTATTGATCACTACCACTAGATAAATAGAACAATTAGTGTTTTGAAAATCATACGGGCTAAATCCATCCATGGATATACTCAGTTGAAGGATTCATACTTCATCCTTGAATTTATCGATCCATGTATCCTTTATATGCTTAAGGGATATTGGATCTAATAGGATCCACATAACTCTTGGCCCATTTTTGTGTGAGGCATACCACACCTGAAAGATGGCTACTTCTTACAATGAAATAACCTTTGAATCCTTGGGATTATTGGAATGTTCCTCAACATATTATGAGGAGGAGCATGTACCTTTGGATTTATGGTACCTTTAGTGCCCATCCATATATATATATATAATGCAATCATTCAAACAAGTGCGATATGATATGCACTCAACACCCAATCTTTTAAATAGTTTCTTTGCCTCTTCTCAGCTTCTAGGGAGGATATTAGCACTTGGAAGTACCTTTTCTTTTTGTAACCTGCAATTAGTAGGAAACAAAAATGTACACTATCATCGAACACTCACTTTTCATTGTTGATTGTGTGACAATATTCATAAGATATAATAGGTTTAATGGTTAGTTACCTCATTAGTGTCAAGAAACATGTGTATGACACACCATACATTTATTACAAGTTGTATAGTAACATTTTTATCCCTAGTTGAGTATACCTTATCCCACATCCAAAGAGATGTGTCATGGAAAAAACTTTTGAGCTTTCAAAGAAGGTATTGATGATATGACCATCATCCCTTCACTCGTCCTGTCTGAATAAATGTAACAACATTCCTTTCATGGCATAGGTATCCTATAAGAAATAATCCATACCAACCTTTATATCATTATTATCATTCCAAACATGTGGAGAACTAGTGTTACTATAGACATTTTGAATTGGTGACCTAGGACATAGTGGGAATTAAATAGGTAGTTGATTCAACCATGCTTGGTATGTTTTCTCTCCTATGCTAATTATGAATCCTTCTCTCAATTATACATCATATAGGGTGAAATGGTAGATGGTAGATAAGTCACTCATCTTCAAAATATTGATTACAAAACTATTGAATATTAAATTGATGATATTATTAAACAAAATGCATTTAGTATGTTCAAACATTAGACCAAGCATTTATTAGAAGCATGGAAATGTTTTTTCTAATACTACACATGAAACCAACCACTTTATAAAACAAGTATTGAAATAATCAATAAATTTACATTAATTCCATTGAAAATCCAAAAATACAATTACTCAATGATATTTTTCTTATGCCCCAAGGGGATGTCTACATGTAGTCCAAAGGTAAGTCATATTTGACAAGCAATTGTTGGTCTACGAAAATTTATAGTTTATTAACAACTTATCACTAGGAGACAAACTACGTATGTGTTAAGGCCCTTGAGGCCCTATGTTAAGGCCCTAATAAGAATTCATTATTAGTTTATTTGTTATATCAGTAGGTCGTCTAGAACCTTTCATTGTACCCTTACATTATAATTGTACCCTTTGTCCCTTGTATATATAGCAAGGAGACCTAGTCTTAGGATCATCATATTTATCTTGTGAATTAGATATATTGTAAACTTAGGGTTCCCCCTCGAAATGGATTTTATTCATTTACTTTCTATCATTTTCAAGGTGCTTGGTTCATAACATTTGGTATCAAAAGCATTGATCCTAGGGTGTTTCTACTTCAAGCGAGTCATCTTGGAATTTTCTCTTTAACTTTGTTATGGGATGCTTCAGATAGTGAAATTTGGATATTACCTAGGAGACATATCATAGTATGTCTCGTAAAAATTTCAAGATCTGACTTGTTATACTTTCTAAGATATAGCCTATGAAAGATAGGGTTTTTTACTCATCTTGAAATCAATTTTAAACGAGTCATCTTGGAATTTTCTCTCTAACTTTTTTTATGGAAAGTTTAAGATAGTGAAATTTTCTAGATACTAAGGAAAAATTTCATAGTATAGGTGTTCAAAATTTTAGGTTTTGGTTCACTATACTTTCAGAGATATAGTCCATGGAATAAAAGGTTTATGACTAATCCCGAAATCAATTATCTTGGCATTTTCGCTGAAATTTTTTTCAGTGAAGTTTCAAACTCTTAAATTTAAAAAAATCTGAGTTGGCATAGTGAAGTACATGTGGATTTTTTTGTATTTTTAATAATTATATTTTATGATATATTTCTTTTGGAAGTTAGGGTTTTCGCATAAGTTATTTTCTAGTGATTTTAAGAGTTTTTTCTGTGGTTAGCAAGCTCATTTTTAATTTTTTTTAGAGACATGTCCCAACATATTTAAATAACATAGGATATTTTGTTAAGAAGGTAAAAATGCGGTTGTGGAAGAATACACATAGGAAATGCACATGGATTCACGTGGTTGGAAACACATTGTCTCACTTGGTTGCAGACCCCTTCAAGTAATACCACATTAGACAATACGTGTAGATATAATATCACTTCCACATACCATTGGTTATATAGGAATTCCCCTAGGTATATCTGAAAATAACTTTAGATAAGTGTTGATCCTCAAATTTGTTAAATCTTTTGCAATCTCTCTTAAATATTCCTTTCCCATATTAAGAAAATTTTTGAGTTTGTCCCAGGTTCATAATGCATTGTCTAGTCTTGTTCAACTTATGTGATCACCAAAATAAACCATTGATTTATGTCGCCTCCATTTTGAACTTATACTTAATAAATTTCCAAAACTGATTCACCAAGAGTCTAGGCTACTTTCCAGATTGTCTCATTTATACACACGACCCTGTCGTCCCGATCCATTTCTTAACTTAAACCAATTATCCATAACTTACAATGGATCCATGGGATGTTATGACTCTTCTCCATACTCCCACTATCTTTATTTCCTATAACCCTACAATCTCTCAACATTTAGTCAAATTCTTGAAGTCTTACCGCAGGTCTATAGTGATTCCATCACTCATCCGTATACTATCCCCAACCTCACGATCATGTTGCCCCGTCATTCTCTTACCCCACCATTTCATTACCATGTTGTTCTTCCATCCCAATTTCCACCACCTCGTGGTAACCTAGGTCTTGTCTTATCACATTCCCCTATGTACATTTAATACACATCTTTCGGAAATGACTAAAATTGGTTAAGTGTTAGTTTTTTTTATTAACGGTGATATTCTCAAGACAATTCCTCATCAATTTCAATATTAATTTGTATTAATGATCTTTGAGTCAATATCCCTGCAGCGTGTTAAGATAAATAGGTTTATTTTGAAAATAACATTTTGAAAAGAATTGTACATTAATCTGTCAACTTGATTAAGTATGACAACTTGGACAAAAGAACAATTTTGTGGAGATACCATCAACCTACTTGGATGAGAAGATCAAATATTTCAATGGTCGAGGGAATATATATATTACTCTTCACTACCACTTTTGGAGAAGAATTTAAACCAGATTTGGATGTCAGGAATTGCTTTGGTAGGATGCGTTCTAGAAGTCTATGATTTGAAGGTGTCAATTGCATGGTGCATTAATTAATTTGAAAAGAATTGGAGAATATTTCAGTTGCAAGGGGAGTCTTCTATTTCCTTATCTCCTTCAGTCTTCAAGAGGATGCTCAGAATCCCAGAGTTGATGATGAATTTCAAAGGAAATGAAGCCCAAGACTTTTTGAAAAAAAAAATGGAGAATTGGAGCTTCTACAAGAATATCTTGAATACCCAAATTATTCCAGAGGACTTTCAAGCATTCAGGTCAGTTGATGTAGCCCCCCTTCCCTCCTTGGGATTCTGCAACCTCCCAGTCTTGGATCTTCAAATTCCTTGAACTGAATCGATTGTTCAGGCCTTCAATAGACCCAGAACAAGTGACACGCAGGTCCCTTTGATGTTACCTGTAGGTTCGGGTTACTCACAACCTTTCTCTCTGGCACTTTGGCAACACCAATTTATGAGTACTATCTCCTGTGCTAGACTGCTTTTCCAATGTCACCATGGGCCATCTCCCTTCGTAACTTCGGCTTCAACGATTTTACGAACTCTGCCCTTGTTTCCCTACGAAACACTTTATGCTGCAATACACAGATCACTGTTGCGTGTCCGCCTGGATTCGATGGTCTAGCTATACTTCGGCCTTTGCGATTTCACGAAGGTTGCACTTGTTCCACGAAAATATTTTGAACCTCTACCTCCCAAACTCTCCAATCCACTACCATGTGTCATCCTCACAACCAACAAATAAGATTCACCTCGTGACTTCGCGACTTCAGTGACCCTGCTTCTCACAATACTTCAAAACACTCTGAACCACAAAGTATCGAAGGCTCCACAACTATCCTTCATGTAGCTCTCCCAGATATGATGGTCTGGAACAATCTTGCTCCTTCTTGGACAGATCTTACCCGTTAATTTTGGGAAACCTTAAAGGGATCCTCCCTTTGAAGATTTCTCATCGCTCTCCCTCTTGAGTTGTTCTTTCTTGAAATTTTTCTCCTTAGAGCACTTTCTTTGACACTTAGTCAAAACTAACCCTGTGCACGCCTTGCAACATGCTTTCTTCCACAACTTAGCTTCTTTGTGGACGAATACACATACCTTGCAACAGTTCTTCACACCCTTTTGTAAACAAACTTACACCACTCCTCCTGATATTTTGAATCAAAGACTCTGTCACAAACTCCTTGTGGACAATATGCACTCTCTACATACAAGGCTCCAAGTTATCTCTCTTGGAATTGTTTATCCTCAACACTCTGAACTTCTCAGAATGATTCTTCGAAACTTAGCCAAGTATCGACTCTGCGTACACCTTGTAACATGATTCCTTCAACTTAACTCTTGAAGGGTGATTGTGCACTCCTTGAAACTATCCTTCCATGGCTCGATTTTTCCTCCTGAACAATGTGACTCTTGGTGCGTTTTCCACCTACACACACTCTCAAGCTATCAGTCTTGAATTTTTTAGTCAAAACAGACTCTGTCAATGCACACCTTGCAGACATGTATGCACTCCTTGCATACAAAAGTTTCATGTTATCCGTTCTGATATTCTGAGTCGAAATAGACTCTGTCAACACACACCTTGCGGACAATATGCACACTTGCAGCTGCTCGTAGAAGAGAAAAAAATGAAACTTATCTAATATCTCACATATTCATACATTCAACCATGTAAATACATTCATAACATAAGAGAAAGAACGAAAAGAGAATTGCAAATAAATAGAAAGCCTACCATTCATTCATTCAGATAGACACAACGACACCAAACATTTGGAACAATGCTCCTCTGTTATATTCATTCGACTGTTATATACATGGTTTCATACAATGCTCTTCAACAACTCTACAGCTCCTCAACAACAATGGCAACAACCTCTATAATGGATTTTAGCAATAACCATCAACAACCTTATTTGGGAAACAATACACTTATTTATACAACGCTAGCTCATAGAGATTTCCCTCCAAGCTACAATAGTACTATCTTATCGAAATAACAAAATTCAACTACTAAGGATTTATTACAATAATTTTTTGTTACAAACAGATAAGATCAAACACATTGAATCTGTATTGCACACGGCTTCATTAAAAGAAAATGCATTCCCTAACGATCTCATGCGATCGTCCAGCTCAAAAACATTAAATATGTTCTTAAATTACAATATTTTCAAATGTTTGCGTGATATTCCTTCTTAATTTCAAAATATCACTTCAAAATGTGCGCTAGTGTGCTTAGTTTTCCTCCACTCATGCTTTGCTGGCGATGTTCCTGCATCATACTCCTCTGGGAAAAAATTCATGGACTATTGTCCCTGAGCTCCTGCACTGACCTTCCATGCTTATGAATATCCTCTTTGTTTACCCAACTGGCATCTTCTATTTGGCGTCCCTTCCACTTTACTAAATACTCAAAATATGTCTTTCTCCTGGTCTTCTTACTAGTTCTTCGATATATGATCCTTTCCATCTGCGGATTTCTTGCTATAGGCATCTGCTTCTCCCACTTTATCTCATTCTGATCTTCTGATCCTCTGATGTCATCTTCCCTGTAAGGATACAAGTCTGAAATGTTGAATATGGGCGATATACCCACATCTTTTGGAAGCTCTATCTCATAAGAATTTTCATCAAATTTTATTAGTATCTTGCACGGTCCTATCTTCTTCAGCTTCAGCTTATTATATGTTCCCCTTGGGAACCTTTCCTTTCTGATATGTGTTAGAAATTGATCTCCAACTTTGAATTGAAGTTTTCTACTATGTTGATCAGATCTGTGTTTTTATTCATTGTTTCTCCTTTGCAACTTCTCTTTGATCCAATTATGAATATTCTGCATCTCTACAACATCTTCTGCTCCAACGCTTCTGAATTCATTCTGCTCCAGATCTCTCAACTATGATACTCCTCTTGGATTTATTCCATACACTATTTGGAATGGACTCTTTCCTGTACTTCTGTTTACTAAGTCATTATATGCAAACTCTGTTTGTGCTAGAATCTGATCCCATTGACTATGATGTTTAGTGACCAGACTCCTGAGAAAATTTCATAAACTATGATTCACCACCTCAGTCTGTCCATATGTTTGAGGGTGATATGAAGAACTGAAGGATAGTTTTGTTCCCAGTTTCTTCCACAATGTTCTCCAGAAATGACCAAGAAATTTGGTATCTCTATCTGAAACAATACTCCTGGGAAATCCATGAAGTCTCACAACATCATTGAAAAACAAATTTGCAATGTGTGTTGCATCACTAGTCTTTTGGCATGGGATAAAGTGTTCCATCTTTGAAAATCTATCAACTACCACAAATATGGAATCACTTCCTCTTTGTGTCCTTGGAGTAACACACCCACTACCATAATCAAATTTTCGTTTATTTCTGCAGAATCAGAGCCCCCGAAATATCTACGGAGGCCTAGCATAAGCTAGCTCTTTCTCTCTCTCTCTGCTCCCATGTGATCGCGGGTCATGATCACAGGTCAAATAATCATGGTGCCTCTTTGTATTTCGTGCCTCAGCGCTACAGGGATGTTGAATTGTTCGACTCTGCAACCGCCGAACCCCGGTAGGGTTAGTGGCTGGCCAATAGGGACGAATCCCTACAGGGTTAGCAAATGGTCATTAAGAACGGCCCTATCGTGTGGTTGAGTAGAGTATAGGTGGGGAGAGGGGAAACACGACATGGTGGGTGATGTGATAGGAGACGGGTCCCACTTCACACGCCACACCATTCCGTACCCCCCCCAATTAAAGGCAGAATGGCAAGGGGGGTCCAGAATTCGCCTGAATGTCATTGATTAAGGCGAATAAATCCTTACCATTCCAGAGTTGCGCGTTCAATTCTGGACCCCCCCCTCACCGCTAAAGGAAAAACATCAAGGGGGCTCCGGAATGAAGCCTCAGCCGTAGATCTGGCGGGTGGACTTTGGCCGTCCAGATCTACTCGCCACTTACCCTAAGGCGCATTCGCACCCCGACTTAAAGTTGACATATCTTCCTCACATCTGACGGTCGTTATAGACCCTGAGATCCTCCGAAAGAATCTCATCCGTTCATCAGGACTTAACCACATGATAACATCTTGATATTTATAAGTTTGGATTTTGGGGTTTGAGAGCACAAGGGAACATGCCCTTCAGTATCCTGAGTGCCGAAACACCGAAGTGCCAAACAAACCTAAATCGATGATTAGCCCCTTGGATTATGCCTTGGTCAATATGACCTCTTCCCATATGACCACGGTCTCTTTGCCGTCGGGATTTATCAAGGTGAGAGCCCGACCTCTTGTCAACGGAACTCCTGAATCCTTGATCCCTGATTTCCTGAAACGGGTAATCTCTCGACCCGTAGCCTCCCGAAATCGGTCGGTCTACGACTTCTTTGGGGTTTCCACCATGGAACATCCTGATCTCTCGTCACCAGAACTTTTGAGTTCCCGAATCCCAATTTCTCGAAATGGGAAATCTCATGACACGTGGCCTCCTTTAATCAGATGACCCAAATCTATTTTGGGGTTTCTACCATGGAATGCCCCAATCTTTCGTCACCAGAACTCCTGAGTTTCTGATTCCCGATTTCCCGAAATGGGAGATCTCACGACACGTGGCCTCCTTTAATTGGACGACCCAAATCTATTTCGGGGTTTCTACCATGGAATGCCCCGATCTTTCGTCACCAGAACTCCCGAGTTCCCGATTCCTGATTTCCCGAAATGGGAGATCTCACGACACGTGGCCTCCTTTAATCGGACGATCCAGATCTATTTCGGGGCTTTCACCCTTAATCACTGGGGGTTTAACCCTCGGGTATATCCTAACAGATCCAACGGTTGTCGAGTTTTCCAGCCGAGATCTGACGGCTCAGACAGGTTCCTAACTTGTGCATTCTCCCACGACTTCCTGGACGGGGAAAAATCAACGGCCCAGATGTTCTCATGGAACTTGGGGATCTACGATCCCGATCTCTTCGCTACCCACGAAGACACAGAAAGACAAGGTGGTAAGGCATTTAACATCCTACTTTCTCCTACCAAATCTAACGGTCATGAGTGACCACAGATTTCCCGACAGAATCTCGTCCGTCGATCAACACCTATCAAGGTTAAGGTACTTATCTTTCCAGCTTCTTCTTCTTATCTGACGGTCGTGAGTGACCACATATCTCCCGAAGGGATCTCGTCCATCGATTCGATACTTATCATGGATTTCTTAAGGCCTTGCGCCTTCACGTCCTCCTTCCAGGTTCTTGATGGCTTTTTCAAGAAGGGTATCTCCATGGGGAGGTTTACCCAGGGCACTATTTGAGGAAGATAAGGGTATCTCTTTCCCGAGAACCAGGCGTGAAGTCTGAATTAGATAAACATGCATATAAATAACAATTTAAGAGAACATAAGCCACACGTAGTCTTTCCATTATAAGATACAACTACCAGTACTGATCAAAACATCGTACAGGCATTCTTATACTGAAATTATTCACAATTTCACAGCTTATGAGCATAATTATCAAAATACATATATTTCAAGATGCCAAATCAAAAACACTTATCAGAAAGTAACACCAGGGGTTATGCAACTGCTGAGAGGGGTGCTCATTTCCACCCAACCGTAGGCTCAACGACTCCCAGCGGATTTACCACTAGCCACCCTCGAGCTGAGACCACGATGTTGTGAGACTGCGTCTCTGTTTGCCAGTGACTAGGAGCGAAGGTTACTCTCCTTCCTCTCTGCTATTACCCCTCTGCATATTTCCAGAGTTCTCTTTCTCCCCTCGCGTCGTCCCCCCAATCGCTTCTCCCACATGCCTTGTCCTCTTGCGAGGTTGCGTGTGGCACGATTTCCCTCGTGCTGGTCAGGCCTGACGGCTCTACGGATGGGCGGTTCACCTCCCCATCCCTCATTAATTTTTGAGGAGCCATCTACCTACCAGCCTGCGAGACATTTAATTCAGGGTCAGTGAGCCGCTTTTGGTTCTCCGGGCTAGTGGAGTCCAAATACGGTATTGATTTTCGGTGGAAGTTAACGCTACCTTTCCAGGTTCCTTCCACCACCTTTCTGCAGCCATCGTGGTCTCTTTTTCAGAATATCCCCTCTCAACAGTCCTACAATATAAATTCATAATATTATTCACATTCATCGACCTTTTCCACAAGGTCCATTCACATCACATATTCACATTTTTGAGTTTGCCACAGTTCTTAGCCAGTCCAGTTATTTTTACAAACCGGGGGAAACAGGGTGTTAGAATTACCTCCCCCTTAAAGGAACATCGTCCTCGATGTTCTTATCTTTTAACATGAATTGCATGTACAGAAGTAAACAAAATTGGATATGCCTGTCTCATGGCATCCTCCATTTCCCATGTAGCCTCATTTGGGCCAAAATGTCTCCACTGCACCTTTACCTATGCAATAGTTCGGTTCTGGAGCGGGGTTTCCTTTCTGTCCAATATGCATTGGGGTTCTGGTAGAAATTATCCCTCCGGTTCCACCTAGATCACAGACCAGTCAATTATATGATTAGCATCATGTACATATTTCTTTAATAATGAAACATGGAAAGCATTATGTTCTTTTACTGTGGGAGGAAGTGCTAGCCAATAGGCTACAGGTCCCACTTTATTTAGAACCTCAAAGGGTCCACAATACCGGGGTGCCAACTTGGCACAAGATCCCATTTTTAGGAAACTCCTTCTGGGCTCAATTATGAGATATACATGGTCTCCCATTTTGAACTCTCTTGGAGTTCTCTTTTGGTCGGCATAACTTTTATGTCAGTTCTGAGTGACCTTCAGATTTTGTTTTATCTGAGTCACTTGTTATTCCATTTCTTTCAACATATCGGGTCCAAAAGAAATCCTGTTTACAGGGTTACTCCAACTGACTGGAGTATTACACGGCCTACCATAGAGGACCTCGAAGGGACTCATCTTTAAGGATGCTTGGTAGCCGTTGTTGTAGGCAAATTCTATTAATGGCATGTAGTCTTCCCATTTTCTAGGTTGATGCATTACATGCATCCTTAACATATCCTCTAATATTTGATTCACTCTTTCTATCTGTCCGTCGGTTTGAGGGTGATAGGCGGTGCTAAACAACAATTTGGTCTCTAAACCAACCATCAGTGATTTCCAAAAATTGGAAGTAAATTTGGTGTCTCTGTAAGACACTATCTCTTTCGGCATACCGTGCAGTCTGAACATCTCTTTCATGAATACCTAGGCAATATCTATCGCCTTGTAGGTTGATTTGACGGGGATGAAATGAGCAGACTTGCTCAGTTTATCCACCACTACCATAATGGCGTCATTCTGTTTGGTTGAAGTTGGCAATCCAGTGATAAAATCCATGGAGATGGATTCCCATTTCCATTCTGGGATGGGTAAAGGGTGTAATAGTCCTGTGGGGTGTCGATGTTTTGCTTTAACCTGTTGGCACTCTATGCATTGGGCCAAATATTCGGTTATGTCTTTCTTCAATCGAGGCCAATAAAATTGTTTCCGGGTGGCAGTGGTCATTTTCTGGTATCCTGGGTGACCAGTATATGGTCTTTTATGTAGTTCATCCATAATGAACCTCTTCAAGTCGTCACAATTTGGAATGTACAGTCTATCTCTGTAAGTGAGCAGACCTCCTTCGGTCATCTGGTAGCCTTCATATTTTACTCCAGCGGGTTCTTGTTGTAGGTACAGGGTCATAGTTTGAACAAAGGGATTTGTCTCTTATGCATTTATGACTCTGTTCTTGACATCTATCTTGCAGGTACTCACCGCTGCCAGGTGAATTGTTTTCATGCTTCTGCTAAGGGCATCGGCCACCCTATTTTCTTTCCCTTTAATGTGTTTGATTTCAAACTCAAATTCGCTAAGGAGGGCCATCCATCTAGCTTGTCTGGCATTGAGCTTTGGTTGGTCAAACAAATATTGCAATCCATAGTGATCTGTCATAAGTACAAATTTTCTTCCCAAGAGGTAATGCCTCCACATTTTCAAGGCATG
>ML798630.1:497326-529435 GCA_009831015.1 Picea engelmannii | reverse complement strand
TTCTTTTGGTGCCAGTGGCTAACTGTACCAACCATGGCTTGGTTTGTTTTTGTGGCTGTAGTTTACACTTATCAACAGCTCTAGGGGCTATATAACTCAAATTTGAACCAGGGTCAATCAAAACAGACACCAGATGGTTGAAATTCATACCTTCTATTTCCACCATTGAAGCTTGGTGGTCAGCTTGGTTATTATCCAAGGTTGCATAAATCTGTGGCACAATCCCTACCAAATCATTGATTGTGGTAGCTTCCTGAATGTTATAAAATTTCCGACTGTTCTGTTGTCAGTGTGGACAATCTATCAGGAGATGTTCTTCTCCGCAACCCTAGCATTTCAGAGGTTCTCTCTTTAGGTTATCAGTCTTTATTGGTATAGGTCCAGAAGTTTTATTTCCGTCTGATGAGGGAAAGTTCTGTTGGAGTACACTCCGGGCTGGAAAGTTCATTCTGGGGTTCTTCTTGTAGTTCTTAAATCCTGAGGATTTGATCCCCTTTTTCTGAAATCTCGAACCACTCTTCTGTTTCTAGTCTCCACGAGACTCTGCCCGATGTCCATATTTTTCATGACAATATGTTGCCTTTCGAATAGTGTCTTCTAAGGTCTTTGGCTCATCAAATTCAATTCGGTTCTGGTATTCCTTGGGTAGCCCACTGATGAAGCGTTGCACCTTCGCCTTCTCTGCTTTGATGTAGGGTACATATCTCAATAAGTCGAGGAATTTGTAGACATATTCCTCTATAGTGAGTTTCCCTAGTTTGAGTTCATAAAACTCTTTAGCCTTCTCGTCGAAATATTTTTCCGACAAATACTTCTTTCGGAAGTATTTCTCAAACTGTTTCCAAGACAGGTCCTCCTCGCAGACCCCTTTCATATTCTTAAGATCTTCCCACCAGATGGAAGCTTTTCCGTTCAGATTGAAAGTGGCTACTCAGGCTTTCAAATTCTCTGAAAAATCATGGACTCTGAATTATTTCTTCAGTCCAAGTAGCCAAGCCTTGACTTCCTCTCCCTTCTTTATCTCACTGTCAAAGGAGGGAGGTTTGGCCTTTCTGAATTCCTCAAATTTATGACCCTTGGAAGTCTTTTGCTTCTTCTGTTTTCTTCGAGAATAGGAATCGGTCCTACTGCTGGAAGAGCCTTCTGAATCACCAGCTTCCTTCTCAGAGGAATTGTCTGGCACTGGTCCTTTACCTCTGGGGTGGACCTTCCTTGAGGTGCTCCTCTCAGTATGGACATTGATATGACCATGTTTCTTCATCTCAGGTTCATGCTGCATTTGTCGTTGTAGGTCAGATAAGCTCTGCAGTAAAACTGCATTAATTTCAGTTTTCTTTTCTTGTTCTTTCATCATCCTTTCATTGTCGGCCTTGCAGCTTTACAATTCAACCATGAGACTTCTCACAATCTCAACTAGATCCGGAGGGGCTCCTATTGCTCTTCTTTCATCAGACTCTTCATCTATATTATGGGAGCCTTCTCCCATCTCTTGGTGAGTCACCATTCTCTGCGTCTGTAAATTCCCATGACTGATCGTCCTCTTGGGTGAAAAGACAAACGCTGGTTAATAGTCAAGAGTTAGATACATTTTTATAACCTACGCATAAATTCATAACTCTTTCACATGCATACACAGTCGGGTTCTCGTTTACAAGTTTTGATCCTAGATAAGAGAGTTAAGTTAGGGGGTTGCTCCTCTTAGGAGTGCTTCGAACGGAGCTTATGCGCAACTCATTCATGAGCCCAATTAGGTTGAGTATTGTCACCATGCTCTGATACCACTTTGTAACACACCCACTACCATAATCAAATTTTTGTTGATTTTTGCAAAATCAGAGCCCCCGAAATATCTATGGAGGCCTAGCATAAGCTAGCTCTTTCTCTCTCTCTACTCCCATCTGATCGTGGGTCATGATCACAGGTCAAATAATCATGGTGCCTCTTTGGATTTCATGCCTCGACACTACAGGAATGTCAAATCGTTTGACTCTGCAACCGCCGAACCCCGATAGGGTTAGTGACTGGCCAATAGGGACAAATCCCTACAGGGTTAGCAAATGGCCATTAAGAACAACCCTGTCGCACGATTGAGTGGAGTACAGGTGGTGAGAGGGGAAACACAACACGATGGATGACGTGACAGGAGACGGGTCCCACTTCACACGCCACACCATTCTGGAAACCCCCCCCCCCATTAAAGGCATAATGGCAAGGGGGGTACGGAATTCACCTGAATGTCCTTGATCAAGGCGAATAAATCCTGACCGTTCCAGAGTTGCATGTTTGATTCCGGACCCCCCCTCATCGCTAAAGGCAAAACAACAAGTGGGCTCCGGAATGAAGCCTCAGTTGTAGATCTGGGCAGGTGGACTTTGGCCATCCAGATCTTCTCACCACTTACCCTAAGGCGCATTCGCGCCTCGACTTAAAGTTGACATCTCTTCCTCACATCTGATGGTCGTTATAGACTGTGAGATCGTCCAAAAGAATCTCATCCGTTCATCGGGACTTAACCACATGCTAACATCTCGATATTTATAAGTTTGGATTTCGGGGTTTGAGAGCACAAGGGAACATGCCCTTCGGTATCCCGAGTGTCGAAATGCCAAAGTGCCAAACAAACCTAAATCGGTGATTAGCCCCTTGGGTTATGCCTTGGTCAATATGACCTCTTCCCATATGACCATAGTCTCTCTGCCATCGGGATTTATCAAGGCGAGAGCCCGACCTCTTGTCAACAGAACTCCTGAATCCCCGATCCCCGATTTCCCGAAATGGGTAATCTCTCGACATGTAGCCTCCCAAAATCGATTGGTCTATGACTGCTTTGAGGTTTCCAACATGGACATCCCAATCTCTCATCACCAGAACTCCCGAGTTCCCGACTCCCGATTTCCCGAAATGGGAAATCTCACGACACGTGGCCTCCTTTAATCGGACGACCCAAATCTATTTCGGGGTTTCTACCATGGAATGCCCCGATATTTCGTCACCAGAACTCCCGAGTTCCCGAAATGGGAGATCTCATGACACGTGGCATCCTTTAATCGGACGACCCAAATCTATTTCGGGGTTTCTACCATTGAATGCCCCGATCTTTCGTCACCAGAACTCCCAAGTTCCCAATTCCCGATTTCCTGAAATGGGAGATCTCACGACACGTGGCCTCCTTTAATCGGAGGATCCAGATCTATTTCAGGGCTTTTGCCCTTAATCACTGGGGGTTTAACCCTCGGGTATCTCCTGACAGATCCAACGGCTTTCGGGTTTTCCAGCCGAGATCTGACGGCTCAGACATGTTCCTAACTTGTGCATTCTCCCACGACTTCCTGGACGGGGAAAAATCAACGGCTCAGATGTTCTCATGGACCTTGGGGATATACGATCCCAATCTCTTCGCTACCCACGAAGACACAGAAAGACAAGGTGGTAAGGCATTTAACATCCTACTTTCTCCTACCAAATCTAACGGTCATGAGTGACCACATATTTCCCGACGGAATCTCGTTTGTCGATCAACACCTATCAAGGTTAAGGTACTTATCTTTCCAGCTTCTTCTTCTTATCTGACGGTCGTGAGTGACCACAGATCTCCTGACGGGATCTCGTCCGTCGATTCGATACTTATCAGGGATTTCTTAAGGCCTTGCGCCTTCACGTCCTCCTTCCATGTTCTTGATGAATTTTTCAAGAAGGGTATCTCTATGGGGAGGTTTACCCAGGGTACTATCTGAGGCAGATAAGTGTATCTCTCTCCCGAGAACCAGTCGTGAAGTCTGAATTAGATTAGCATGCATATAAATAACAATTTAAGAGAACATAAGCCACACGTTGTCTTTCCATTATAACATACAACTACCAGTACTGATCAAAACATCATACATGCATTCTTATACTAAAGTTATTCAAAATTTCACAGCTTATGAGCATAATTTTCAGAATACATATATTTCAAGATGCCAAAGGAAAAACACTTATCAGAAAGTAACACCAGAGGTTATGCAATTGCTGAGAGGGGTGCTCGTTTCCACCCAACTGTAGGTTCAGTGACTCCCAGTGGATTTACCACTAGCCACCCCCGAGATGAGACCACGATGCTGTGAGACTGCATCTCTGTTTGCCAGTGACTAGGAGTGAAGGTTACTCTCCTTCCTCTCTACTATCACCCCTCTGCATATCGCCAGAGTTCTCTTTCTCCCCTCGCGTCATCCCCCCAATCGCTTCTCCCCCACGCCTTATCCTCTTGCAAGGTTGCATGTGGTGCGATTTCCCTCGCGTTGGTCAGGCCTGACGACTCTACGGATGGGTGGTTCACCTCCCCATCCCTCATTAATTCCTGAGGAGCCATCTACCTACCAGCCTGCGAGACATTTAATTCGGGGTCAGTGAGCCGATTTTGGTTCTCCGGGCCAGTGGAGTCCAAATACGGTATTGATTTTCAGTGGAAGTTAACGCCACCTTTCCAGGTGCCTTCCACCACCTTTCTGTAGCCATCATGGTCTCTTTTTCATCATATCCCCTCTCAGCAATCCTACAATATAAATTCATAATATTATTCACATTCATCGACCTTTTCCACAAGGTCCATTCACATCACATATTCACATTTCTGAGTTTTCCACAGTTCTTGGTGAGTCCAATTATTTTTACAAACTGGGGGAAACAGGGTGTTACAAAACCCAACACAAAATCCATTCTTATTGCACCCCAAGGCCTCTCTGGAATAGGCAATGGTTGATACAATCCAGTATTCTATCTCTTTTCTTTGGCATACTGGAAAATCTTACATATGTTCACAAATTTCTTCATGTATGCTCTCATACTTGGCCAGTAGTACGAACTTCTCAACTGTGAAAATGTCTTATCATGGCCGACATGTCCGGCTAGACCTCCACTATCTTTTTCCTTCAGTAAATTCTCTCTCATCGATAATTTTGGTATGCACAACTAGAAACCTTTAAAAAACAATCCGTATTGAATCAGATACTTTGTCCACTGGCTTATGTCTCTAAGCACATGATTTTCACACGCTTCATATGCCTCTTTAAAATCTAGATCATCATAATACATCTCCTTAAGGTGTTCAAACCCTAAGGTTTTCACTTGAAATTCGTGCAGAATTAGACATCTCCTGCTCAATGCATCAACAACTTTGTTAGCATTACCAGAGATATGTTTAATGACAAAAGTGAATTTTTTCATAAAATCTATCCACTTAGCATGTCTTTGATTTAACTTCTCCTATCTCGTTATTAATTGTTAAGCTTGATTATCGCTATACAAAACAAACTCTTTTGGAACAAGGTAGTGCCTCTATTTCTTCAAGGCTTGAATTATGGCGTAAAACTATTTATCATATGTGGAGTAATTTCTCTTAGTATCATTCAACTTCTCACTGGAATATGCAACAAGCCTATTATCTTGGCTCAAAACTGCTCCAATTACAACTCCACTTGCATCACATCGGACTTGAAATGTCTTCTTGAAATATGGCAAGACCAGAATCGATTGTTACGTTATCTTCTCCTTCAATATATTGAAGCTTTTCTCAACCTCATCTTTCCACTTGAAAGACTTGTGTCTTTTCTTCGCCGTATCCATCATCAGTGTACAAATTCCACTAAAATTTCTAATGAACTTCCTATAGAAACTCGCTAATCCATGGAAGCTTCTCACCTCGAATATGCTCCTTTGTGATGGTCATTCTCTGATTTATTTCACCTTCCCGGGATCCATCTTCAACTCATTTGAAGAGATCACAAAACCCAAGTAAATGAGTCATGTCTTCATAAAAGAGGATTTCTTCATATTTATCAACAACTTTTCCCACTGCAATCTTCTCATCACTAATGTTAAGTGTCTCAAATGCTCTTCTTCAGTTTTACTGTAGACTAGTATATCATCCAGATATACAATCACAAACTTACCAATAAAATATTTCAATACCTCATTCATCAACCTCATAAAATTACTCGGGGCATTTGTTAATCCAAATCGCATAACAAGCCATTCATACAATCCTTCGTTTGTCTTGAAGGTTATTTTCCACTCATCACCTTCTCTCATTCTTATCTGGTGATATCCACTTTTCAAATTTAACTTCGAAAAATAGTTTACTCCTCTCAAACAATCCATTAAGTCATCCATCCTTGGCAATGGAAATCTGTATCTAATGGTGATTTTGTTTATGGATCTTGAGTCTGTACACATTCTCCATCCTCCATCCTTCTTCGGACTTAACACAGTTGGTACTGCACATGGACTCAAGCTTTCTCTGACCAAAACTTTGTCCATCAAATCTTGGACTTATCTCTTTACCTCCTCATTCTCTTGAGGTGTCAATATGTACGATGCTTTCTTTGGTAGACTCACTCCTGGTATTAGATCAATGTGATGGTTAATACTCGTGATGGGTGAAAATGAGCTTGGAAACAACACAACTCTCCAACAATTCCTGAATTTCCTCAGGCAGATCCTCCATAGAAGTACTTGTAAGGATAACTCTCGGCTTCCTCAATACAACAAACTGCATCTTTTGTTCCTTCTTTCTTTCTCTCAGGACATTCCCAAGACTTGTGTCCTACCTTTCCACAGGAAAAACACTTCACCTCTCCTCCTCCACCTCTTCCTCCTCCTCGAGGAAAATATTTTCTTCCACCACTCTGTCTCCCTCGAGAACTTCCTCCTCTTTCAGACTGACTATGTGGTTTTTCATTCTCAACATTAGGCTTTTGTGCCTTGTCATGGGAAATTCCTTTGCCTCTATTTAGACTTCTTCCTCTTCTTCATTGGCTCTGCTTCCTAGCCAACTTTTCTTCTTCTTTCAGAGAAATCTGATAAGTGTCCTCCATTGTTATTACTGTCATCATGTTGATTTCGTCCTAGATTTCATATCTCAGGCTGTTGATATACCTAGAAATTTTTTCCTCATCTCTCTCTTTCTGTCCAGCCCTGATATTCAGCCTATATAACTCCTCTATGTACTCTTTGATTGTCATTCCTTTATGTCGCAGGTTCTGCAATCTCCTAAACATATTTATCTGGTAATCATGGGGTATGAATTTATCTTTCAAATTGGCTACCATTCTATCCCATCTCTTAATATTTTTATTTCCTTTGCATCTTCTGTCAGCGTGAAATTCATGCCACCACATCGTTGCATGTCCTTTTAATCTAGTGACAATATGTTTCACCTTTTTCTCCTCATCAACATCTTCATAGTCAAAGTACTTATCCATGGATCTTATCCAATCCAGTATCTCTTCAATGTCCAAATTACCTTCATACATTGGGATGTCTATCTTTTCTCTAGCGCCCAATTTTTTTTTTTGTTTGTTAATTTGTGCAGGACCTGTTGGCTACACGATTAACCTGTGGCTTGAGAAACCACGACTCAGGGGCATCTAAGCCATCAAAATCACCCAGGGATCGCACCCGGCCTGAGCCACACCAACCCTTAACATGGTTGGATTTTTTGTCCCCGCAGGTTTCGAACCGGTGACTTTAACATCATAGAGTGGCTTAACAACACACTCCGTCACCGACTATCCTACACCTCGGGGACTCTCTAGCTCCCAATTTAACAACAACTTTCAGCATGCATTCTTCCGCATCATCCTCTACTAGAGCTTCTTCAACTTCCCTTTCTTTGCTTTCTGCATCATTGACGTCTCCAACACCATATGCTCTCCTTTGTGTTGTCTCCATAGCATCCAATTTTTCTCGAAGCTCTCTCAACTCCCTTTCCATAGATCGATTTTCAACATGTGGTTCTGCACGTCTCCTAGGTGGCATGGTGCTGATGTATATGATACTACTTGATGATATCAGACTACCTCTTTATCTCCTCTCTCCCTTGCCTACTGTCTACAAGAAAATTGCTTCTCTAATAACACTTTGATGCAACCCCCCTTCCCTCCTAGGGATTCTGCGACCTCCCGGTCTTGGATCTTCAAATTCCTTGAACCAAATCGACTCTTTGGGCCTTCAATAGACCCAGAACAAGTGACGCACATGTCCCTTTGATGTTACCTGTAGGTTCGGGTTACCCACAACCCTTCTCTTGTAAATGTGTTGAACTTGCATAGAATAGATCTAGCTAGAAAATACTACACACATTTATAGAGAGAAATTGAGAAAGAAGAAGCAAGAGAGAAACAAATGGAAGAATTCTCATTAACTGTTGTGAATAATGAATAATTTACACATGATATGCTATGTATAACTTAATGAGTGTGCACTGGATGAGAACCAATGCACCATAGTGGTTGTATAGAGTGATCTAGACACACACTAATAGTTACGGGAGTGAACTTCCACCTAGTCTAGTCTCTAAGGGAGTTACGGGAGTGAACTGCTACCTAGCTGAGTTAACTAGTCAACTAGTCTTCAATTAACTGAATGAACAAATAATAGTGAGGAGTAGATCAAGGAATCAAGGGTAATGCGCCAGTATGGTGATAATCCCAAGGAAATTGTGCATTAGCTGGTGATGATCCCAATGTTGCATGGTGACAAAACCAATGCAACATCTAAAATCAACTCAACTAGTCAAACTGAAGTGTCAAATGAAAGAGAATATTCTCCAGGTGGAATATTCTCCCCTAAAATATAGGAGACTGGATAATGACTAATTTTGAATAATAAACAAGAAAAAACCTTAGGAAAAATAAATCCTAGGTATGTGTGAAGTAACTCCAACACCCCCCCTTAACATCACTATGGTGAAAATAAATAATGGGTACCGACAATGAGGCCATGTTAGGTACCAAAATACAAAAGATACACTGAAATAAAGTGAGGAAAGAGGGAAAACCTCATGGGAACCCCCCCCCCCCAAGGCATAATGTATGTAAAAATAAGAACTATAGTTTCTAGGCAACTGTGTCCTTCACTCCAAGACGACTTCGCAGAGAATGAAACTTCTGCTCAGTGAAGGTCTTGGTGAAGATGTATGTTGTTTGTTCTGCTGAAGGACATAACTGTAGGTCGATGATCCCCTCATGTACTAAGTCCCATATGTAGTGCATGTGGATCTCGATGTGCTTTGTCCACGGCCTTTGAACTAAATCTCTGCAAAACTTCAGAGTGCTTTGGTTGTCACACCAGATGACGATCGACCGATGAAACTAAATGCCCAACTCAGTGAGAAAATGTTGTAGCTACATATCCTGAATGATTATGTTAACCACCCCTCTATACTCTGCCTCAGCTCAAGATAGAGAAATGGTATCTTTCTTCTTGCTCGACCAACAGATAGGCCCAGAACCAAGACTAAGTGAGTAACCGGATGTGGACTTGTGATCAGTTCTATCACTATCCCAGTTAGAATCAGTAAACCTAATGAGATCTAACGTAGAGTCTGCTGCATAATGAATCCCAAAGGTGATGGTTCCCTGTACGTATCGAAGGATACGCTTTGCAGCCTTCCAATGTAGCTCATGCGGCTTGTTACCTCATGGACCAAGACTCGTTGTCTTCTTGTACCAAGTTGATGTGGTGGATGTTTCTCTACTACTGATGATGGACGATGAAGCACTCATGAAAAAGAGGGTCCTTCCAGGATCTATTGGTCAATCTGGCTCTCGAAACTCCATGTCGACTACAAGTGGGCCTCGAGACATGATCTCCTTAGTTACCCCTATCATGGGGGCGTAACATCAAGATCCTACTTGGGGACATGTGCTCACTGTAGAGCGCATGAGAACCTCTACATCTATGGTATGAACTGTGCCTACACACTCAATAAAAATCATCAAATCGTTGAGGGTGGTGTTATCACCCCTTATTCTTATGAAAAAATGCTAACTACCAAAAATACAAAGCAAATGTTGAAAATACAATTTTCCAATATATTTAATCTAACTATCAATATGATCATAAAAAACATACAAATATAACATAGCAATGATGCAAGATGCAAGAAAATAATTTAAATCAAGATGAAACTATGTTATCATGATATGCAAGATGCAACATATATACAATGCAATGCAGGATGAAAATGCCTACCTAAACCTATCTAATCTAGGTTAGTCTCAATGCTAGGTATAATCATATAAGTAGTACAACCATGATAGCATTGTATCACAATACCTACCCTTGTGCTTCATCATAAACCAAAACACACATAATTCCATCACAAAAGGAACATGAGTCAAAGCATACATTATATCACAACTAATTATAAAGTCTAACTCATGGAGGTGGGAGGGTGGGACAAGATTCTGCCAACTCACATTAGCACAAGAATGCTCAATCCACCTCTAAATAGGGTTGTGATAAGATAAAGACTCATGAGGTTGGCTCAAAGATTCTGAATGTTGACTGCCCTGAATCTTATCACTCCCCAATTCTTGAGAATGGGTGAACAATAATCTGGAGGATGATTGACAACTACTGAGGGGAAGGTTGAGATATTCATATGTCGAACTTTTTCTTGAAGAATTCAACCTACCCTTAAATTCTAAGAAATGTTTTTAGCCAGTAGACATCCAGAGACAATGAACAAGTTTCCCAGTTGCAACCTCAGTGACATAGTGAAATGAAGGGAAAGAGGAAGGATGGAAAATCTTATCACAAAAATCCTTCTCTGGGTAAATCACGCCCTTACCCTCATTGAAATCAGAGCACAATGATGGTTGAAATTAATCCTCTTTGTAGAGTAATCCCAAGTGCTCAAAATAATAAGCATAAAATTCCCCAGGGTACGACCAGAAATCATCATAGAGTGTTGCAGTAATTCATCCTTGGGTGGTTGGAACAAGTATATAATCATGCCATCTTCACATTGCCAAACATATGAATCAATAGCAATCACATATGGTTGTTGTAAAGGAAACAATTTAAAATGATCTTCAATATCGTAAATAGGATCTCCATCATGACCAATCACATCCCATTTATGTCTCCCAACATGTATAAACTCATCAATATTATCAATCACATCATCACCTTTATTGTAACATGAAGGGTCTGGTACATCCAAGGGTTTCTCTAACACTTCTTCACTTTTTGAATCATAAAATACAAAATCATCAAAGTCTTAGAAAGGGAAATGACTTACCACATTCTCTTCTTCTTTTGCAGGAGGAATGGAAGCTTGTATGACTTCATCAAATGGAGGATTAGATACCAACACTTCATCTTCATGAGAAGCTTGGAAGCTTGGATGACTTCATCAAATGGAGGATTAGATACCAACACTTCATCTTCATGAGAAGCTTGGAAGCTTGGATGAATTCATCAAATGGAGGATTAGATACCAACACTTCATCTTCATGAGAAGCTTCTTCATCATCCTCAACATAATTATGAGGTAATTCTTTCTCCTCTCTAAGGATTTGGTCACCTTCTTCATAAATCTCCTCTTTTCTTATGTCATGGAAACGATGGAGCAGTGCTTTGGGGTCTTGTATAAAGCCCCGTTTTTTCAAGAAGGTCTCTTTAAATTGTTGCATGGTCTCAATGATTTTTTCAAGGAGATCATCATACCATATTTTAGTAGTGTCATGAAGAGTGGTTGAGAAAAGATTCATCACCAAATATTTAGATTCATAATCTATGCAATGAAATTGAAAGAAAGCAAAGAAATTACTCATATGTTCTTCAACAACAGTCTCATCATTACTGGAAAACTTGGGCAGCCATTTATTTTTGTACTTAGGAAACATTTGTCGAGGGTACCCTGGGATTTCACTCATGTCCAATGCTTTGAAATTATCACTCAGATCCCATCTTGGACGATCCATGAGTAAAAGGTCAGTTGTTATAATGATGTTCAGTATGGGTTGTCATCAATGGATTCGCCAGATGATCCTCCTTGGATCATCAAAGGAAGTGAGGGAATCACCCTTAGTGGAGTTTCCAGATAATCTTGTAAGATAAGGGCTTTAGGAAAATCTCACCAAAGACATGATTGCAGCCCTATCAACCTTGGAAGTGGCCTTTGGAGGCCCTTGAAATTACATTCTATCCTTTGGATTCATCTTCTTGGTTAGGGTTTTGATGGATGGATGGGCACTGAAGATGATTGGCATGGATTTGGGTGAGGAGACACCTCACTTGAAACTCTTTCATCCCTGGAGGATTCCACTTGGACTTTGAAGGCATGACATCACCTTCTCTTAGCTTGACGTCACTGTTCTAGAGCATGACATCGCCCTTTTAGGGGTTTATGATGTAATTTTGTATTTTGGAATTGTGTTAGAGGTAAATTAAGGGGTCATCCCCACTTATTTTGTTTTGTTGACAAATTATGTGGACAAATTGTATTAGGGTAGCCTCATATAAAAAGGCTACCCTCACATTTCATTTTATCATCATAAATTCTCACCATTTATAAGAGTACTTTTTAAATTTTCACCCTCTAAGGGTTACTAGCTCTTCTTCTCTCATGTGCTATGCTTGGAAGGTCAACTTGTGGATGGCTTTGCTGATTTTAGATGGGAATTTCTTCAATTAGAGTTTTATCTCATGGTTTATTGGATGAAGTAAGTGAATTTTCTGCAATTTAATCCTATGTTGTTAATGTTTCATGGTAAATTTCTTTATTTTATGGTAGACATCTTGCTTGGTGAAACCCTAAGAGAGGAATATAAGTTCTTATTCCTCTCACAAGGTGATTTTTGTCCAAAATTTGTGAAAGATTCCTTTCTAGGGTTAGTGTTTATTTTTCAATAAGCAAGGTTAAGCATGGATATCATTCCATTTTAGCATTTAAACATAACTATTAATGTTGCAGCAACCAATATCACAAGAAGAAGCACCATGCACAAGAACACAAGAAGTATCCTGGGAAACCCTTCTCAACAAGGGAAGAAAACCCAACCAAATCCTTTGCTATATTCTTCAAGAGAAAGACCTTCACCACCAAGAAAACCTATCACACAAGAGGGTGCTCAAAACCTAGAAAACTAGCACCCAAGACATGTGCGCACTTTTCCAAAGAAGGTGTACTTGCTGAAATTTCCAAACTCGCATGAAAGATATGACTCCTTAATGGGGAATTTACCTTTACTTATACTAGACTGAACCTGTCAACATAAGTGTCTATTGTCACAACAAGGCCGACCTCACTAGTTCATAAATTAATTAATATTAACTATATTAATTACCTTTTACATTAATTACCGGTCATATTAAGGTGGGGTCAGCATGTACCCTTTACATCACAATTAGGGTTACAGGCATGTCTACCTCTTGAACAATATAGAAAGGGATCTTATACACCCACTAGTTCTCATCCATTAGGAGCACATCCATAGGGATTTCCATATCACTGGCTCACTGCATTACACAGAAGAACCACTTCTTCACTAGTGCTCAACCACTAGGATCACGTTCACCTATGATCGTCCACATGCATGTCCACTCAACATATCTTCTTTCCCACTGAATTACAAAGGAGAGTCATCTATAGTTTATCGTCAACTCTTCTTCTTAGAGGAGGCTAATACATCATCTTCATTTATGTTCTCATGAAAATGCACCCAACACTTTGGGATTTCACACGTTCACCTTGTGCTCAGCCATAGTGACGTCCAACTCAACATATCTCCTTTCTCGCTGCCTTACACAAGAGAATAATCTGGAGTTCTTCTTAACTCTCTATAAGGAGGAGGTCATCTCTACATTCCAGATCTGTCTCAGATAGGAGCCACACACCCCTTTCATAGGTTTTATCTCAGGTTTGTAAGATGAAGAATATCTCACATAGCTACAATGATCAACATCTCTCAGGTTTGTAAGCTGGAGAATGTCTCACATAGCTACAATCATCAACACTCCCTCTCAACTAGGGAGGCATTCTTCATTATGCCAAGTCTCACACGGATGTACTTTGAACTTTGTCTTGGCTGGAGTCATTAACACTCCCTCTCAACTAGGGAGGCATTCTTCAAAAAGTTAGTTTAGTGAAGATGTCTACAATCTGCTCATGTGCAGGAAGGTACTGCATGTGTACTATTTTCTTCTGCATCATATCTCTGATATAAGGATGTTTCATCTCATCGTGTTTTGATCCATCGGGAAACACTAGGTCTTCGAGGAGATTTACATCCATCTCTTGGTTATCATCATAGGATCCATCTCATGGTCAAGTAAATTTGTTAGAAGCTTGTGAAGCCACATTGCTTCGCACACTTGATGCTATATGCTCTGCCTCTGTGGTACTCAAGGCCATAGAGTTTTGTTTCCTGCTGTATCAGGAAACCACGGAAAAATTCACGGTAGAACAACAATTGGATGTGCTCTTCTGGTCCATTGTACTTTCTACTCAATCTGAATTGACATATCCTACAAACTCAAGTTCACACTGAAGTCATAGCTCAGGCCATATCCAACTATGCCTCGTATATATCTCAATACATGTTTTGTTGTTGTCTAGTGAGTCTATCTTGGATGACTCATGAAATTACTAATCACATTCACTGCATGGAATGAATCAAGTCTGGTGTTAACCAGATACATCAGTGATTAAATTAGTTGTGGATCTGTCTCGTCTTAATCATCATCAATTTTTTTCTTTAGATCTATCATGGTGGATTTTTCATTCTTTCATACTGAGCTTCTTTAATATTTTCACTGTATATTTTCCTTGACTTAGGAAAATCTCATCGGTCTTCTGTCATACTTCTTGTCCCAAGAAGTAGTGCATCATACTCATATTCTTCATCTCGAATTTAAAAGTCAAGGATTACTTGTATCCAACAACAAGACTTTCTAAGTAAGTCATCAAGATCAAGCTCTCGTCACCAACACTGTAATAATATAGGCTTGGATCAACAACACTCTTGCTGAAATCAAAACTCATCAAGAATCTATCTATTTGATATAGTTTCCAACTCATGGATGGTAGTATAGATGGAATTTTATTGGTTTTACTAGAGATAAATCCCTCTATTTGGTGAGAAACCTCTAGCTGTAGATATTTTTTTTCATTTCTCGACACTTCCATCAGCTGCATGTTTGATCTTATAGATCTACTTGGAAGTTATCACAAACTTCTCTTCTAATCCCTGAATAATATCTTATACATCATTCTTTAAGATATAATGATATTCTTCTGATATGGCATCTTTCCATACATGTTCTCTTGTTTATTCTCTAATAGAAGGAGGCTCAACATCAATGAAGTGGCTCATGATTGAAGGTATCTCGAAAATATCTTTTTCTTTCTCGGGATATGCCTTGAGAGGCTTGTATGTTTCTCTGCCTCTTGCAGAGTGAATCTAGGTATGCCTTTTATTCTCTACTGCAATATCTCTGAACATATCAACTGGAGAAACTGGATCAACTGAAATAATGTATGTCTCCCTCTAAACTGCTAAAGGGGGAGAAGGTATTGTCTCACTGTTAATCTACATAAGAGATTCTTTGGGTTTTTTGAAAGGGTCTCTCTTCTATATGGATAACATCTCCTCTTGTCTCACATAATAATCAATCAAATATAGTTTGGACTCCTATACCAGGGATAATGTTCCAATTCTTTGAGGGCTCCCATACTAGGAATAATAACCTTCATTTATTTAAAAAATGAAATCAACTATAAAATTAGAGATCAATTGATTTACCTAGTTTGTAGTCATGCTTTTAGAGGAAGTACATCTCCTCTCTCTTCTCTTCATTCTTTTGAGGTGGATCTAGATCAATGTTGACAGTAGAAGCATATTGTCTTCCCTTCTTCTTGGTTAGACAATTTATTGCATAGTGTCCATATTTGTCACATCTGAAGCACTGAATTTCTGAAACATCTCTTCTTTGATAACCTGGATTTGATGAAGACTTTTCATCTTTAAATGTTTGCCTGAAACTTCTTTTGAATTTTCCTCCTTTCTTTGTATGAAGTGCAAGAGCATGATTTTCTTCTGAGGAATCTTCCTCTACTTATAAGTCTAATTTCTTCTTGAGTACAATATGTCCATAGACGATCAAAGGTTGGTAGAACTTCTCTTCCACTGATACTCTGAAGAAAAGGATCCCACATTTTTGGAATGGTTTTGAGAGTGGTTAAGACAAGTTCTCTATCAAACATGATTTCTCCAATGGTCTCTAGCTATTGTTTAATCTCTGAAATCTTCATAAAGAAGATGGAAATTGTATCACCTTTCGTCATCTTGTTACTTTGAAGTTGGATATTCAAGGTAAGAGCTCTGAGGGTGTTGTCACTTTCAAACATTTATTTTAATGCTTCATACATATCATAAGTCATCTTCATGTTGGAAATACAAGGTAAGAGATGATCTCTTACTGAGTAGATGATTAATTTTATTGCTTTGACATCTTCTTCCTTTCTTATCTTTTTCTCTACATCTGTAGTTGTGTCTGGTAAGGTTTTAGTTACCACATCCAAAAGGTCATATTGTTCAAGGGTGACCTGAAGCCTTGATTTCCAGGAATTGAAGTTGCTTGCTCCATCATGCCTATCTTCTACTAAGTCTTTTTTCTTCATTTGTTTGGTTTCTTCAAACTCTCGCCAACTGGATTTTGAAAACCTAATGATTAGGTTGAATTAGTAACCTTGGATTATGTTGGAATTATGACTACAAACAATCAACTTGATAGTTTCATAGATATGCTTGTTGATTTAAGAAAAAACGTTTCTTCAAGAAGTTCCAGAAATCTAAGATGAAGATTATGCAGGAAATTTCGGCACCCTAGAAACCCTAGGGCAAAAAAAAATCAAAATCCTAGGAATTTGATTTTAAAATCTCCTGGAGATGTGTTGGAGGAGGTCATACTCTTCTATGCCAAAAATAACACCAACGTTCAAGTATTAAGGGATAGAACACCACAGCAAACATGGTTGTATGGATTTTTCTGGAAACCCTAGGAGGGTCGTGTCGTTCTGCAAAAGTGAGAGGAGACTTGGTAGATGCTTGTGAAATGGATTCTTTCAAGACCTATGCTCTGAAACCATGTTGATTTTTCAATAAGAAATGTTAAGCATGAATATCATTCCATTTTAGAATTTAACCATAACCATTAATGTTGCAACAACCAAGATCACAAGAAGAAGCACCGTGCACAAGAACACAAGAAGTATCCTGGGAAACCCTTTTCAACAAGGGAAGAAAACCCAACCAAATCCTTTGTTATATTCTTCAAGAGAAATACCTTCATCACCAAGAAAACCTAGCACACAAGAGGATTCTCAAACCCTAAAAGACTAGCACCCAAGAGAGGTGCACACTTTTCCCAATAAGGTGTACTTGCTAAAATTTCCAAACTCACATGAAAGATATGATTCCTCAATGGGGAATTTGCCTTTACTTATACTAGAATGAACATGTCAACAAAAGTGTCTATTGGTACAATAGGTTCGACCTCACTAGTTCATAATATACTTAATATTAACTAGATTAATGATCTTTTACATTAATTACCAGTCATATTAAGGTGGGGCCGACCTGTACCCTTTACATCACAATTAGGGTTACAGGTAGGTCTGACTCTTGAAAAATATAGCAAGGGATCTTATAAACCCACTAGTGCTCATCCAATAGGGGTACATCCATAGGGATTTCCATATCATTGGCTCACTACATTACACAGAAGAACCACTTCTTCATTAGTGCTCAACCACTAGGATCACTTTCACCTATGCTTTTCCACATGCAAATCCACTCAATAGATCTTCTTTCCCACTACATTACACAAGAGATTCATTTGGAGTTTCTCATCAATTCTTATTCTTAGAGGAGTCTAATACATCATATTCATTTATGTTCTCATGATGATGCACCCAACACTTTCGGATTTCACACGTTCACCTTATGCTCAGCCACAAGAATGTCCAACTTAGCAAATCTCCTTTCTCACTGCGTTACATAAGAGAATCATATAGAGTTTTTCTCAACTCTCTGTAAGGAGGAGGTCATCTCTACATTCCATCTCTGTCTCAGATAGGAACCACACACCCCTTTCAAGGGTTTTCTCTCAGGTTTGTAAGATGGAGAATATCTCACATAGCTGCAATGATCAACATCTCTCAGGTTTGTAAGGTGGAGTATGTATCACATAGCTACAATCATCAACAATTAGAATCCTAAATCCATAAAGTGCTATCAATTTAGGATTTTGGCCCTAGACTTTTTATTTTGACCTAGTTTAAGTTACAATAAGGGAGAAAAGGTTTCTAGGGCCCAAATGTTCTTGTACCCTAGAAATCCCTATTCTCAAGATTCAAAGCCTAAGGCCCAAATGTGCTTGCACCTTAGGGTTTGAATCCTACCTCTTGGTTGAAACTAGATCAAGTTTCAAGCTTAGTTGCATTTGTTGTTATAAGACTCCATAACCCTTAAAATGCATTGGTTTTAAATAATTTTCATGGCGAATTGTTTGGAAAACTCATTTTATCAACTCTCTTAAGCATTCTACTAACCTAACTAACACTAACATTGGAAAACTCAATGGATAATTTGTTGATCTTACAAAAATTTTCTACAACCATCTGATAACACTCTAATTTGTTGCATACACTTTTGTGAAGGTGGTCTAACTTATTTTGGAAAGTGCATCTAACAATTGGATAATGTTCTAATGGATGTATGTTAATTTTTCATGGTTGATTGTTTCATTTCTAAGTACTAATTGTTGTTGTTGTTGTTATAAATTATTTATTGTTACATCATTATTTACTACTACAAGTTTATAAAAACCATTGCAATTTATCTTGTCTAGTGTATTAAAGAGGTATTAATTGAATGTTTGGACTTGGAAATAATCATATATATGTTGTAAAGTGTCCTTGTTTCGGGTAGGTACTCAAACAAATTCATACCTCTTCTCTACATTGACCTAGACCAATCTTTTAGTGATCAAGAGAGGGGGTGATAGGATTGGCTACTATACTTGCTACTTTGATATCTTGAGGTCACTAGGACAGCCTCCATTGTGGTGGACCTCTTCCATCACTAAAACGAGGGAAGTTCTTACTAAGGAGACAATGGTAGGTGTTGTTGCATGTAACTCCAGTCAGTTATTTTCACATGGGCTTGGTTTCTATCATACAAGACTCGTCCAAAGTTTTTTATCCTTGAATTTACTTTAATTAAAGGAAATATTAAAGTAATTTGTTTTTATTAATTAATTATTTAATTAAATGGGTTATTTAAGGAAAATTATAAAATTGGTTAGCATGTAATGTTAGCATTAATCTCAAGTGAGGTGAGAAGTAATATCACCTGTCAATGACTTTGGATATTATAAATATATTATAACTCAAGATTATAAAAGAAAGGATAGGGTGAAGGAGGAAGACACTTGATACTTGTGTTCAGAGATTCGACACAGAGAGGGTTGGATCACAAAGGAATATGATTCAATGAGATCTTGGATAGGTGGAGAAGGAATTCCATCTAGAGATTAGATCATTGAGAGAGAGAACATATATATCCGCAGTGGGTTTTAGCATATCAAAGCCACATGAAAGTGTTGCATCATACAGATCTTTTCGTACAATATTTACATACGTGTATGCCAGTGCTAATGGAGACAGACGCATATACATGGGACCACTTAAGGACATGCATGTACATATTAAAAAACATGCAGACCTAGCCCATGCAACATATCAAACT
The DNA here is from genome assembly GCA_009831015.1 of Picea engelmannii. Taxonomy (NCBI): domain Eukaryota; kingdom Viridiplantae; phylum Streptophyta; class Pinopsida; order Pinales; family Pinaceae; genus Picea; species Picea engelmannii. The sequence continues at coordinate 509,855 of ML798630.1, read as the reverse complement.
TTGCCAGGTTTTTCTGCAATAGTATTTCTCTCGGTGGGCCATTATCCATGTTATAGGAGCCTTGATTTTAACATAATAAAATCATTCTCAACACTGGTTTTCCCTCCAGGGCTTTTCTAGGGGTATCTATCCAAAAATATTGGTGTTTATGTGTGCATGATTTGGTTTCCATTTGTTTTATTCCTCTAGATTTATTGAGTTGAATACTTCAGTAGTGCATTTTTGTTTTGTGAGCTTCTAATTTGATTTGCGCTAAGGAAAACACTAAATAACAAGACACCTAGGTGTTGGAGTAAGAGGTTTTCAACATGGTATCAAAGTGCATGCTCTGAAGGGAAACTGTATCTTGTATCCATAGCAGTTGATAACAGATCTATCATATCTGCAAAACATATTAGAAAATCATAACCAAAATGAAGAAATCAAAGGACAGATTTCAGGAGAACAATCGTATTGAGGCAAAACTAGGGTTATTCAAGTTTATGGACGCAAGTGCAAGAAGGAGCATGCATGTACATATGCGGGTTTCTTTGAAGACAGTTACATATATGTGGGTTGCAATAATCACATGCACATACATATGTGGGATTCCTTAAGGGAGGGAATGTACATATGCAAGGGTTCAATTGTGACAGTCACGTGCAAGTGTTTACAAGTTAGTACATGGGTAATTTCCAGCAATAGATTATTTTCCAGGTAAATTTATTAGGTCTTAGGGATGAAATCAAAACCATTGAGAGTTCAATATAGATTGGATTAAGAATCCAACTTCCTATCTTGGAAAACAAGAGTAACTTTGACGTTGAAGGAGTATGACCTTTGGGAGTTAGTGGACAAAGTAGTTGTTCCACTGACAGATCTGATAGCTTTGGAAGCTCACAATAAGAAGGAGATAAAAGAAGAAAGGGTCCTCTTGGATTCAGTGAAGGATCATCTAATTCCTCACCTATCTGATAAGAATATGACCAAACAGATGTTTGATGCCTTGGTACATTTATCCTAGAGAAATAAAACGAATAGGAAGATGGTCTTAAGAAATAAACTCAGATCGATACAAATGTCTAGATCTGACAATGTTACCAGCTACCTCATGAGGATCACTTAGGTATGTGACCTACTTGCAGCCATAGGGGATAAAAAAAAAGACATAGAGCTTGTGAATGTGGCATTGAATGGTCTTCCCAAGTCTTGGAACCATTTGTCAAAGGAGTTTTCACTTGGGAAAATCTACCAGTTGATAGAGACTTTGGGATGATTTCATCCAAGAAGAGACTCAGGAAGAGTCCAAAAGTAGCAAGCAAGGAAGTAGTGATGAGAACTTGGCCCTTGTTAGTAAGATGAATAAGGGTAAAGAAAGAGTTCTATCAAGAAGGGTAACAATGATGGAGGATGATCACATCCCGAAAAGAAGAAGGACTTGATTAAAATCAAGTGCTTCTCATGTCATAACAATGAACATTATGCATATCAATTTCTAGAGAAGAAGAAGGGTAAAGGAAAGAAGCAGAAAACAACATCAGTACAGACGCATCTAGATGAGTTTGCAACGAAGTTTGAGAAGTATTTCTCACTAGTTTATTGCCTTTCTACCAACACAACTATGAAGAATGTGTGGTTCTTGGAAAGTGGTGCATATCGTCATATGATAGAAGCACATGAGCTATTTAGCAGTCTAAAAAAGAGGAAATCTGATGTTCATGTGAATCTTGGTGATGATTTCAAGTATGCAGTGAAGGGAGAGGGAACAATTACATTTCAACCTGATTCAAGAGGTTCATTAGATGCCTAGGATGTGCTTTATGTACCATTTTTGAAGAATACTTTTCTTTCAATATCATCTATGAAGGACAAGATTTTTTCCGTTACTTTTCAGGGAGGGAAAGTACTCATACATCCATAGAAAGATATCATGAACAACACAGTGGTCGTTGGGGTTAGAGAGGGAACTTTATACAGGTTGCAGGGAAGGCCTCTTCGGGATTTGGTACACAACAATGATAACCTCTTTGAATTGTGGCACGGGAGGTTTGGACACCTACACTATAGGTATTTTCTGATTCCAAGGGGGATTGTTATAGGTCTTCCAGAGTTCAATATTAAGCAATAGGGAGTGTGTAGAGGATGTGCAGTTGGAAAGAATTCCAAGCCTACTTTTTCGAGCAATGAGAGTAGGTCCAAGGGGATCTTGGATCTTATCCATTCATACATGAGTGGGTCGATTTCAGTAGCATCATTAAAGGGATCATCATACTATGTGACATTTATTGATAATTTTCCCAGGAAAACCTGGATCTTCTTCATGAAGACCAAGGATGAGGTCTTCGGTTGGTTTTAGAAGTTTAAAGCTCGAGTAGAGAACCACACAGGTAAGAATATAAAGGTATTGAGGTAGAATAATGGGGGAGAGTACACCTCCAATGAATTCAAGGATTTCTATAAGAAGGAAATGATTAAGAGGGAGTTGACAGTCTCATACAACACTCAACATAATGGGGTTGCAGAGAGAAAGAATTGGTCCATCATCGGTTCTGCTAGGGCTCTGATGCATGACCAAGAGTTCTGTATGTTTATGTGGGTAGAGGTGTGTAACACAACAGTGTATGTGTAGAACAAGATTCCTCATAGGATATTGGGAGATAAGAATTTGGAGGTGGCATTCTTAGGAGTGAAGCCAAATATTGGCCATTTGAGGATATTTGGTTGTCTAGTCTACATCCATGTGCTTGTGGAAAAGATGACGAAGTTGGAGCCTTCATGACATAAGGGTATATTTGTGGGGTACATATTGACCTAATAGGCTTATAGGATATTCATTCTAGCATAGAGGAAGATATTTGTGAGTAGAGATGTTAAGTTTGAGGAGAAATTGACATCTAGTATATCTCAGGATTCATCAATGGTGACAGAAGAAAAGGAGAAACACGCTCTGAAGGATGAGAAGCAGTCAACAATTCAATATTCAGGTGGGGAGGAGGATATAGCCCCTTCCATTCCTATCAGGAGACCCAGGTGGCTATTACAAATATTGAAGGATGTTGTTGAGGCTCCTAGGAGTGTATTCAGAGAGCACAGGCCTCCAAAGAAGTTCTTGAAAGATATGGCGCTTATGAGTAGTATCATTGATGTTGAGCCTTCCAATTTTGAGGAAGCAACAAATCAACAGGTATGGCGAGATGTCATGGTAGAGGAGTACACCTCTATTATGAGGAATGATATTTGGGACATAGTTTCGAGACTAGAGGGGAAGTCACTTGTGAGTTCCAGGTGTCTCTACAAGATCAATAATGTTGCAAATGGTAGCATCAAGAAGTTCAAGGAGAGGTTTTTAGCAATAGGATTCTCCCATAAAGAGGGAGTGGAATACGAGGAGGATTTTTCTCCAGTCGCCAGGTATGATTCTATTCAAGTTTTTATTTCTATTACTTCAATTATAAGGTGGAGGATACATCAGATGAATGTGAAAAAAACTTTCCTCAACGATATCGTTGAGGAGGAAGTATACATAGAGAAACCTTAGGGATTTGAGGTACATGGGATGGATTATCATGTGTGTAGGCTAAATAAATACTTGTACAAACTAAAATAGGCACCCATGGCATGGTATTCTAGGATTGATGGATACTTGTAGAGTATGGGATTTTCTAAGAGTGAGGCAGATCCTAACTTGTACTTCATACTTGTTGGAGAGGATCCTCTCATCTCTATTTTGTACGTTGATGATTTATTTCTCACATGTGAAGAGGATCTTATTGCAAGGTGCAAAGCAGATTTGGATAGTGATTTCAAGATGAAGTTCATTGGCTTGATGTGTTTTTTCTTGGAATTATAGGTATGGAAATAATTGGGAGAGATCTCCCTTAGACAAGGGAAGTATGCAATATAAATCTTGTGGAGATTCAGGATGGAGGATTGTAAGCCAATGGATACACCTATGGTTACCAGTTTGAAGAAGGTGATCACTTCAGATTCAGAGTTGGTAGATCCCATGATATACAAGAAATTGATAGGGTCCTTAATGTATTTGGTCAACACTAGGCTAGATATTTTTTTTTCTATGAACACCCTAAGTCAGTTCATGGTGGAGCTAAGGAAGATGCATTGGATCACATTGAAACATGTGCTTAGGTACTTCATAGTTATAATGATGTATGGATTGAGGTATCTTGGAGGAGATGAAGTGGATTTGTAGGGTAACTCAGACTCAGATTGGGGAGGAAGTGCAGTAGACAGGAATATGACCTCGGAGTGTTGCTTTAGCTTGCGATCAATAGTGATTACTTGGTTCAACAAGAAGCATACTTTTGTAGCACTTAGTTCAACAGAGATAGAGTATATGGCATCGAGTATGGCTAGTTGTGAAGCCATTTGGATTCACAAATTTCTTACTAGTTTATTTTATCAGGAGTTGGAGCCTACGTTGATATACTATGATAATCATATTTGTATCAAACTCTAGGAGAATATATTATTCCATGAAAGGTCCAAGCATATTGAGATCATATACCACTTCATCTAGGATAGGATCCAGAAGGGAGCAATGAAGCTTCAATATATTTCCACATATGAGTAGGTAGCAGATATTCTGACCAAACCCTTGGAGAAAGGGAAGTTTGAGTTCTTTAGAGACAGACTTGGAGTGGTGAAAAATACCTCCCTAGCTAACAGGGAGTGTTGATGCATATAGCATCAGACAAGTATTTATGCATAGGCTTGGTGTCTAGCATGTGGGAGTCGTCCAAAGTCGTCTATCCTTGAACTTATTTTGATTAAAGGAATTATTAAAGTAAATTTCTTTTATTAATTAATTATTTAATTAATTGAGTTATTTAAGGAAAATGATAAAAGTAGTTAGCATGTAATCTTAGCATTAATCTCAAGTGACGTGAGAAGTAATCTCAATCGTCAATCACCTTGGAGATTAGAAATAGATTCTAAAAGCATTGCTAGGGTGTAGGAGGAAGACACTTGATACTTGTGTTGAGAGATTCAACACGGAAAGGGTTGGATCATGAAGCACTGTCATTCAAGGAGATATTAGATAGGTGGAGAAGGATTTCCATCTAGATATTAGATTATTGAAAAGAGAGAAAAGAGTATGTCGTAGTGGGTTTCAACAGAGCAAAGCCGTAGGAAAGTGTTGTGTCGTACGAAGCTTGCCTTACAGTATTTTTGTACGTGTACGTAGGTGCCAGTGGAGACATACATGTATACACGAACGCACTTAAGGACATGCACATACATCTTGAAAAGCATGCAAATTAGGGTCTTACAACAGATCATAATTTGTAAGATTTTTCTGCAGTTGTATTTCTCTCAGTGGGCCATTATCCCTATTACGAGAGCCCTAATTTTAGCATAATAAAATCATTCTCAGCAATGGTTTTCCCTTCGGGGTTTTTCCATGGTATCTACCCAAAAATATTGGTGTTTATGTGTGCATGATTTGGTTTCCATTTTTTTTCTCCCGCTAGATTTATTGAGTTGAATATTCCAGTAGTGTATTTTTGTTTTGTGAGCTGCTAATCTGATTTGCAGTAAGGAAATCCCTAGATAAAACGATACCTAGGCATTGGAGTAATAAGTTTTCAACAATATGATCTTCCATAGTTATGCAATATTTGGGGTCTTCTGTTGGGATTCACATAAGTACAAATCTTGCGATAATAGAACCAAAATAACCAAGCTTGAGCCTTTTCTCTTGTTATATAAATGGAGAAGGGTTAGTAGACCCTTCCCAATTATTTATCACCATATGCACATCTATGAGTGGGAGATAGATCTAGATAAGTGACCAATGGTCCTTTCCCTTTCTTCCCCAAATGAATCTTTTATATTACAAAGCAGTAGAAAGTGCAAAATAAAAAATATATATATAGATGTATCAACGAACCCTTCTTCATTCTGACTCTAATGATTATCTTTTCAAAATTTTCCATTGATCCTTCTAATATATTGATTTGCAATTAGATTTTGATAAGTTTTAGTGATCCTTACTCATACAGATGATAATTATGATCACATTAGATCTATTGGAAGGATATTTTAAGAATGACAATATAAACGAGAGTTTTGTCTACAATCTATTATTGAAGTGAGAATATGTATGTAGAAGGGTTGACCCTCTCATGAATAACTTTTATATGGTTAGGAAACTATCCTACTAGATATATTTGGAACTATATTTTGAGTAGTGTCCACAATAGGGAGGTAACTAAGTGAAAATGGTAAAAAACACATGTTTTCATGGACTTATAAAAATTACCCCTATTTTTACAATTTACCATAGATTCATCCTCTTATTTATCTGATCCCCTAGCGGGAAATCCATTTATAATTATTAATAGTCACTTATGAAACTTTTACCCTTTTGTTATAACAAAGCATACCAATATGAAAAAAATGTGTTCCCATATAATTTTAAGTTTCCTACCCCCAATTATTTACCATTATACCAAAACATATATTGATAAAATTTAATACCAATAGTATGTACTCACACAATATTTACCAAACTTCCGAGGTGACCCCCCCATAGAAGTGTTAATTGACACTCACTCATACAGATGATAATTACCATCATATTAGAGATATTTGAAGGTTATTAAAGAATGACATTGTATAAGAGTAATTGTGTCTAAAATATATTACTCAAGTGAGAATGTATATGTAGAAGGGTTGGCCCCCTCTTCTAGTAGTAGAAATTCATGAATGTTTTTTAGAAGGATTGATTGACCATCCTACTAGAGCTATTTGGGATTATTTTGAGAAGTGTCAGTCAACCCTTCCTCATGCAAGTGATAATGATACTAAGACTAGAGACATTTTAATTCTATTTAAGGAATGAAATTGTAAAAGGATATCTTTGTGTTAATACTTTTTTAAAGTGAATATATATAAGAGTCAGTTGCCACTTACATTAGTATACATTTTTGAATGATTTTTAGAAGGGCCAGTTAACCTTCTTATGGAACTAATTTTTTATTATTTTTTGAGAGGTATCTATTGACCCTTCATCATGCGAATAATAATGATGCTCATAATATAAATATTGTAATGATATTTTAGTGGCCTTAGGGAGCTCTTGAAATTTTTTACTTTTCATAGAGAGATCTCTTTAGAGTATGTACCTACCCCTATATATTCCATACCTCCTCTTCAAAGAGGAGATTCACATGAATATTAGACTTTTATAAAGCTTAGAATTACCTCTAAGGTTTCTCTGTGAATGAGTTATCACACAACTACTAGTACTTATGACCAATCCACCTCTCCCAATCAGTTGAAGTGGTGTGAGTACTATAATGCTGACACTTACAAAACTACCTAGTGATGATCCTTTCAAAACAAGGACTCTCAACAATCCTCCCAACACAATCCTTCTTATCTTATACAAATATCCTTTCATTCAACATCTTAAACAAATCTTAAAGTGTGTAATTACTACTATAAAGTTGAAACAAATCATTGGTATGATTGTAAGGTTCTTAGGAAAAAACACATTGTTGAGTTCTCTCCAAACAACACATAAACTCCTCCCCTAAGACAAGTTGACTAGCCTTAATATGACATTCCTCCTCATCTTGAACCCCATGGATAAGTTCTCACATTTCAATGTGACAGTTCTTCTCTTGTGGTGGATCTCACTAGAGTCATCATCCTGAGTAAATATTTTGTTGATGCTCCTATGGATTCTCCATTGTTTTCTCCTCCTTTCCTCATCACAACCATAAATATTGAGCCTTCGATCATGACTGCAAGGACTAGTCTTCCCATATAAGATTTGATTAAAAAAACTAGTTAGCAACTAGGATCACCTCTAGGCCTAGCTCTCCTCCTATCCCTATGTCTCCCTCTCCCTCACCCATATAACCTTTCTTCATTGGTGGTGCATGGGATTCCCAACATTCTATCCATGTGCTTATTCAAGTTTCATCCCTTAATCATATTATGCGTGTTGTTGTTGTGTATCGGGAAGTTGTACTTGATCTTTTTATGACTCTTGTGCTTCCTTTGCTTGAGACAAGTTTGTCTTTCACATCATTTCCTATAGCAAGTTTCCATTCTCCCACTCTTTATTTTTCTATACTTGAGGCAGTTTCCCCCTCTAGATGGAAGTTGCTAGTAGTGTAACAACCCTAGTTAAATGATTGATTAAGGTTTATCAAGTATAATTAATTAGATAATTAAATGTCCTAATATGTTTTAGTTAAACAATGATTATTCTTAATAAAGTTAATTAATTAATTGTTTATATATGTTGATTGATTAATTAATTAATTAATTGACTCATTAAAGGTTTGAGTAATGAATTAAGAGCTTAATAAATTTTAAATTATTTTATAAGACTTTACGTATGCAGGGGGGGAATGGAGCGTTTAGTGGAAGGATAAGGTAATAAAGGAATCGGATAAGCTAATAAATGAATAGGATAAGGTAATTAATGGGGATATGGAGTCGGTGAATGGGGGAAGATATGACTGGGAAGAGTCCGACGGGGAGAGCATTATGAAAATTTGGGGAGGAAGCATTATTTTGAGGAGAGGACTGTATTTCTTGTTTTGCATATTTTCTGGTCTTGGGAGTTTGGTTTTGGAGTTTTGGTGAACCATTGCAGGGGGCACCGGGTTGTTGGGGGTTTTGGGCACGGGGGCCAAGATTCCTTACGATATCCTGGAGCTAGGGAGCTGGACATGCTTCTCCTAACTAGCTGGGTGGTTCGCCGGTTTTGGGCAGGGTTTGGTCAAGCAGCAGCCTGGGCAAAGCAACAGGGAGGACAACCAGATAAGTGGGAATTTAGCATTAGGAAAAGGTATTTTTATTTCTGAATTTGCTGAGTTATGTGATGATTATGTAATTTATTTCATGCTGTGGATAAATTTAATTTTCTGCTGAATATTATATGCTTATACAATGATTAATGAATTACTTATGCATTATTGAAATTTATGTTTAATTGTATGAATTTTATTAGGCTTACTTAAATTTAGGTTCCTACAAGTAGGGTTTATGTTGTGTGTGCTCTTGTTTGATTCTATTTTGTTATTTTTCGGTCTATTTACTCTCATGATTTAATTTATTGGCCCTCACTAAATTACAATATTATTTTTTCCATTCATCATAGGATCGATTGTGTTGGTCACCTAGGGCCTTTAGGGTGTCTAATGCAATCATCCCTTGTTTACATTTTCTTTATCCCAAAAGTTATATTTTCCTCTTCAGTAGGGAATTTTCTCTTTTTTGGGGATATTTTCTTCTTGTAGCAATGTGTACCTTCTCATCCTAAGGGAGTGGATTTTTCCTCTTCATATTTCCCCACCCAAGGCAAGTCATGCTTAACTTTACCTCAAGTCAACCTCAGGGCATGTGCCCCTTTATCTCTTGACATTTAACCTATTTTTTGTAGGTTACTTATCCATATAGAAGTCACATGCTCAATAACATATGTGGTTGTCACTCCCTTTACATGTGATATGTATGAGCTCCCATCTAATGGTCTTCGCAAGTCTAAGTGGCATACAAAGTACCTTTGTTATGTACCAAAACCTTAAAATGTCGCACTAAACTAGAAGTACACACCATGTACACCAATGTGAGCATGGATCACAACTCCAATATAGATAAGAGAGAAATGTTACACACGAACTCCTTATATAATAGGAGAACCTCCTCCAAATAACTAAATACATTCATACATCACAATTCACATGTTCACAATAATGAATACATGATCTCTATATATACCTATTCACACATTACACACGAGGCCCCTTTGTTATTAGACTGACCCTATTACATATACATTTACACATTACATGTACATTTCACCCCATAAATGCCCCCCTTGGGGTCATATCATATACATTTAACCCCATATATGCCCCCCTTGGCTCATAACATAGTACTCTCCTTCAAAAAGATTTGTCCTCAAAGCTTTGCAATTCAAGGCTTCACATGTGATAAAACCAAGTAATATGATTTTCTTATGTTCCTGATTTCTTTATTCCATTGATGATGATCCATCCATCCAAAATCAATTATTTTTTGTCTTAATCCTTAATGCCTTTTTGTTGCATAATTTTATTTCCTTTGATTCCATGTATTTTTTTTTGTAACTTCTCCAATTTGTAGTGGTTGTTGGTCTCAGGTAATAGCTTGTTGAAGAGTAGTTTTGTGATGCCTTGTTCCATGAATATTGATCATTATTCCATATTCTTCCTTGATAATGTTGATATCGAACTTCTTGTCTTCCTTGAAATATTTCCTGGTAATGAGGGTGTCGATACGGTTTCACATTTTATTATTTTTATTCACTCCACACATACATTTCATCTATTTGCTTTTCAAAGACAATGCCATCATCTATCCTCTTTGTTTTTTCTTTTATTACTCTAGCCTTGGAGATAATACCATCATATTTTTCTTGTACATCCTCTAGATGAAGTTCAACTTCTTCAAGTATCTTTTGGCGACCTTCTTGATGTTGCAATATCACCCCATTAATAAAATTTTGATGTCCTTCTTCAATTTTGGACTGCATTTATTTTATTTTATCTCATAAGTATTTAAGGATTCCTCAACCTTCTTATAAATTTCCTCTTCAAGTCTTTTGGTAGATTCTTCATTCAACATCCTTGTTTCTTATTGATTCTAATCATTCTTCTTTTATTCTTTCATTCTCTTAACCTCATCCAATAGTTTTTTATTATGGTTTTGTAATCTACATATCTCTTGATATTTCTTTTTCAATTCTTCCCTTGACCCATCCTTTTTCCACTTCCCTTTGCTAGTCTTTCCTTGTTTTAATTTTTGAACTTCTTTAACAAGTTGATGCATACTAAATAGCCGGTAGGCTATTAATGCTACCAACTATTCCAACTTTCCATAAACCTCACACTTCACACCATGATTGCAATAAGTTCCAGTTTCATGTAGTGATTAGCAGAAAACAATTCTATCATATTTTTTAAAGATCTTTTTTCCATTTCATAAACTAATCTACACTTTAATACAAGATTTTCTTTCTTTTAACTCAAATTCCACAGGGATCTAGATCACAAACATTTCATCATTTATGGAAAACCTATGTGTTGGGAGCTACACTTGGAATAGATAGAATTAATTCAAAGTACAAGGCTTCTAAGTTGATTTTAACAACATGCTCTCTACAACTGAAAATGCAAAAGCAACCTCATTTTCTCAACAAAGAGTTCATCACACCATAGGGATCTGGATAGCCACACTTCACTGGAAATTGTATATAATTCTTGTTTGGTGGATGCTCTACGTTTTGGCTTCAAATGGAAGTTCAATCACTGATTTGTTGGTATTGCCTCTCCAACATATGCCTGACATAGTCTTTACAAATTGTGCAAACGCCTTTTGACCAACGATCCATATTCTAAATCCATTGTTAATTCCTCAAATCCATTATTAATTCCTCTTCCAGGATGTAAATACATTAAAGGAATTAATCTCCATGCTATAAAGAAAAGTGTGTCAAAGATTTACCTCCCACGAAATTCCAACTGGCATTCTCCTTTTCTTTTTGGGTATGCAAGTTTGAATACAAAGAAATTTCCACCTCTAATAAGACAATCCTTTCTTATTGGAACTTTTCCCACACTCCTTTGGATCTCCACACGAGTTCCCCTTAATGCATTTCCCAAATGCGATTCACATCTCAAGAAACAATTTCACTCTGAATATAATATAAGATGGCGTAATGTGTTGTGGACTAACACCATCACTAACTTATTCATGATCTGATTGCATTCCTTTATAAATCGAAGCCAAACTTAATTTAATGAAATAAAATGCCAAGGTATCAACTCTCTTACATTTCCACGCAAAGTTTCCAAGTCAGGTCGAGGTTTTCTCAATTGAAATGTACATCAAATCAAATCCACCATTCTTCCAGGATCGATTTGACCTACCATTGTGAGGTTACCAACACATTGCAATCACAAATGGGTGCCATAAATATTTACTTCAACACAATCTCCAAGGCGATTATTTCACTCCACTATTTTACAAGTATAACCACGCCTCTTTTCAATAGAGAGAATTGATTTGGCGTCCATGCCATCGATCCATCGCTTGACTCACCCAATAGGTTCTAATCCTCTTCACAAGAATTTTGAATTCATGTAGTTGTTGGATACTGGAAATTCATGTTCCAGTATTTACACATAAATTCTATAGAAATGCACATACACGGTCAACTCACCATTTTTCTCAAGCAAAGATATTCATTCCAATATTAACATAGACAAATATATTCACAAAACAAAAGCATATGAACATGCTATCCATTAATCAATTTCATAAATACAAAGTACTTGGCCTGATACGTAATATGGGAACGCAACCCTGTCCTTTTTCCCTATCACTTGACCTCTTCCTCGTTATTTTCTCATCTAATGCTCACATGCATACATGATATACATGGAACCCTACTTCTAACTCAGTAACAAACTTCCTACATTTTTGCAACTAACTCCCAAAATAGAAGTTCAAATCTAGGCTAGGT